>OY992882.1:12663678-13118678 GCA_963921405.1 Cepaea hortensis
AGTTCGTGCTTTGTGTGACGCTTTCCGCGTTGCGGATAGAGATTGAGCCATATGGGATAAAACCCGGTGCGATGAAGTCGACCTTGTCGACTTTTAAGCGATTCCGATTTCTGAGATGTTTAAGAACGACCGCTCTTATCCATTCGGCAATGCTGCCCTCCATTGGAGGGTCATGATCATCGATGTGTGCTCCAGACTAAACGCCTAAAGAAGAAGTAGTGTCTGCATGTGCTTGTTATTTTTCCCCAGCCTTTTCGCAATTATTTCGTTTATTTTGTAGATTATTGTTATACATTAACTGGTGTTTATTATGTAAACCAACGTTTGAGTGGATAAAACATATAGCCCTAACCAATGAAAACCCATGGCTCATGTTTGTTGACATCTTGTCTCGCATGTTGAACTTGGAGACAGTGATAGAGAAGATCGCAATAAGATCTTAAGTTTACTGGTTTCCAAGGAAACTATAACTTATGTTTGTCTAAATATGAGGTTTTCGTTAAAATTAAACAGTGTTAGACGCATCGTGTGCGGTATTTCAGGCGGTGTCGACAGCGCGGTATCTGCACTTCTGCTGAAACGAAAAGGTAACCTACGTCCTACTCCTACCTAGGGTTGCCAGATACGTGGGAACCAAAAGAAAGACATAATAAGACAAAAAAGAGGACAAAGGAGGACATATTGAATGTTTCATTTGAATCGTTCCAGATTAAACCCACAATCAGTATACAAGTTTATTACAATAGCTGCCAATAAGTAATTAAGTGTATCTTACTCTTCTTAGTAAATCGACCAAGCAACAATCATAATAATAATATTAATTATGTTAAAAAATAAATAAAAAATTCAACGGAGACCTTTTTTTTTCTCAAAATGCAAAAAAAAAAACATTATTTAAACAGCCGATTGTACAATTATTATCTTATATTATAATCTTTATTAATTACTCATAAAATATTAAAAAACAAACAAACATAAGATATAAGAAAAGCCGGACATTTTAAAGGTTTTTAGATTTGCCTGCCGGACGGAAAATATTAGGTTAAAAAGGAGGTCATGTCCTCTTTTTGCCAGACGTCTGGCAACCCTAGTCCTACCTAACTATTCTATTAATAAAAAGTCGCTTAAAAGTTAAAAGTTGACAGGGTTGACTTCATATCACCGAGTTTTATCCCATATGGCTCAGTCTCTTTCCGCAGCGCAGAAAGCGTTGCTGCTAAGCATGAACTCCGTAGCTTCAGCGATGACCCCAGGAGTCGTAGAAAAAATGCACCTGTGAACTGAAGGAAGCGGCCTGGAATCGAACCAACAACCTTCGGCCTTTGGAGCCCGAGTTAGACGGCTTGACCACTTCGCCACGGAGACTCCCAACTAACTATTAATAATAAACTATATACTATTATATATATTAAATTAAATTATAATAATAACAAATAACTTTAATTAATAAGTTATTAAAGTTACTATTATTATTAGTAATAACTGTAACCCAATTGTAGAGCAGAGACCAACTCAGCAAACTACTGTTAATAAACAATGCAATGTATTTCCTTAGTGAATGTAACACAGAAGCCACGACGAACAATCACAATCCAATCTCGGTCTGTTGCACGATTTATTGCCTGGCATATTAACAGGTGTGGTAGAATTAAACAAAGCATTCATTTTGAATGAATTATGCACCATGGGTTGGTCAGAATAAGTTGCCGTAGGCATTGATGCAAGCACCCCATTGCTTAGGTAGGCGGCGAATGTCCGCAAAAAAGGGTTGTGGTTGCTCACTGAACCAAGTGTTTACCGCGTTCATTACGTCTGTATCTGTGTGAAATCGTTGACCCTTGAGAGCGTTTTTAGAGGTCCGAACAAATGAAAATCGCATGCGGACAAATCAGGACTATAGGCTGGATGTTACAGAATTTCCCGCTTCTTCCTTGTTAATGCTTCCTGAACAATCTTTGCGACATGTGGACGAGCATTGTCGTGCAACAAAATCACACCGCGAGAATGCATGCCGGGTATTTTATTCTTGATGGCTTTTTGCAGCTTGTCTATTGTTTCCAAGTAGTAGGTAGAGTTGATGTTGACACCAGGTTCTTTAAAGTTGGCCAACAATAGCCCTTCATGGTAAAAAAAAAATTCGCTCAGCATAACCTTACCAGCAGAAACCTGTAACTTGAATTTTTTGGCTTTTGGTGATCCAGCATGCTTCCATTGCATGCTCTCTCTTTTGCTGCTCGGCTTAAAGTGGTGACACCATGATTCATCGCCTCCCACTATGCGGAAGAGACATGCATCACACTCCACTGTGTAACGCAGCAAGTGGTTCAAACACCATCCCATGCGTTCCTCTTTTTGGTGGTCGGTCAACATCCGTGGTACCCACTGTGAACACACCTTCCGATATTGCAGTTTCTTATGAACGACCTTTTGAATTGTCCGAATTGACACATCAAATTCTTTCACTAGCGAACGTATGCTTCGACACCTGTTCATCTGTACTGCTGCATCAGTTTTGGAGATGGTTTTTTCTGTTGCAACAATATGTGCTTGACCCGGCCGTCGAAGATCTGTCGTGAACTGACGTCCTTTCCGAAACATTCATGCCCAGTCTGTCACTGTTGTCTTTGACACACATTTGTTACCGTATGCTGCCTGCATTCTTCGATGAATGTCCACTGGTCAACATCCTTCAAATGAAAGAAACTGAATCACCGCTCTTTGAGCTTCTTTGGACGGATTTTGGATCAACCCGGCCATTTTCTCAACGTTCAGAAACAGAACCTATGCATCATGGGACGATAATCACGTGCTCTTTTATTCATTGGTCAGTACTTATCACATGACTATGACATGATCATGTTCAACATACGCAATTACACGCAGTGCAGCACGAACGGATTTCAAATGAACGCCCCTTATATTATTCATGTATTTCAGTAGGGAGGCGTTATTCGCAATAAAATTGTGAAGAATACTAAGCGTTATTTCGCAATTGCAGCTAGTCACATGACGTTTACTTCGAAGATGGTACTTTCTTGCTCTTGAGTCCGCCTATCTGTACTCGGGCTCATAAACATGGAGACGCTATTGCGGTACATGGTCGGGAGAGCTCTCTACACTAACTTAAATCCCACTGCGATCCTACTTCTCCATATCTTACACTCTTAAATGGCATGAATCCATTCATGTTTTGACTCCCTTCAGAAGAAATGGATTTTTGGCCACATTATAAACAGACAAAAAACTTGGACATGTTGTGACAACTGGAAATAATTGTGGAAGGAGATATTGATTGTATTCAGTAAGCTAATGATGGTAAACAGGATGATGATGAAGGTAAGAAACAAATAACACCAGAAAGATCATGATGGTTAAAAAAGATTATAAAGGTGGAAGAAATGATAAACAGTGGAAAAGATGACTTCACAGAAGATTACACAAATTATTTAGGTATTTCCTTAAATAAATGGTTTGCTTTAAATTCAGGATTTGATGTTGTGGGTCTGTTCATGAAGAACTGGGACATTCGGGATGAGAAAGGCACATGCACAGTTGATGCGGACAGAAGTGATGCAGAGTTTGTGTGCAAAACTTTGGACATCCCACTGCATGAAGTGGACTTTGTCAAACAGTACTGGAATGAAGTTTTCACGTAAGTCGTCTTCTTTCTATTTTCTGTATTTCTTGTTGTGCTTTCAGCATTTGGCAAAGAAGAACTTTCTGAACAAGGCCTTTGTGTTTGAATTCCCTTTTGAGGCAGATTGATAAAACTGACCTTGGCCTCCAGCTCGAGGCAGCCTAAAATAGTACCAAAAATGTCCTGGGGAGTAGAGCCAGCCAGTGTGATATTGCCCACGTCACCCAGCCAGTGATAATTGGTCTATACAAATATGGGGCTAGCACCATATACCAAGTATGTCTGAAGGCGTGTAATAGGGTCTTTTATTTAAAAAAGATCGTCATCATGTGCCATGCCGAATGGTGCAGTTGAACATATTCCTCCACAAATAACTGTCTGTGTTCTTGATAAGTTGAGTTGAGTCAAGAACTGACATCACAGCACTGGGGACATTTCCATTCGTGCTCCATCCTCATCTTTAACAGCCAACAAAGAGTCCCAATGTTAATGATACAAGATGAGGTCTGATTATATGTCCATCTGTCCTTTCCTTGAAGTACTGAGTCTCAGCCATACTCTCTGGTCACTACCTGCAAAACCATTCTCTCTAGGCTATAATAATTTATCTGTTCTTACCATACACACAATTTCAAAGGAACCTGGCCACATCTGCCTTATCTTGCACTAATTCCCCGCCCAACAGTGCAGACCCAGTCAATCTCATCCTGCTCATTTCCCACCACACCAGTATGTCCTGGGGAAAAGATATAACAGATGCTCCTTGTCTTTGATTTCTGAAGTGAAGCATGCCGCTCTGCTTGAAGCGTGCCACTCTTCAACTTTCTCAGCATGCTCTGTGAGTTGTCTTGGATAAGTTTGACCACAGATTGTCTTCCATCGCACTCTGGGAAACTATCCAGCATTTACTGCCTCTGTTGTCCTCTATCTCAAACAACCTTGATCTTTGTTGTTATCACAACCTTCTCTAGACACTCGTCTTTATAACACTGGCCAACAAATCTGGACTGTCTACATCTGGTTTTCCTTAATCAATTTGCAGTTTTCATTTGCCTTCTCCAGACACTCATTTTTATAACATGGCCAGACAGTCTGGACTGTCTACATCTGGTTTTCCTTAATCAGTTTGCAGTTTTCAGTTGCCTGTCAAGAACCATCTCAGTTGCCCTTCTCTCATCCCTTTGCATCTTTCATCAGGAGGCACATCTCCATTGCAACAGATACTTCTCAGCTTGTCAGCTTATTGTCCAGGTCCCACATGCATACACCAGTACAGGATCACCAGTACAGGATCTCTATAGCATTGTAACTCCTTTTCACAATGCAATTAACAGCTGACATGAGTGGTGAAATAGTTAAGCTGTCTGCCTCACACTCTGAGCATTGTGGGTCGATTTTTGGACTGCATCATTCAAACCACAAGTGTCAATTTCCTGAAGACACCTTGGGGTCATTGCTGCAGTTACAGAGTGTGTGCTTTGTGTGATACTCTCAGCAGCAGCTTGCCATTCTCCGGGGGTAAGACTGAGCCAGACAGTGTAAAACCTGGTGCAGTGAAGTTGATCCTCTCACCTTTAACCTATTTTGATTGACAGCTTGTTGTTGGTATGTAAAAAATACAGTAGGATAAATATAGACTGCTCTCTGCTTAACAGAAATATGGTCAAAGATTATGAGAATGACGTCACCCTGAACCCAGATATTATGTGCAATAGACATATCAAATTACCAGACACGGTAATACTTGGTGCAGTGAAGTTGATCCTCTCAACTTTAACCCATTTTGATTGACAGCTTGTTGTTGGTATGTAAAAAGCAATAGCATAAATATTGACTACTCTCTGCTCTACAGAAATATGGTCAAAGATTATGAGAGCGGCATCACCCCAAACCCAGACATTATGTGCAATAGACATATCAAATTCAACCACTTCATTCATCACGCTGAAACCAAGCTGGGAGCTGATGCGATAGCCACAGGTCACTATGCCAGGACCAGCGTGGGCTACAACTTGGACCAGGTAGATCCCAGAGTTGGTGAGTTAGTGACCTTATTTTCAGTAATTCTCTTAACACTAAGCTTTCTTTAGATCTCTAGTATGGAGGGGAGTGGGGAGGGGTGTGTCTGCGTGGTGATGTGAGCATGCTGTTTGTTTCTTGATCAGAAGGCTGTGGGTTTAGTTCTCGAGTGCAGTTTGGTAGTCAGCTGCTCTATAGAGAGTGACTGATCTATATGGGGTAAACCCAGTGCAATGAAGTCAAGCTTTTACCTTTCAACCTACTTTATTTTTAGAAGATCACCAACAGTGAATCTGTTTTTTTTTTTTTTATATAATAGTTTATGACTTTTATGATCACCTAACATTCAGGGTTTTAGCAATTTATGATTTAAATAATGAAGACAAAAACAGTAGGCTGCACAATTTATTGCCTGGTTTATTTGGCTCATCTCATTAGGTGCATACTACAGTAGTAAATCAACATAAATTGAAGCTATCAATAAGTCCTTAAAGCTGAAATACACAATGCATATGTTACCGTGGTAGCTTTACACTGATTATTATATCTTTTTTGTTTTCAAAGTGAATAGTTAGCCATTCAGATCATAGCTGCTTCAGCAGATTTTAACATTTTTCTGTTTTGTGTGTAGAACAGCATCACAGAATGCATTGTGTCTATCATTCATATGTCCGGAGTTCTGCAGATGGTGTGCAAGAGCAGATTTCTGTTTCTTGGCTTTATTGGGTTATACACATATTCTTTTATTAGTCTGACAAATTAGGCAAGCTATGTAATAAAAGAATAGTTTGATAAATTAGGCAAACTAATAAAATAATCGATTTTCAAATTAGGCAAACTACACTTTGGTGATTTGTGAGCCGGCCGCATAGAAAGCAATGGCAAACTACTGAGCGTAATCTTGCCAAGAAATCAACAGCGGTAAAATGCTGGTGTTGACAGCGAAGTCCTGTAAAGGATATGCAAAAAAAAAAAAAAAAAAGAATAGTTTAACAAGTTAGACAAACTAATACAAGAATAGTTTAACAAGTTAGACAAACTAATAAAAAGAATAGTTTGACAAATTAATCAAACTAATACAAGAATATCCCACATCTGCCATTGCAGGCCATCTACTGAACTTGTGTCATGTGATTGATAAACACAATGTGTCCTGTGTTTTGTTCCCCATACAAAATGAATACATGCTAATATTTGCTGAAGCGGCTAGATTCTCAGTGGATAACCCTTCACTTTGTAAACAAAAACGTCTTATAGTCAGGTTAAAATTACCATAACATCATGGATGTTGTGTATTTCAAATGTAAAGATTAATTGATTGCTTCATTTTATATTAATTGACTTCTGAATCCTTATAATTTAAAGTTAGAAAAAGTGTTCTTGCAAGCTATATAGAGCCAGTTTTAACATGTGGAATCCTGGACAATTAGGAAACAGATGAAATAATCCCTATAAGCCTAGATGATGTGGTTTTATAGAAGAATGCTGAAAATTCATTGGACAGCCAAAATGAGCAATCTGTACATTTTGAGGGAGGCTGAGTCATAATGTAAACTTATCATCACAAACATCATAAAGAAGCAGTGATAATTTTGTGGCCACATTATGAGAAGATAAAGACTGAAACATGATGTGACAACTGGAAAGATTTGGGGTTAACTCTAGAAACCACACATTATTGTGTGATATAATATATGAGGATGTGTGTTATTATAATATAATTTCTGTGGACGGTAGGGGTCTAATTTTTAAGGATTGTATTTTATATATGAGAGTATAATTCCTCTGTGTTGTGCTTTGAAGGCAGAAGTATCATTCTTATGTGTTATATTTTATGTGTAAGAATAGCATTATTGTGTGTTATATTTTATCTGTAGGTGTATCATTGTTGTGTTATATTTTATCTGTAGGTGTATCATTCTTGTGTGTTATATTTTATCTGTAGGAGTAACATTATTATGTGTTATATTTTTTTTGTATAGAATGTCATTCTTGTCTTATAATTTATGGTTGGGAGTATTATTCTTGTGTGTTGTATTTTATCTGTAGGAGTGTCATTGTTGTGTGCAGCAGACGCTGAGAAAGATCAGACATTCTTTTTGAGCCAGATCAGTCAGTGGGCTTTACAAAAGACCATATTTCCAATCGGTGACCTCACCAAAAAGGAAGTTAAAAAAATAGCTGCTGAAGCTGGGATGGAGAAAATTGCAAAGAAAAAAGAGGTAAAACAGGAAAGTCATTCTTAAGATTAAAAAATTGGATCGTAATTTACATGTATGGTTACAATTTTGTGATTTGGCAGTATACCGCCCTGTGTTCATTTTTACACAATGGTATGAGTGCCGATCATTTAGAAAGCAATGGCAAACTACTGAACGTAAATTTGGCAAGAAATCACAAACAGCCAAAAAATACTGGGGTTGACTGCAACATCCTGTAAAGGATATGCAGATAACTTTTGAGATAAGAATACAAAGAGGCATCAACATTATGGAAAATATAAATATGACATTACTGAAAAGATGTGTGTGGCCTGATCTTCTCTGTGGATGCGAATGCTGGGCAATGAAATAATTGGGAAACTAGATGCAGTGGACAGAGAAGAAACCAAATAATGAGATAAAGCTATTGGCACAATGTGGAGTGTCGGGTTTGGTGAGCGCTGTCCAATATTTGGCGCTAACAGAAAGCAGGTAGTACCGTCTACATTATGAGTTACTTCAGTCATATCTGACTAAAACCCGACTCACATGAAATTAAAACACACATGTAATAAGAATAATTACCTAAGGGAGGGAAGGACGAGTGTGTGACAATTGGATAGCAAAAACCCGAGAAGGTTAACCCGGTCAACAAATGCCCGCAGAAGTCGGATGTGTCGGCCTAACGGTGCAAGAACGCAGCTCTGCTGTAAACAGGCACAACGCAATCACGTCCGAAAAAATACTCCGGATGAACGAAGAAGAAGAAGAAGAAGGATAGCAAAAAAGTGTATGTTTGAAATCGGGATCAAAATACATTTTTATTTCATTATATACATGCTTTCTTATTTTGTAAATATTGATATTGTTCACATTGTGAATATATATTTATAAATAATTATACATAAATAATTGTTATCTCTGTCAGAGTATGGGGATATGTTTCATCGGCTCTCGGAACTTCCACTCATTCATTGAACATGTGAGTATTACTGACCTGTTTGCTGTAGCAGTTTTAGTATTGAGAATTTGTTGACATCTTATTCACCCTCACTACGTGTCTATAGGAGTCTTAGCACTTTTTACATGCCAGCAAGACTT
Source organism: Cepaea hortensis (assembly GCA_963921405.1). NCBI lineage: Eukaryota > Metazoa > Mollusca > Gastropoda > Stylommatophora > Helicidae > Cepaea > Cepaea hortensis. Next base: position 12,672,637 of record OY992882.1, read on the forward strand.
ATTGAGGATATGATGTCGGGCGGAGGTATTATATTAGGCAGGGTATGATGTTAAGTGGCATATAAAGGCTTGACGACCAACTTCATTGCACCGGGTTATATCCAATGTGGCTCAGGCTTCTCTCTCCAGAGCAGACTACTGAAAGTGCTACACAGCGCTTGAACTCCATAGCACCAGTGACGACCCCCAGGGGCTCTGAAAAAATTGCACTTGTGAATCAATTTATAGAGTCCAATAATGAAACCATGGCCTTCATAGCACAAGGCAGGATGTTTGACTACTTGGCCGTGGAGACCCCCACATATGGTGTTAGGTGTGGGGTATGATGTTAGATAGGAATATGATGTTTGCCTGGGATATGACACTAGATGAAGTTATGATATTGGCGTAGATGGGAATATGATGTTTGCTTGGATTATGACATTAGGTAAAGTTATGGCGTTAGGTGTGGGGTATGATGTTAGATGGGAATATGGTGTTTGCTTGGAATATGGTGTTAGGTGAAGTTATGACGTTGGTGAAGTTATGATGTCAGGCGAAGTTATGACATGAGGTGATGTTATGACATGAGGTGAAGTTATGACGTTAGGCAAAGTTATGATGTTAGGTGATGTTATCCCATTTCATGAAGATAAGCCGTTAGGTGAAGTTATGACGTTAGGTGAAGTTATGACGTTAGGCGAAGTTATGACGTTAGGTGAAGTTATGACGTTAGGCGAAGTTATGACTTTGGGTGAAGTTATGACTTTGGGTGAAGTTATGATGTTAGGTGAAGTTATGACGTTAGGCGAAGTTATGACATCAGGTGAAGTTATGACATTAGGTGAAGTTATGACGTTAGGTGAAGTTATGACGTTAGGTGAAGTTATGACATTAGGTGAAGTTATGACGTTAGGTGAAGTTATGATGTTAGGTGAAGTTATGACGTTAGGTGACGTTATGACGTTAGGTGAAGTTATGACATTAGGTGAAGTTATGACATTGGGTGAAGTTATGATGTTAGGTGAAGTTATGACATTGGGTGAAGTTATGACATTAGGTGAAGTTATGACATTAGGTGAAGCTATAACATTAGGTGAAGTTATGACGTTAGGTGAAGTTATGATGTTAGGTGAAGTTATGGCGTTAGGTGAAGTTATGATGTTGGGTGAAGCTATGACGTTAGGTGAAGTTATGACATTAGGTGTAGTTATGACGTTAGGTAGGTTGTGATATCAGAAGACGCAACTTCACTTGGTGCATTCCCTTATGTGCTTGGTCCTCTATGAAGCAGCCATCCCACAGTATTTGTGGTGACTGTTTCCATGATGTGTTGGTTATATCTCTTGTCCTGGCGAGTCCATGTAGGTGTTAGTTAGTTAGTTAGTCGCAGTTCCAACTTCACAGCAACGAGTCGTCCCCATTATGCTCCGTTCCTGTGCCAGTGAATATCACACAAAACGCTCCCCACTGCCCAATGTGAAAAGTGGAAAAGACAGGAGTCTCGACAAACAACAGCCCGCACAGATACACTGTGCATAATGCCACCACCAGAATGTCAACACACCAGTCCCCCACGAAACACCCTGTTCATCTCTGATGGAATCGGCAGTCATTTTCCTATCTGAATGTTTCCTAGATGTTCACCCACACAGTCCACGAAAATACAGTTCATCGCTGATGGCAGTGGCAGTCAATCAGAAGCCCAGCAGCCACGCATTTCTGCATAAGGCAAAAACCGGTCAACTCTGGGACATAGCCATCTGCCATCACTCCGAACATGCAGTCACGTTCCAAAAAGCCTCAGGCAGATTCAAAAGCATTTCACACGAAACTCACAGCTCACAGTGTCACGCCGCGCACTCACTCAGTAGTAGGTGTGATGTTAGGTAGGGGTATGGTGTCAGCTGTGGTATGATGTTGGGTCAGGGTATGATAATAGGTGAGATATAACGTTAAGAGGGTGTGTGACATTAGAAGAGATGCAATGTTCGGTAAACATTAAAGAAAAAGCAAGGGATCTTTGTTTTTATGCTCCTGAACTCAGATCAGATAAATGGTGCTAATCCTGTAGCTTTATAGAATAATTGATTTAAAGAAAGATAGACTAGTCAATGAATGACTGAATCAGTTTGTAATGAAAAGGAAGGCATGGGAATACATTGTGATGTCTGGGAGGATCAGCGGGAGAAGAAGCATGGGAAAACATTGTGATGTCTGGGAGGATCAGCGGGAGAAGAAGCATGGGAAAACATTGTGATGTCTGGGAGGATCAGCGGGAGAAGAAGCATGGGAAAACATTGTGATGTCTGGGAGGATCAGCGGGAGAAGAATCGTGGGAAAACATTGTGATGTCTAAGAGGATCAGCGGGAGAACAGACAGAGGCAGGCTGGGAGAAATGATGCTAGATGGAATGAGACTTAGATGGAGAGATATCAGCAGAGTTGATTCAGAACAAGGACCAGGATCTGTGGAGAGACATGAATGCTTAAGTCAGTTGACTAGGTGTATTATGATGGTGACTGAATCAACACTGAACTCCAAGCTGTATGAACCCAAAGAGAGACTCCAACAATGGTCGAGGTCATAATGAGAACTTGTCTGTTGGTGTAATCTCTAAAGATGTGATCCACGAAGAAGTCCTGTTGTTTATCCATTGTTGTATTGGTATCCAGAAGCTGGTAACCTAGTGCTAAAATTAGTTCTGAGAAGGACGGTAGCAATTTTATGAGTTCCTGAAACTGTAGTCGCCATTGAACCAAAGAAATGAACTCGAAACACTTAAATGTTAAGCCTTTGCACTAACTGCCATGTCACCATGGCTAGTATGTCTTATGAGATAAATTACAATTTGGGTTGGTCTTGTTTCAAAACAATATATTTCCTTAGTGGAATTAAACATAGAAGCTATAAACAATATGTTGCAAAATTTATTGCCTGGCATATTTCTCTGCATCTCGCCAGGTGCATACTGCAGAGTTATATATCATATGAAGTGAATACATGAATCATTTTCTGGCGTGAACACACAACATACACACAGTCATTGATACTGTTTTAACGTGGAGCATATGTTTTCTCCATGGTAATCGCAAGGTGCCACAGTACCTCTTGACTAAATGCTCGTTGATCTCAGATTCACTACTAAGTCTTTCTGTCTGTACAGCACAGGTTTTAAACATCTAATGGTTGAAGCTTCAGCACAATTGAGTATTCATTTTTTGTTCTCATGTATTGTATTTGATGAATAAGTTGGTTTTTTGTTTTATGTCTTCAAAGTGAATTTAATTGAAAAGATATGCTTCATAGTAATTGATGTGTCATTTTAACTGTGATTTCAGTACATTGAGCCAAGAATAGGCAACTTTATTGATGTTGAAACTGGTAAAGTTGTTGGGCAACACAAAGGTTTGTTTCTTTCCTTTTCATTAGATTTATTTAACTGGTCTTTAGAGCTATTAAACGGGACGCAGAGGTGTTTCCAAGGCACCAGGGCCAGGATCTATACTGGCCAAGACCTACTGACACATCCACGCCGTGCATCCTGGGCAACAGGTCCCTTCGGGGACCTGGCTAACATCAGGATCGATGATTCCTCCGAAGCCAAAGAGTATCTGCCAGCATGGTGAGGAACCACCAGTCTGCACACCAATAAGCCAGACATGGGACAATGGACACTCATGCAAACCTCAGGTCGGGTATGACATCACATTGATGTTGGACAACAGGATGTATTCATCCAACATACAGGACTTCACACTGGAGTTCACAAGCAAGCAAGCAAGCAAGCAGAGCTATTAAACTTTCAGATGGCTCAGTTCAGTCACTAGGGCATTCACTTTCCTTGGCCTTAATGACAGTTTTCGATTCAGTTCTGTTGACGTCAGTTCACCGAATCATAAAATATCTGACTTTGTGAGGAATTTCACACTCACAGTATTATGCGGTGAGATAAATATTTTCCTCCCTCCAAATCTTAACATTCTTTCAGTCCCAGTCCTTAAATTCCAAAGAGGCAACATGCTGTGCTCTTCATCATCATAAAACAGGTCTTTTGTAGATTGTCGCTCTCACCGCTCTCGTTCGGCCCACCAAAATGTTTGTTCATCTGCTGCCTCAGGCACACCTCATGCCCCAGGTGTCTGCCATGTCCTGTGTCCATCTTCGTGCTGGAAGACCCCTGTCTCTCCTTCCAGAAACATACCTTCTGTCACTGTTCTTTAACAAACCACTGTGACATTTAATATTGCCAAAGTCTTTCAGTTTCCGAGACATACTATTTTTGAGCCAGTTTTCTTCAATTTTCAGATCTTCTAGAATCATTGTTTCTTTTTCTTGATCAACCAAATTCAAAGTATTTTCCTGTAACATTTAAAGTAAGTCCCAAGATTCTTCTTAAGTGACTGTGAAGTGGTCAATGACCCACATCCGTATGTTGCTACCTGTGGGCCATATCCTGGCTTTGTGAATGTACCCTCCTATAGGAGTTGAATATTATCCTGTTTCCATGGCATTTTGAGCCAAGAATATGTCAAGGCCTAAAACTTCACATTCCATAGGCAGTATCTACTTTGGACTGCCTTTATCTGTACATGTGAATGTGTGAGGAGATATCTTTTATATGTCGTTGATTCTGAAACAGCTGTTCTACTGTATGGAAGTACATTTTGGAATGAAAATGGTCTTCTGCAATAAGGCGCTAGTGTTGAGTTTTAGAGAGCACTGAAGAAAATGCAAGAGGATCAACTTCATTGCACCGGTTGTATCCCATATGGCTTGGTCTCTTTCCGCAGGGTGGTCTGCTGAAAGCGTCGTACAAAACATGAACTCCACAGCTCCAGAGACGATCCCCAGGAGTCTCTAAGAAAATTGCACTCGTGAACTGAATGGCATAGGCCGGAATCAAACCCACAACCTACGAAGCGTGAGGCAAGCGGCAAAACCACTTTCACAGATGCCATTTTTATGCTGCGCTGGCTGACAGTGTCAGAACGTTCTCTATGTTTATGAGTGTCATATACGTCTATTTCAGGAACTCACTACTGGACTCTGGGACAGCGATGCCTTTTACCAGGGCTTGCCGCTGCCTACTTTGTTTGTGAAGTGCGTCCCCAGGATAATGAAGTTATAGTGGTACTGTACATCTACATACATTTTCTTTTAGTGGCATTTAGATGTCATCTTCTTCTTCTGATGATGATGATGATGATGATGCTGTCTTTCATCTCTCTGTGAATAATAAGTCCTCAAACGACATATGTATATAAAATCAAGTGCCTTGCCAGTTGGCATCTGCGTTCATGTCTCTCCACAGATCTCAGTCTTTGGTGTTTTGGATAAATTCTGCTGATGATATTCCTCCATGCCACTGTCTCAATCCATCTAGCATCATTTCTCTTGGTCTGCTTCTGCCTTTCTTCCCCTCGATCTTTCCAGTTGCCACAATGTTCTCCAATGCCTCTCTTCTCATCACATGACCAAAGAAAGCTGTTTGTCTCATTCTTATTGTTGAATATAATGTTCTAGGTTCATTAGCCTCTTTCAGGCAGTCACTGTTGTTGTTAGTTACTCTGGCAGTCCAAGGAATTTGCAACATTCATCTCAGGAACCACATCTCTGTTGCTTCCAAGTTGTTCCTATTTTGTTCATTTACATTCCAAGATTTGCTGCCATATAGCAAAGCATGTCCTATATAGAATTTCAGAACTCTCTTGCATTCAATGATATGACTTATCGCATAAGATACCTTTTATTTTATGAAATCCAGTATTTGCTTGCCCTATTCTGTTCTTAATCTCTGTTGTGCATCTTCCATCTGATAATTGAACAGCAATTAAAAGGGAAATAAAGAGGGCAAATATAAACAACTAAAGCTAGGAGTATGACAGGGATGTGTTGTGTCACCGGATCTCTTCGCTCTCTATTGCAAAGTAATAATGAGAAAGATTAAAGAGAAGCTAGGAATACTAGTCGGGGTTATAATATAAACAATCTACTCTATGCAGATTACACAATATTGATGGTGGAAAATGCAAAAGATCAACAATTGTTGGACATTGTGGTAACAGACAGTGCAAGGAAAGGACTCTCCTTGAATATCAAGAAAACAGTAACAATTGTGATATGAAAGAAAATGTTGACACCAAAATGTGAAATGGAAATAGAAGGGACATTTCTGAATCAAGTGGATAATTTTAAATACCTAGGGGGAGTTATGACATATTTATATATTAAAGTTAAAGTTAGTTGCATATCCTTTACAGGACATCACAGTCAACACCAGTATTTTTTGCTATTGTGATCTCTTGGCAAGTTTACGTTCAGTAGTTTGCCATTGCTTTGTGAAATGTATGTATATAATATGTTTTTGTTTTCCCTTATACAGGCCTCAGGTACAGACCATCCAGCATTGTTTACTTGTTCTTTCTCAACGGAACCTTGTTACTGGATCCAGGCAGCTCTGGAGAATGGGGCATTTCATGCCGAGTTCCGTTTCCAACACAAGCATCGATTGATTGGCTGTTCGGGTCAGCTGGGACAGCAAGGGTGTAGCCTTGTGAGTCTAGACCAGCCAATGCGGGCTGTTACACCAGGACAGTTTGCTGTTTTCTACAAGGATAATGTGTGTCTGGGCAGCGGTAGGATTTGCCAGTTAGGTCCAACATTATATGAACAAGGCATGAGAGAGAAGGTTTCATTCTCCAAAGAGTTTTCGTAAGGGTTTGTTGTTGATGATGGTGCTGTTGCTGAAATCAAGTGAGGAAATTAAAGATGTCACAGACTTTGAATATCCTGGCTTGATAATCAGTTTGATTGGGAACTGTGCACATGAAGTCGGATGTAAATTGGCCTTCACAATGCAGAGGTTAAATAGTATTAACTGATCAAGTGTCAAAGGATGATTAACCGTCTTAAGCGACCTTCTAGATCTGCCATTGGCTTATGTACAGTAGTTCTCCATATGCAACAGCCTTTTATTTGATATATAATACATGTCTGCTACCAAATTAACAACTTTTAAGTCATAACTGTGACACACCCATACTTCCCATTTCCCGCCATCCATTTTTATTTGGTTCAAACCTGTGTTTTGTTTGGCACTGAATCTGTGAAGAACTCGTGGCACAATAACGGCTAAGAAATTAAGTAACGTTTCTGAGAGCATGCATCCTTCCTGTGATAGCATATAGCTGTGCATTGTGGGCCATTTTGTAATTACTGCAGAAGAAAATCAGGGCTTTTAAGCTGAAATCTGATAGAAACACTCTTAGAATATCATGGACAGAGAAGACATATATTGACATTCTACAAGATGTGAACATCAAAGAAAACTGGCTCATATACAGCATTATATCTCTGAAAGTGAAATACTTAGGCCATATTAAAATCACAGTGGTCTGGAAAGAACACAGAAGGAAGGCCTGGTTTCTAAAAGAAGAAGCATGGGTCACCAACATAAAGATGGACACAGGACACTGCAGACACTTTGAGCATGAACATGCATGAAGCAGGGGAATTGATAAGGATTGATGATCCTTTCAGAAGGCCGTGTTGAGTGCAGTGGTGGTAAGGATTGACGATCCTTTCAGAAGACTGTGTTGAGTGCAGTGATGATAAGGATTGACGATCCTTTCAGAAGACTGTGTTGAGTGCAATGGTGATAAGGATTGATGATCCTTTCAGAAGACTGTGTTGAGTGCAGTGATGATAAGGATTGACGATCCTTTCAGAAGACTGTGTTGAGTGCAATGGTGATAAGGATTGATGATCCTTTCAGAAGACTGTGTTGAGTGCAGTGATGATAAGGATTGACGATCCTTTCAGAAGACTGTGTTGAGTGCAATGGTGATAAGGATTGATGATCCTTTCAGAAGACTGTGTTTGAGTGCAGTGATGATAAGGATTGACGATCCTTTCAGAAGGCTGTGTTGAGTGCAGTGGTGGTAAGGATTGATGATCCTTTCAGAAGACTGTGTTGAGTGCAGTGGTGGTAAGGATTGATGATCCTTTCAGAAGACTGTTGAGTGCAGTGATGATAAGGATTGACGATCCTTTCAGAAGGCTGTGTTGAGTGCAGTGGTGGTAAGGATTGATGATCCTTTCAGAAGACTGTGTTGAGTGCAGTGGTGGTAAGGATTGATGATCCTTTCAGAAGACTGTGTTGAGTGCAGTGATGATAAGGATTGACGATCCTTTCAGAAGGCTGTGTTGAGTGCAGTGGTGGTAAGGATTGATGATCCTTTCAGAAGACTGTGTTGAGTGCAATGGTGATAAGGATTGATGATCCTTTCAGAAGACTGTGTTTGAGTGCAGTGATGATAAGGATTGACGATCCTTTCAGAAGGCTGTGTTGAGTGCAGTGGTGGTAAGGATTGATGATCCTTTCAGAAGACTGTGTTGAGTGCAGTGGTGGTAAGGATTGATGATCCTTTCAGAAGACTGTGTTGAGTGCAGTGGTGGTAAGGATTGATGATCCTTTCAGAAGACTGTGTTGAGTGCAGTGATGATAAGGATTGACGATCCTTTCAGAAGGCTGTGTTGAGTGCAGTGGTGGTAAGGATTGATGATCCTTTCAGAAGACTGTGTTGAGTGCAGTGGTGGTAAGGATTGATGATCCTTTCAGAAGACTGTGTTGAGTGCAGTGATGATAAGGATTGACGATCCTTTCAGAAGGCTGTGTTGAGTGCAGTGGTGGTAAGGATTGATGATCCTTTCAGAAGACTGTGTTGAGTGCAGTGGTGGTAAGGATTGATGATCCTTTCAGAAGACTGTGTTGAGTGCAGTGATGATAAGGATTGACGATCCTTTCAGAAGACTGTGTTGAGTGCAGTGGTGGTAAGGATTGATGATCCTTTCAGAAGACTGTGTTGAGTGCAGTGGTGATAAGGATTGATGATCCTTTCAGAAGACTGTGTTGAGTGCAGTGGTGATAAGGATTGATGATCCTTTCAGAAGACTGTGTTGAGTGCAATGGTGATAAGGATTGATGATCCTTTCAGAAGACTGTGTTTGAGTGCAGTGGTGATAAGGATTGACAATCCTTTCAGAAGACTGTGTTGAGTGCAATGGTGATAAGGATTGATGATCCTTTCAGAAGACTGTGTTTGAGTGCAGTGGTGATAAGGATTGACAATCCTTTCAGAAGACTGTGTTGAGTGCAATGGTGATAAGGATTGATGATCCTTTCAGAAGACTGTGTTTGAGTGCAGTGGTGATAAGGATTGATGATCCTTTCAGAAGACTGTGTTTGAGTGCAGTGGTGATAAGGATTGATGATCCTTTCAGAAGACTGTGTTGAGTGCAATGTTCTGCAGAGGACTTGCTGTATGAAGATACAGGGTGTATGTTTAATGACTGTGCAGTGTTTGAAAATATTGCTGGTCCTTGTTTTGTATTCACCCTCTGTAAAGTTCATACACAATGGTGCATGTTGGGGATTGATATATTTTAATTGTTAGTTAAGAGTTAATTCTGGATTGGCTCATGCACATCTGGAAAATTAGGCTTTGGTTTCTTCTACTGAAGGCTTTCATATGGGCTCTGTGACGAAGGGGCTACGAATGCAATTTGCAGTCCTGCATACCACGTTTGATACAAGCTGCAGGCAATTTGGTAGCAGAATTCTTTACACTGGTTTTCACACCAAATTGGTACGAGTGCTGGCCGTTCAGAAAGCAGTGGCAAACTACTGAACGTAAACTTGCCAAGAAATCACAAATAACCAAAAATACTGCGATGTCCTGTAGAGGATATGCAACTAACTTTTTTTCCATATTGTCACTGGCTTTAGACTGGGGCGTTTCACTCAAGAGAGTTTGGCCTGTTGTTCCCATTGCCTAGTGGTTCAGCCAGTCTTCTCTTGTGTTGGCTGTAAGGATCTGTTAGACTGTTTGTTAATGTATCAGTTCTAGGCATTGCATGGTCGTTGATATAGTTGAAGCACTTGATTACCGAGACAATGATCTGAGTTCCGTTCCCAGCAGTAACAGGATTGTATTTTCCATCCATTACATTCCTATTTTATTATGTGTGGCATAGAATGTGGACCTGACTTATACACCTCAATAGCAGTACCTGCCATAGGGCTTAATCATTCGGGTGTCGTCTCTACAATGAAAGTTGGCTGCAATGGATCTCCAACAATGTCTGTCTCTCGCCCTGACTGTACATTCTGTCAGACTGCTGTTCGTCCATCTCTTGATGTTATCTTCCCACTTGTATCCTTGTCTACCTCTTGCTTGCTTGCCCTCAACCTTACCCTCCAGTATGGTTTTTATAAGAGTGTTATGTCTTTTAGCGTGACCAAAATATTTCACTTGCCTCTTTTTTATTTCTTTCATCAACTCTCTTTTCATTCCCAGTTTTTCTAGAACCTCTGTATTTGATTGTTTTTGTTTAGTAGCCATAGGGCTACCTGTACATTTTTTGTGGCAGATACAGCTGTAGGGGTGGGGTGTGTTAGATCTTCACATAAACTAGCTCATGGTATAACCATGCATATGCTGGGGGGGAGGATCTGAGCTCCTATGGACCTGTCCGGAGTGCAGTGATGATACCCCAACTGATAACTGATAATACAGTCAGGCTAACCAGTTCCCTCTTTGCTAGTGTTTCTTTCCTGAGCTGGCTCTATGGCGAGGGGTTACAGGCACAATTCGTAATTCCACATACCACATTCGAAACACAGCTGCCGGCGATTTGGCGTTGGTTTTTATACAATGGTATTGTGCTCGTCGTTTATAAAGCAATGCCAGACTACTGAACGTAAACTTGCCAAGAAATCACAAACAGTTGAAGAATGCTGGGGTTGACTGTGATGTCATGTAAAGGATATGCAAGTAATCTTTTAAATGTTTTATGGCAGATACAGCCGCAGGTGTGTGGTGTATTTGGCCTTGACATAGATTAGCTCACGCCGGCTTTGTGGCTTAGAGGTTATGACTTTTCTCCGTAATCTCCTATACTCTCCTAGGTAAACGTGATGACAGTGAGAATCAGCAGTGGTTCAAATCGCATCGGTGACTTACGGGGTATGTGAGCCGGCCGCTCAGAAAGCAATGGCAAACTACTGAGCGTAATCTTGCCAAGAAATCAACATACAGCTGAAAGATGCTGGTGTTGACAGCGATGTCCTGTAAAGGATATGCAAAACAAAAAAAAGATTAGCTCACAGTATATTAAAGTGACAGTAACCAGTTGCCTTATTGCCACCTTTCCTTTGAAGATAGTTTCATGATAATTCTGAAAAAAAGATCTGGTACTCATTGTATGAAGCTGGGTTGACTCCAAGCCGTACTGGTTCATCAATCTGGTCATTCCACAATAACCTAAAATATGTAACCAGTTAGACTTAATTAGGAAATTGTTGCTTCTAATCAGGTCTTTCACACCACCCTGCGATCTAGTATGCCTATGTTTTCCTGTTGTCTAGTGTGTCCTGTGATATTTTTCTTCTCTTCTGCTTTATCAGATAGTTAGTTGCTATCCTTGTACAGGACGTTACAGTCACCCCGGGTAATTTTTTTTTTTTTTTTTGCTCTTTTGTTTACAATCAATAGTTTGCCATTGCTTTCTGAACAATCAACACCCATACCATTTTGTAAAAACCAACACCAAATTGCCCGCAGCTGTGTTTCGAACGCAGTATTTGGGATTACAAAATGCGTCCATAATCCCTTTGCCATGGAGCCAATGCTTTATCAGTGCTTATAAATATTGGTACACTTATTGATCTCTTTAGTGACCTCAAGAATGTCCAAGCATGTCTCATGAAATGGGACAGAACTTGTACATACGTACGTAATGGGCTCTTGTGACATGGAACATAGTGGGTATATGGTGGTAGCCCCACATTTTGTGTACACTAATTGGCACTTGAGGGGTAGTGTGGTCAAAATGGCACTGGCTGCCTTTACTTTTAAAGACATTTGCTGGTACTTATATTATGCTGGCTTGACCTTGGAGACCAGGTCAATTAAAAAAATCTATCCTGCTCTGAATTTGAACCCATGATCACTGAGTTGGTAGGGAAGTGTTCTAGGTACTGCCATACTGTGGCTGCCACTGGGATAGAACTCAGACCTTCTTTTATTTAAGGTGTCTGAGTTGTGTTGATTTGTGCTAAATAGTGGTTCCCAAATTGGGCTACTGGCCATGGACAGGTTTGATGGTAAGATTTCAGTGGGTGGAAAGATCCAAGAGATTATGGAAAGATCTTGTAGTTGTTGGGCAGATCAGAAGAAAGAAGAAGAAGGAAAGATCCTGATGGCTCTGGAAAGATCCATATGTGGATGGATAGATCCAGGAGCTGTGAGGTTTTTAGTGTGCAGTAGACTCGATACCAAGTGAAGCAGTTCAACACGAGAAGAGTACTGGTCAAAGATATATTTAACATCATGAACATTTGCCGGCCAACAAATGCCCAAAGAAGTCAGATGTGTCAGGTGAAAGGTGCAAATATCGCAGAAAATAAACGCACAACACAATTACATCTAAAATAACATTCAGGATGAACGCAGAAGAAAAAGAAGACATGAAAAAATATTAATGTCTAGAGAGAGAGAGAGAGACAGACAGATATATATATATATATATATATATATATATATATATATATATATATATATATATATATATATATATATATATATATATATATATATATATATTCATATCTTCTTCTTCTTCTTCTTCAGCGTTCCGAGCCATTGAGGTTCTTTGCTGCAAATACAATCCGTCTCCATTCGTCTCTCTGGTGGACCTTCTCTTGCCAGTCGTTGATTCCAAGTGCTTGTAGGTCTGTACATGTATTATCTCTCCACCGCCTTCTTGGTCTACCTCGGGGTCTACGGTCATTTATTTCCTGAGTGTAAGCGAGTTTTGTTTCCCTATTATCTTCCATTCTTTCTATATGCCCCAGCCATTGTAGTCTATTAGCCTTCATGATACCAGTGATTAGCGGGGACTTAAACAGATCATAAATGTCTTTGTTACTTCTTCTTTTCCACTCTCCACTTTGTGTATCCCTAATGGGTCCAAAGATGCGTCTTAAAATTTTGTTCTCAAAGGTTTGTAACAAGACTTCATCTCCTTTCGTTGTACTCCAGGTTTCAGAGCCATACAGCACAACTGGTCTGATCAGTGTTTTGTATATTGTGATTTTGGTGTTACGAGATAGCGCCTTTGATTTTAGTAGATGTTGTAGTGCATAGTATATCTTATTTCCAGAGTTGATTCTAGTTTGTATTTCTTCCCTTATGATGTTGGAGCAGTTGAAGATCGTACCCAGGTATTTGTATGTTTCCGTTCTTTTAATGGTCATATTATCTATTTGTATGTGGCCAGAATTTCTAGCCATTCCGTCTCTTGAAATTACCATATATTCTGTCTTATCTTGGTTGATAACCAGCCCCATCTGTTGGGCTTTTTCCTTTAAGTGAGTCAATATTTCCAATGTCTTTTGTTCACTTTGCCCTATAATATCTATATCATCTGCATAACCAAGCAGCTTGGATGTTCCTCCAATATCACATTCCTCCTTTACCTTCCTTACAACTTTCTCTAGAGCCAGATTGAAGAGTAGCGGCGATAGTGCATCACCCTGTTTCAAGCCAGATGTTATTTGGAAGGGGTCTGATTTCCTACCTTTATATGTTACTATATTATAAGTATCTTCCATGCATAGTCTGGTCATGTTGATTAACTTCCTTGGTATTCCAAATTCCTGCATAGACTATTCCTATGGACACTATCATAAGCCTTTTTAAAATCCACAAAAATGTTATGGAGATCTCTTTTATATTCCCAATGTTTCTCGGCTATTTGTCGTAAGATAAATATCTGATCTATTGTTGATCTGTTTTGTCTAAAACCCGCCTGGTAGTCACCTAATATGTCTTTTAAATATGGTTTTAGTCTATTTAGTAATACTGCGGATAGTATCTTATAGCTTGTAGACAGTAGTGATATTCCTCTATAATTTCCACATTGGAACTTGTCTCCTTTCTTAAAGATAGGTATCAATAATGACTCTTTCCAGTCATGGGGTAATTCTTCTGTCCTCCAGATTTTTATTATTAGTTCGTATAGCTTTAGATGTAATGCATGGCCACCTGCCTTTATAAATTCAGCAGCAATTCCATCAGTCCCAGTTGCCTTATTGTTTTTAAGTCGTGTGATTACATATAGGATTTCTTCAAATGTAGGTTCTTCAATTTGTGGTTCGCATGTTAGAACCTCTTCTTGTGAGAAAATGTTACTTGGAGCTTCACAATTTAGTAATTCAATAAAATATTCTTTCCATGTGTTGCACATTTCCTCATTGGTATTTATCATATTCCCATTTTTGTCTTTTAAACCATATGTGTTTTGTTGGTGCCCTCGTTTCATTGACTTCAGTTCTTTAAAAAATTTTCTGGATTCATTTTTCTGGTGATTAGTTTCCATATCTTTGATTATATTACTCATATATTCTCGCTTCTGCTGTCTGACTATTTTTGTAGCCTCTTTACATTCATTTCTATAATGCTCTTCCTTTTGGATGTTATTGATGTCATTTAACCATACATGTCTGGCATTCTTCATATATATATATATATATATATATATATATATATATATATATATATATATATATATATATATATATATATTCATATATTCAATACTGCTAAATGGACAGAGGGAAGTCCATGGGAGTCTTGATACATGAAGCCCATAAACAGGCACTCTCCCTCTGTTTATACTTCACCTTGACACCGCAAGGTACAAAAGGAACAACATGAGATGAGACTGCTAAATGGTGTGTAAATCTACACAATAATCAATAATCCAGAAATAAGAAAGTTTAATTAAGGCCCTGTAAATGTGGCTACATAGATGAATAGGTAACATTTCTTGGCAACAAATAAACAATCAAACACAGAAGTCATTGAGAGGATGGGGATGGGGAAAAAAAAACACTGATGAAATGAATAGAAAAGAGACCAGATAAATATTTCAGCCATATAAAAAGATATAACGCTTTTTTAAAACACTCTGGAGGGAATAGATGAAGGCAGGCAAGCAAGAGGTAGACAACGATACAAGTGGGAAGATAACATCAAGAGATGGATAAACAGTAAATAATAACCCAGCGAGAGACAGAGAATGTTAGAGATCCAGTGTAGACAGATGACACCTGATTGATTGATTGATACCAAGAGCGCTCTGTGTGTATGTATGTACTAGATAGAACAGTGGTTGTGGTCTATGAATCAAGTCAGTGGTAAGGTTAGAAGTGTTGATAATTTGATAACGACAACACTGTCTTTCATACGTATTAAGCCATGTCATAAATCACGAAGAATAAACTTGATATTTACATGTCATAAATACTGAAGAATAAACTTGATGTTTACTTGTCATAAATACTGAAGAATAAACTTGATTGTTCATACACTGTTACTGAATTAATTTTTTAAAGATGTTTTTATTACTGTATATAGGTCAGCCAGCTCTGTGGCAAAGGGGTTATGGACACAATTCGTAATCTCGCATACCACGTTCAAAACACAGCCGTGGGTGATTTCAATGCAGACTGCCTTGCGTCGGTTTCCCATACAAAGGTATGAGTGCTGGTCGTTGAAAGCAATGGCAAACTACTGAACATAAACTTGCCAAGACATCACAAACAGCCAAAAAATGCTGGGGTTGACTGCAATGTCCTGTAAAGTTCAATGTCCGAAGTTTAAGAGATAATAAATATATATCAGAAGGAGTCCTGTGGAGAAATGTATACAGATATGACTGAACTCCAGCTGATATACCTGAAAATGAGAAGAGATAATCAGGACTTTTTCCCTGCTCGTTTTGAACTGGAGCGTTGATCACACTGGACTGATTTGTGTATGTGGGCTAGTTTTCCCTATTACCAATGTCCCTCGCCGTCAGGCGAACCCACTCCGACTTCTGAGGTAATTGTAATGTAATGTACGTCCCCAAGTCAAGGACGAGAAGTCAACATTTTAATCCAATTGACTGGTATAGGGGTTTGATCTCGCTACCTCGGCATCACCACACTGGAAGTTTAAGAGCGAGCGAACTTATTCATTTCGCCATTGTTGACCTCATACAACCAGTGTGATACACAAATGTTCGTGCGCTTGTGGGACCAGGTGGAGAAGGCGGAGGAACAGATTGAGAACCTATATGTGGAGAGAATGAGATTGCGGGGGATCGGCAGGGGTTCTGGAAGAATCTCAAAACTGATAGGGAAGACCAGGAGAACTTTTAATCAGATAACGGTGGGAACGATTAGTAGTATGACTCTTTGCTGGCTGATGAACGAGGGGACTTAGCATGTATGGGAATGTCCTGAGTGAAGTGATGTCGGTTCTTAACTCAGCTCAACCTTATACATCTTCTATGAGATTTAGCAAGAGTGCTACAATGTTGAATCACACAGAGAGGCCAAAACTTAAAGCACCAAACAACAATGACAAATACATGTAACATTTATTCAACAATAACTACACTCAAATACTCCGTCACTCTGAGAGGTTGACAATTTGTTTATTTCAGGGGAATGGCTATACAACCATTTTTTTGTACAAGCTACAATTAATAACACAATAAAAAATAACACAGTACAGAAGATGGCCATCTTTGATCACAGTGAATTATTTTCACATATCGGACTGTACATGAAACCGGAGTAGTCAAATGGTTCAGCTGCTAACTGGGTTCAGCTGTATGTGACTAGGACTAATTCAAAACCATGTCTTAGCGACACTTGTATGGTTCACATGTGTTTTGTTTCTTTGCAGTTTTAATGTTTTCTGTTTTGATATGAGTGTTCTGGTTGTGATACACATGTTCTGGATGTGATATATGTGTTCTGGGTGTGATATATGTGTTCTGGATGTGATATATGTGTTCTGTTTCTGATATATGTGTTCTGTTTGTAATATATGTGTTCTGGATGTGATATATGTGTTCTGGATGTGATATATGTGTCCTGGATGTGATATATGCGTTCTGGATGTGATATATGTGTTCTGGATGTGATATATGTATTCTGTTTGTAATATATGTGTTCTGGATGTGATATACGTGTTCTGTTTCCGATATATGTGTTCTATTATAATATATGTGTTCTGGATGTGATATACATGTTCTGTTTGTAATATACATGTTCTGGATGTGATATATGTGTTCTGGATGTGATATATGTGTTCTGTTTGTAATATATGTGTTATGGATGTGATATACACATATACACATTGTGACATGCCTTGTCCTGGTTCCGATATATGTATTTCTTGACAAATTTTCTGTTCAGGATACACTTGTTGCATTTCCACTATTATTTTTATATCACTATAGATTTGTTAAGTTCCTTACACAAGAAAGTTTGTAGTTCGTGCTTTTATTCTTATTTTCATACATGTAAACTGTATTTCACACGTTTGATTTCTGTATCGAGTTTAGTCTCTTTAAACACTTCATTTAGCTTTCGCAAACTTTATGTGGGACTCTCCAGTATGAATTGGTTGCATGGCCTGCCTCAGACTGCGAAGATTGTGGGTTCAATTCCGGTGTATTTCAGTTCAATAGTGCAATTTTTTTAGGGGGGGGGGCGGGACTCACGATTCACAGAGGGGCCAAAGCTGCCCCATTAGGTCCCAGTGTATCATGTGATCATCTTAGCCAAAAGGCCGAAAAGCGAAAACACACTTGGTGTGTGACTCACATATGTGTTCTTATGCAACATGTTCTGTTTATCCAACGTTTCTAGTTGTTTATTGTTTTGATTATAAATGTGGTCAGATTTGAGATAACCTTGTTTCTGTTAAAGATATTCAGCCACATCTCTTCTTGTGATCTTTGTCAGTTATAATGTACCTCACTAACGCAAACTTCATCTAT
Organism: Cepaea hortensis; assembly: GCA_963921405.1. Classification (NCBI taxonomy): domain Eukaryota; kingdom Metazoa; phylum Mollusca; class Gastropoda; order Stylommatophora; family Helicidae; genus Cepaea; species Cepaea hortensis. The sequence goes on from OY992882.1 coordinate 12,690,524, forward strand.
TTCTCATCCTCTTCATCATCATCATCATAATCATCATCTCATGTCATGCCAGACATTCTCCATGATCATGTATCTTCAGATCTTTGTTGAACCTGTACCTAAGTTCAACCAATAATCGTCTCCCTTGTTGCTGTGTAAATCTATTAAGCATTGTGTCCCTTTGCATCTAATATTTGCTCGGTGGTCTCAGCTGTGACAAATACCACACAGAAATAACTATTATTTATTATTATACGAGAGAAAGTAATTATGTAACAGGAATGTTATTATAAAGTGCATGGAAGAGTATGGACAACGGAAAATTTATTTTGGGACACAAACTAGCTCTTAAGCAATACCCCAGGCAAGGGTAGTGAGAATCAAGCAATTTGTGCATGTCCAATAGCGATTACAAAATGACTGCCCCACTATCGACTTGCATCGTGGAAGGACAATGAGGCGTTATTCCTTTTGTGTGTGGTAAGAAGGTGTGAAAGCTTGTGAAATCTACAGGAGAATGTTGGTTCAGTATCGAGACAATCAGTCGGGGAAGCGTGTATGAATGAGTAGATAGACTTCAACATGGAAGATGATGAGGATTATCACAAAAGAAGCAGTGTTGCTGCACGACAACACCCACTCTCATACAGCTGCGCATAAAGTTAATAAATTACATGCTCTGAAATGTGAGATCTTGAAACATCCAGCATACAGACCAGACATGGCACCATCGAACTTTCACGTTTGTACCCTTGAAAGAATATTTCCTGGAGCAGAGGTTTGCAGATGATAACGAGGTAATAGAGGCAGTGCAAAACTGGTTTTAAAAAAAAAACGTTCCCCCAGAATGCATAAACAAGCTTGTGGACAAGTAAATCATGTGTGTTGCCAGATAAGGGGACTTTGTTGAGAAATAGCACACACAAAATTTCTGATTCGCATTATTGTTTTAAAAGGTATTTATAAAATTCCCCTTACTCAATGACTCCCCTCATATCACCCAGAAAGCATATAAACACATTCACATGTATTGATTGGCTCTCATATAAGTAGAAAAAAGAAGTAAACATCAGACACACTAAATATTTGTGTTATATATCGAACTACAAATGTTCCTACAGTGAGATGGTGTCATTTGCCTCATTTAGATCCGACAGGATCGAATCCTGATATGGTATCTATAGCTTTCATTTTTTATGTTGCCTAGTGTGTCTTGTACTGGCGTCGGCGACTTAGGGGATAATGAGATGCGCAGTTTCATAATTCCCCGACAAAACCATTAAACCTGTTATACATAGGGTGGTCTGTCAATCTTCTAAATTTTTCTTCTTGTTGCTGGGCTTTGCTATCTCTTCTATCCTGCATTGGTTGTAAATAAGTGATCTTGTCTAGTTAATTAATCTTCAGGCTTCCAGTTATGATTCGCATTCCTTGATTTTGGACTACTTATTTTGTTAAAGTTTGACTTAGCTGCTGTTGCCCAAGCTGAGATGCCATATTCCAGCACTGGCCTCACCCGTCCAGTATATAAATTCTTGAGAACTTTCTCATCTGCTCCCCACGTTATACCAGAAAGCTTTTTCATGATTGCCATTTTTTGTCTTGCTCTTGTTTGATTTTTCTCAACCTATGTCTTCTATGTCAGGCGACGATCAAAGGTGACTCCTAGATAGTTTGGATTTTATTCATGGCGCAATATTTGTTCATTCAATACCAGCTTAGGTTGCTGAGTTTTATTTGAGAGGGAGAACACTGTGCATGTTGTTTTCTCCTCACTTATCTTCACTAGCCATGATTTTGACCAGTCCTCTAGCGTTAATAAGGCTTGCTGTATTCTGCTGTTAGCTGTACAAATATATCCTTCAGATGTCCATATGGCTAGGTCATCTGCAAAGGAGGATGTGTGTACTCTGACTGGAAAATTTTCCGTGATGTCATTTATATATGCTAGGAATAATGTTGGTGAAAGAACTCCTCCTTGGGGGACACCTTGCTCCAACAGCATCATTTTGCTGGTTTGTTCTTGTACTTTTGTCCTGGCAGTTCTGTTCTCAAGGTAGTGGCTGATCCATTTATACATTTTCCCACAAACATGTATTTTTTGCAATTTTACTTTCAGTCCTTCCTTCCATACTTTATCAAATGCTTTTTCTAAATCTATCCAGACCGCTAGTGTGTTCTTTTTCTCTTGGAAGGCATCCTCTATTTCCTGAGCTATATAGGTTATTTGATCTTCAGTGGATCTGTACTTTCTGAATCCTGCTTGGTGTGGTGTTAAGAGTTTGTTTTCTTCCAGATGCTATGTTAGCCTGCCATTGATAATGCGTTCCATTAATTTTCCTACACAGCTAAGTAGACTGATAGGTCAATAGCCATTTGGTTCTTCCAGGTCTTTTCCTTTCTTTGGGACTGGTATTAGTATAGCTTCCTTCCATGCCTGTGGGACTATTCCCCTCTTCCATCTGTAATTTAGGACTGCTAGTAGTTTCTTTTTTGACTTAGTGCCTAGTCCTATTAGCATTTCATTTGTGATTCCATCCTTTCCTTGTGATTTATTCATTCTTAGGGTATTCATTGCCTGTTCCATTTCTCCCATTGTTAGATTTGCCATCATAAATTCTGCTGCAGTCTCTGTATTACTATGATGCATCTGTTTATCTTTGATTGCTTTCTTCTGTGCGGTTGTAATATCTAGTGCATTTGCAGCCTTTATTCCTGTAAGCAAGGCATTTCCTTGTTTAATTGTTATTCGTTTGTTTCTGGGTCCTTTATTGTTCATGACTTTCACTAGTTTCCATAGTTTGTTTCCATTCCTGTCAAAGTTCAGGTTTTCTTTTTTTTTTTTCCTCCAACAATCTCTTGTTGTTTGATTTACTGTTCTTTTATATTTTGTTGAGATGGCCTTGAGAGAGATGTTCACTTCAGTTGTTTGTTCTCTCCCTGCTGTCTTCCTGGCATCTTCAACTTTGTCCTCCAAAATTTGTAGTTCTTCAGTCCAGTATGGTTTGTAATTTTTCCTCGCTCCTCTTGGAATAGACTCAGTGGCCGCCTGTATTATTGCTCTGTTTAGACTTTCCACCATTTGCTTCATGTTGCCATATCGTGTATTAATGTTTTCACAATATTTGTCTGTTAGTATGGCAAATTTGTCCCAATCTGCTCATTTGTAATTCCAACGGGGTAAAGGCTTTTGCTCCTGTGGATTATACTGCATATTCATTACAAGCTTGATTGGTCTGAGGTCACTACCTGCTAATTGGTCAAGCACATGGTGATCGATTTTGTGAAGGATGTCTCCTGTGCAGAAAGCTAAGTCTGGAGTAGAAGTGGTAAACCATCTTCTGGAGTAGAAGCTCGGTGTGTCATCCACTTTGTTGAGTAGATGGAGATGTGAGTCTATTTCCCAGTCCCCCACTTCATCTCCTCTTTTGTCAGTATCTGGGTATCCCCATCTTTCTGAACCGCTATTAAAGTCTCCGACAACAATGCAGTTTGTGAGTTATTTTCATGTTTGAGAGTGTAAGATCCTTATCTGCTGGGCTATACAGATTGTAAATTCTTATTTTCACGTCCTTTAATCATTATATCAACACCTGTAATTTCCGTTTGGTTGTCAGAGATCACAGATACTTCACTGCAATGTACTGTATTTTGCGTAAGTATTTGAACTCCTCCTGTGTGTCCTTCGCGGTCAAAATGTGTCGCCTGATATCCTCTGACTGAGAATCTGCGATTGGCGTTGAGGTGTGTCTCTTGAATGCATGCCACATCTATTCACTCTTTATGAAGATGCTTTCTTAGGGAGACTTTCTTGTTATAAACTCCTTCGGCATTCCACAGTAGTATGTTGAGTGTCCGGGGTATTTGGTCAATAGCTCTTAACCTATTCCTTTGTGCCTTGACTCCACAGCACAGGGGAAGGTAACCACCAGTAGTCATGGGTGGACCCCCTCGAGGCAGTATCACCGCCTGATGGGACTTCGCGGGATTAGCACCATAACAATTAATTTTAATTTGTGACATCATGAATTAAGTTACGTTGCACTGCTTTGTCAAATGTGGCTCAATACATCCGATTTTGACAAGCATTTTTCGGGGTACTTTCCCTAGCCTTTGACTGTCCCCAGTCTACCTACAAGGCAGCAAGTTTGTGTGTTGCTTGGTCTGGTTCCTCTCCCTTGACCTGTCCGACAAGGGTGACTCTACCAGTAGCTGTGCTACCGTTGGCATCGCTCTTGGGGTCATTGGAACACTCAAGCCCCTCTTCCTCGTCACAGTGGACACACAGCAGAGGGGGGTTATATTCTAACAGTGTGATGTGTGTGTGGGTATATTCTAACAGTGTGATGTGTGTGGGTATATTCTAACAGTGTGATGTGTGTGGGTATATTCTAACAGTGTGATGTGTGTGTGTGTGGGTATATTCTAACAGTGTGATGTGCGTGTGGGTATATTCTAGCAGTGATGTGCATGTGGGTATATTCTAGCAGTGATGTGTGTGTGGGGATATTCTAACAGTGTGATGTGCGTGTGGGTATATTCTAGCAGTGATGTGCGTGTGAGTATATTCTAGCAGTGATGTGTGTGTGAGTATATTCTAACAGTGTGATGTGTGTGTGGGTATATTCTAACAGTGTGATGTGCGTGTGGGTATATTCTAGCAGTGATGTGTGTGTTTTATGCACAGTGTACCTGTGTTGGCTGTTGGCTTGTCAAGACTCCTGTCTGTTCCACTTTTCACACGGGGCATTGAGGTGCATTTAGTGTGATATTCACAGGTACAGGACGGAGCATAATAACGACGACCCGTTGCTGTGAAGTTGGAACCGTGACTAACTAACTACCTAGTGATGTATGTGCGGGTATATTCTAGCAGTGATGTGTGTGTGTGTGGGTATATTCTAGCAGTGATGTGTGTGTGTGGGTATATTCTAGCAGTTATGTGTGTGTGTGGGTATATTCTAGCAGTGATGTGTGTACGGGTATATTCTAGCAGTGATGTGTGTGCGGGTATATTCTAGCAGTGATGTGTGTGCGGGTATATTCTAGCAGTGATGCGAGTGTGTGGGTATATTCTAGCAGTGATGTGTGTGCGGGTATATTCTAGCAGTGATGTGTGTGTGTGGATATATTCTAGCAGTGATGTGTGTGCGGGTATATTCTAGCAGTGGTGTGTGTGTGTGTGTGTGTATATTCTAGCAGTGATGTGTGTGCAGGTATATTCTAGCAGTGATGTGTGTGTGTGGGTATATTCTAGCAGTGATGTGTGTGCGGGTATATTCTAGCAGTGATGTGTGTGTGCGGGTATATTCTAGCAGTGATGTGTGTGCGGGTATATTCTAGCAGTGATGTGTGTGTGCGGGTATATTCTAGCAGTGATGTGTGTGCAGGTATATTCTAGCAGTGATGTGTGTGCGGGTATATTCTAGCAGTGATGTGTGTGTGTGTGTGTGGGTATATTCTAGCAGTGATGTGTGTGCCGCTATATTCTAGCAGTGATGTGTGTGCGGGTATATTCTAGCAGTGATGTGTGTGTGCGAGTATATTCTAGCAGTGATGTGTGTGCGGGTATATTCTAGCAGTGATGTGTGTGCGGGTATATTCTAGCAGTGATGTGTGTGCGGGTATATTCTAGCAGTGATGTGTGTGTGCGGGTATATTCTAGCAGTGATGTGTGTGTGCGGGTATATTCTAGCAGTGATGTGTGTGCGGGTATATTCTAGCAGTGATGTGTGTGTGCGGTATATTCTAGCAGTAATGTGTGTATGTGGGTATATTCTAGCAGTAATGTGTGTGTGCGGGTATATTCTAGCAGTGATGTGTGTGTGTGGGTATATTCTAGCAGTGATGTGTGTGCGGGTATATTCTATCAGTGATGTGTGTGTGGGTATATTCTAGCAGTGATGTGTGTGGGGGTATATTCTAGCAGTGATGTGTGTGTGTGTGTGTGGATATATTCTAGAAGTGATGTGCGTGTGGGAATATTCTAGAAGTGATGTGTGTGTGGGTATATTCTAGCAGTGATGTGTGTGCGGGTATATTCTAGCAGTGATGTGTGTGCGGGTATATTCTAGCAGTGATGTGTGTGTGCGGGTATATTCTAGCAGTGATGTGTGTGTGGGTATATTCTAGCAGTGATGTGTGTGTGTGTGTGGGTATATTCTAGCAGCGATGTGTGTGTGTGTGGGTATATTCTAGCAGTGATGTGTGTGTGGATATATTCTAGAAGTGATGTGCGTGTGGGTATATTCTAGCAGTGATGTGCGTGTGGGTATATTCTAGCAGTGATGTGTGTGTGGGTATATTCTAGCAGTGATGTGTGTGCGGGTATATTCTAGCAGTGATGTGGGTGTGTGGGTATAATCTAGCAGTGATGTGTGTGCGGGTATATTCTAGCAGTGATGTGTGTGTGTGGGTATATTCTAGCAGTTATGTGTCTGCGGGTATATTCTAGCAGTGATGTGTGCTAGGTATTCTAGCATTGATGTGTGTGTGGGTATATTCTAGCAGTGATGTGTGTGCGGGTATATTCTAGCAGTGATGTGTGTGTGTGGGTATATTCTAGCAGTGATGTGTGTGTGAGTATATTCTAGCAGTGATGTGTGTTTGGGTATATTCTAGCAGTGATGTGTGTGTGGGTATATTCTAGCAGTGATGTGTGTGCGGGTATATTCTAGCAGTGATGTGTGCTAGGTATTCTAGCAGTTATGTGTGTGTGGGTATTTTCTAGCAGTGATGTGTGTGTGTGGGTATATTCTAGCAGTGATGTGTGTGTGTGGGTATATTCTAGCAGTGATGTGTGTGTGTGGGTATATTCTAGCAGTGATGTGTGTGTGTGGGTATATTCTAGCAGTGATGTGTGTGTGTGGGTATATTCTAGCATTGATGTGTGTTTGGGTATATTCTAGCAGTGATGTGTGTGTGGGTATATTCTAGCAGTGATGTGTGGGTATATTCTAGCAGTGATGTGTGTGTGTGTGTGGGTATATTCTAGCAGTGATGTGTGTGTGGGTATATTCTAGCAGTGATGTGTGTGCGGGTATATTCTAGCAGTGATGTGTGTGTGTGTGCGTATATTCTAGCAGTGATGTGTGTGCGGGTATATTCTAGCAGTGATGTGTGTGTGGGTATATTCAAGCAGTGATGTGTGTGTGTGGGTATATTCTAGCAGTGATGTGGGTGTGTGGGTATATTCTAGCAGCGATGTGTGTGTGTGGGTATATTCTAGCTGTGATGTGTGTGAGTTTATATTCTAGCAGTGATGTGTGTGCGGGTATAATCTAGCAGTGATGTGTGTGTGGGTATATTCTAGCAGTGATGTGTGTGCGGGTATATTCTAGCAGTGATGTGGGTGTGTGGGTATATTCTAGCAGTGATGTGTGTGCGGGTATATTCTAGCAGTGATGTGTGTGTGTGGCTATATTCTAGCAGTTATGTGTCTGCGGGTATATTCTAGCAGTGATGTGTGCTAGGTATTCTAGCATTGATGTGTGTGCGGGTATATTCTAGCAGTGATGTGTGTGTGTGGGTATATTCTAGCAGTGATGTGTGTGTGAGTATATTCTAGCAGTGATGTGTGTTTGGGTATATTCTAGCAGTGATGTGTGTGTGGGTATATTCTAGCAGTGATGTGTGTGCGGGTATATTCTAGCAGTGATGTGTGCTAGGTATTCTAGCAGTTATGTGTGTGTGGGTATATTCTAGCAGTTATATGTGTGCGGGTATAATCTAGCAGTGATGTGTGTGTGTGGGTATATTCTAGCAGTGATGTGTGTGTGTGGGTATATTCTAGCAGTGATGTGTGTGTGTGGGTGTTTTCTAGCAGTGATGTGTGTGTGGGTATATTCTAGCAGTGATGTGTGTGTGGGTATATTCTAGCAGTGATGTGTGGGTATATTCTAGCAGTGATGTGTGTGTGTGTGTGTGGGGGTATATTCTAGCAGTGATGTGTGTGTGTGGGTATTTTCTAACAGTGATGTGTGTGCGGGTATATTCTAGCAGTGATGTGTGTGTGTGGGTATTTTCTAGCAGTGATGTGTGCTAGGTATTCTAGCAGTTATGTGTGTGTGGGTATATTCTAACAGTTATGTGTGTGTGTGTGTGGGTATATTCTAGCCGTGATGTGTGTGTATATTCTAGCAGTGATGTGCTAGGTATTCTAGCAGTGATGTGTGTGTGTGTGGGTATATTCTAACAGTGATGTGTGTGTGGGTATATTCTAGCAGTTATGTGTGTGAGGGTATATTCTAGCAGTGATGTGTGCTAGGTATTCTAGCAGTTATGTGTGTGTGTGGGTATATTCTAGCAGTGATGTGTGTGTGGGTATATTCTAGCAGTGATGTGTGTGCAGGTATATTCTAGCAGTGATGTGTGTGTGTGGGTATATTCTAGCAGTGATGTGTGTGCGGGTATATTCTAGCAGTGATGTGTGCTAGGTATTCTAGAAGTGATGTGTGTGTGTGTGGGTATATTCTAGCAGTGATGTGTGTGTGGGTATATTCTAGTAGTGATGTGTGTGTGGGTATATTCTAGCAGTGATGTGTGCTAGGTATTCTAGCAGTGATGTGTTTGTGTGTGTGTGGGTATATTCTAGCAGTGATGCCTGTGTGGGTATATTCTAGCAGTGATGTGTGTACGGGTATATTCTAGCAATGATGTGTGTGTGTGTGGGTATATTCTAGCAGTGATGTGTGCTAGGTATTCTAGCAGTGATGTCTGTGTGTATGGTTAATTCTAGCAGTGATGTGTGTGTGGGTAATTCTAGCAGTGAGGTGTGTGGTTAATTGTAGCAGTGATGTGTGTGTGGTTAATTGTAGCAGTGATGTGTGTGTGGTTAATTGTAGCAGTGATGTGCGCTAGCTATTGTAGCAATGGGCCTTTCCTTAGTTGAAGGATGTTGCGGCAGATTTTAAAATATGTTGGATGTGTTCTTCACACCTATTGTAAAGAGGGTGGTTTCTGAAACCACAAGTTGTGACAAAATAGAATAGCACCTCAGGATGGGGCAACAGAATCGACACTCTGCGGTACCCCATTTTCATGGGTGTACAGTATGATCGGTGTGCGGGGTTCTATTATTTGGTGCTTCGACCATCTTTGGGTTCACGCAACGCTTGTAGTCCAGCTTTGGTGGAAATTCGCTGTTCTCAGAAAGATATCACGCTATACCCTTGTTGCATAGTATCCATTCTAGTCTATCCAGAATGTCACGTCATTCAATTTGACATTTCTGGAGAGTGCTAGCAACGGCATTCACAGTGGTTTCAAATGGATAACGGCCGTCTCTTGTGTAGTGTATTCTTGCCTCATACTGAAGGCAGAGACGCACGTCTATTGATTTGGTTAATGGATTACCTCTTTTGTTCAGAGAGGAATAATATTAGTATGCTTGTCTAATGGATACACTGCCTGTTGTATAACAGGAACAGGTTGCTCTGCACATAACTCTACACTTGTTTGGGCTGCCAAACCTGTGGGATTCAGTGCATATAAATTCCAACTATCCATATTATACCCGAGTAGAGGAGGAGAAAAAGCGACAGACCCAAGATCACTCTTCTTTCTTTGTCTGTCTGTAATCAATATTTCAGGAAAGATTTACCAGCGCAGCTGGAACGTAGACCAACACCCTTGGTCTGTATAGGGGCAATATTTACACCTGAAGTCTTGAAACTTATATCCTCTCTCAAATGGTAATAGACTGTGTTTCCAGAGAGGCTATCCTTGCCTTCCGTGAGGTTCATCAGGGACATTGAAGTCTAGTACCTGGCTGCTCTACACAGATCTAGTAAGGGTAATGTCTGAAGTCAGACCCATGGAAGTGGTCTGAGAGTGGAAACTGACCACACAGCTGGTGTCAGTCTATGTCCCATATAAGGATATATTAATACCAGGTGAGATGGATTGGTACACATATTGGGTCTCTTCTTACTTGCAGGAACCCTTATTATTATTGTTTCCTGGTGTCAACTGACGTGCGTGATGTATCGTGGAGGAGAAGACTCTCCTTCAGTCAACTGATCAATGAAGATTTGGCTAGCGATTCCAGTCCAGTAAAAGAAGCAGTGGTGTGGCCAAACGAACTTTATATTCCGTGGCTCCAGTCCAGGGAAGTTCCTCGAAATCACAGGAGAGATGAGTGAAAGATATTCTAACACTGGTGTCTACTTCCTTTACATGCCATGAGACTGACACTCCGTGGGTGGGATGAAGAAAATGTCCTCCAGACAATTCGCGACATACCCAATGTTCTGTCTTTGTATCTTGTACATGAATGTCGTCTTTTTTTTTTTTTTTTTTTTTTTTTGAATCTGAATCGTTATTAAAGACTCTTATTCTACCTATCTGAAGAGAGTTATTTTATAGGCTGTTGATGATCTGTTTGTCTGTAGTGAGAGGAAAGAAAGTCAGCGTCCGAGAACCGTCCCGGTGGCAGCGAGGGAATAGCAGACAGATTTAACAACCCAAATAAGAAAAGGTCGGGACAGCCACTGTGATCCGGGCCAGTACTGTCACACGAGACAAGTGAATTATTATTTTTTATGATACACGATGTTTTCAGAAAGAAAACCAGCGTGCAGTGATAACCATCCGGTTATGTGTAACCATGTGATTATATGATATCAATATCATGCTTGCTGTGTGTGTGTATATATTTGTGTGCATGTGCGTATGTATGTGTATGTGTATATGTATGTGCATGCTTGCAGTGTATGTATGGGAGTGTATTTGTATGTCAATGAGTGTGTACGTAACTGTGAGAGTTTGTGCAAATGATGTAAGTATGTATGCAGGTATGTATATGTGCATGTGTGGTTATGAATGTGCGTGTGTTCGTGTGTCTGCCTGTCTCATAACATGGTAATTTTCATTGTTTATGTTTACAAAATCCATTTGACAATTGATGAAAGAAAGATGAGTGATTGGAAGGACCGAATGTAAGACGGGCCTGCGTGCCCAATTTGACACCTTTGAAAATAAAAGTTTAGTCGTCGTTCGTTCATTCGAACCACGTCGCTATGCTTGAGCTCACAGTGAGCATATACACAATATTTCATTGGTTACAAAAGATGAATGTTCCTGAGACGAATGTTGCGAATTCCTCGGACTGCCAGAGTAACTAACGACAACTGCCCAAAGGAGGCTAATGAAACTAGAACATTAATCAGCTTTCTTTGGTTATGTGGTATGAAGCGAGACATTGTAGAATATCCTGAAGACTGGAAAGACTGAGGGGAAGAGAGGCTGGGGCAGACCAAGAGAAATGATGCTGGATGGATTGAGACGGTGGCGTGGAGGAATATCAGCAGCAGAGTTGATCCAGAATACCAAAGATTGAGATCTGGGGAGAGCCATAACGCCTACACCAGCTGGCATGGCACTTGATCATGATGACAAAAGAAAACTGTGTGATACAATGTTTGATTGGCCAGTTAAGACTATTGTATACTGTTATGAAGTATGTGACTAGTGACTGACTGAGATAAAAATGTTCATTAATATGATACAATATTTGATTGTTCAAAAGAATACTGCTAGATATACATATTTAGTGATATGAACATATAGTTAACTGGCATGTGTGGATGTTTTATTATTATATGATAAACATTAGTTTGAATAGTTGTAAACGTTGTGATAAATGTTTCATTCAAGTGTGATTTATATTTCTAGACACTAATATTTTTTTTTTTTTTTTAAAGTTTTCTTCAATCTTGATCATATAATCCACAGGGCGTGTTTAGTTTGCTGTGGTGTTCAATATATAGTGTTTGCCGTTGTTTATCTTAGATCCCAGCTTCCTTTTTCTGTACTTCCCGAATGATTCCAACTTGATGTTCAAGTATATAACAGTATTCATATAGTACTTAATTGACATGAAACATCTGTAAGCACAGGTCTCATATCAACATTATAGCACAAATTTTACATCAAAAATATAGCACAGGCCTCAAATCAGCAGTATAGCACAGACATTGCAGTGACAATATAGCACAGGCCTCACATCAACACTATAGCACAAACCTAACATAAAAATATAGCACAAAGCTAACAAAAATATAGCACATATATCACATCAACAATATAGCAGACTCATAACATTATAGCACAAATCTAACACCACAAATATAGCACAGGCATGACATTGACAATATAGTACAAGATTCATTTCAATAAAATAGCACAACTCTTTATTATGAATATAGTATATATCAAAAATTAACATTTCAGCAGACATTTCATATCAACACTACCACACATCACATACCATAATCACAGCACATATCTCACATCAACACTACAATATAAATCTAATACCACAAATATTACATCAAGTTATCACACCACACACTACAGTCATTGAATGATCTCACTCACTCACACACAGAGGCAACAGTCACTGAGTGATCTCATTTTCACACATACTCACTCCTCACAGAAACGTGTGTACTACAATGACTGAGACTATTCATACACACACTACTCACTATTCATACTCTCACAAAACAGCCAGTGAGTGGTCTCACTCTCATTTTACTTTGGGTAAACCCAACCAAAGTTGTATGTAATATAATTTATTTATGTAATTTATTTCTGTTACTTGAAACAGTCTACTACATTAAAACAAACAGCTGCATTTGATAAAATAAAACAGTTATTAACATGGCTAAGACAGCTGACATATGGCTTGGTTATATCATCAGACACCATAAAATTAAGACAACAAAAGAAGCTAACCTTTGACATAGGACATTACAGACAGCCTGTAGAGGTAGGAAATCACAATAAGACAGTGGACACAGGGCATTACGGACAGTCAGTAGAGGCAGGATAGAACAACACAACAGTGGGGGAGAGGACATTACAGGCAGCCTGTAGAGGCAGGGTAGAACAATAGGGCAGTGGGCACAGGACATTACAGACAGCCTGTAGGGGCAGGGTAGAACAATAGGGCAGTGGGCACAGGACATTACAGGCAGCCTGTAGAGGCAGGATAGAACAATAGGACAGTGGACACAGGACATTACAGGCAGCCTGTAGAGGCAGAAGTAGAACAATAGGACAGTGGACACAGGACATTAACAGGCAGCCTGCAGAGGCAGAACAATAGGACAGTGGCACAGGACATTAACAGGCAGCCTGCAGAGGCAGAGGTAGAACAATAGGATAGTGAACATACGACATTACCGACAGACTGTAGAGGCAGAGGTAGAACAATAGGATAGTGGACACAGGACATTAACAGGCAGCCTGTAGAGGCAGAGGTAGAACAATAGGATAGTGGACACAGGACATTACAGGCAGCCTGTAGAGGCAGGATAGAACAATAGGACAGTGGATACAGGACATTACAGGCAGCCTGCAAAGGCAGAACAATAGGACAGTGGCACAGGACATTAACAGGCAGCCTGCAGAAGCAGAGGTAGAACAATAGGATAGTGAACATACGACATTACCGACAGACTGTTGAGGCAGAGGTAGAACAATAGGATAGTGAACATATGACATTACCGACAGACTGTAGAGGCAGAACAATAGGATAGTGAACATACAACATTACCGACAACTGTAGAGGCAGAGGTAGAACAATAGGATAGTGAACATACGACATTACCGACAGACTGTAGAGGCAGAGGTAGAACAATAGGATAGTGAACATACGACATTACCGACAGACTGTAAAGGCAGAGGTAGAGCAATAGGATAGTGAACATACGACATTACCGACAGACTGTAAAGGCAGAGGTAGAACAATAGGATAGTGAACATACGATATTACCGACAGACTGTAGAGGCAGAACAATAAGATAGTGAACATACGACATTACCGACAGACTGTAGAGGCAGAGGCAGAACAATAGGATAGTGAACATACGACATTACCGACAGACTGTAGAGGCAGAGGCAGAACAATAGGATAGTGAACATACGACATTACCGACAGACTTTAGAGGCAGAGGTAGAACAATAGGATAGTGAACATACAACATTACAGACAGACTGTAGAGGCAGAACAATAGGATAGTGAACATATGACATTACCGACAGACCGTTGAGGCAGAGGTAGAACAATAGGATAGTGAACATACATTACCGACAAACTCTAGAGGCAGAGGTAGAACAATAGGATAGTGGACACAGGATATTAACAGGCAGCCTGTAGAGGCAGAGGCAGAACAATAGGATAGTGAACATACGACATTACCGACAGACTGTAGAGGCAGAGGTAGAACAATAGGATAGTGAACATACGACATTACCGACAGACTGTAGAGGCAGAGGCAGAACAATAGGATAGTGAACATACGACATTACCGACAGACTGTAGAGGCAGAACAATAGGATAGTGAACATTCGACACTACAGACAGACTGTAGAGGCAGAGGTAGAACAATAGGATAGTGAACATATGACATTACCGACAGACTGTAGAGGCAGAGGTCGAACAATAGGATAGTGAACATACGACATTACCGATAGACTGTAGAGGCAGAGGTAGAACAATAGGATAGTGAACATACGACATTACCGACAAACTGTAGAGGCAGAGGCAGAACAATAGGATAGTGAACATACAACATTACCGACAGACTGTAGAGGCAGAACAATAGGATAGTGAACATACACTACAGACAGACTGTAGAGGCAGAGGTAGAACAATAGGATAGTGAACATATGACATTACCGACAGACTGTAGAGGCAGAGGTCGAACAATAGGATAGTGAACATACGATATTACCGACAGACTGTAGAGGCAGAGGCAGAACAATAGGATAGTGAACATACGACATTACCGATAGACTGTAGAGGCAGGGGCAGAACAATAGGTTAGTGAACATACGACATTACCGACAGACTGTAGAGGCAGAGGTAGAACAATAGGATAGTGAACATATGACATTACCGACAGACTGTAAAGGCAGAGGTAGAACAATAGGATAGTGAACATACGACATTACCAACAGACTGTAGAGGCAGAGGTAGAACAATAGGATAGTGGACACAGGACATTAACAGGCAGCCTGTAGAGGCAGAGGTAGAACAATAGGATAGTGAACATATGACATTACCGACTGACTGTAGAGGTAGAACAATAGGATAGTGAACATACAACATTACTGACAGACTGTAGAGACCGTGTGCCTTGACCTGATGTAAAAAGTGTTATAGGTCATGGCATTGTTCAGAGAGAAAGTCTAGTTTGTACACTAGACTGTAAAAAGTGACACACCTGTGACAATTAGCCTGATTGGAACAGTTAAGCATGGTCAGCATCGTGGACGAACCCCCATCTGCCACGGTGCTGATCATACTTAACTCACAGAGTTCACAGGCGAGTCACTTTTCATGGTCTAGTGTACAAACTAGACTTTCCTTCTGAACAATGCCATGACCTATAACAATGTTTAAATCAGGTCATGGCACAGGGGTAGAAGAATATGATAGTGAACATAAGACATTACAGACAGCCTGTAGAGGCAGGGGTAGAATAATATGATAGTGAACATAAGACATTACAGACAGCCTGTAGAGGCAGCGGTAGAATAATATGATAGTGAACATAAGACATTACAGACAGCCTGTAGAGGCAGGGGTAGAATAATATGATAGTGAACATATGACATTACAGACAGCCTGTAGAGGCAGGGGTAGAATAATACAATAGTGAACATAAGACATTACAGACAGCCTGTAGAGGCAGGGGTAGAATAATATGATAGTGAACATATGACATTACAGACAGCCTGTAGAAGCAGAGGTAGAATAATATGATAGTGAACATAAGACATTACAGACAGCCTGTAGGGGCAAGGGTAGAATAATATGATAGTGAACATAATACATTACAGACAGCCTGTAGAAGCAGAGGTAGAATAATATGATAGTGAACATAAGACATTACAGACAGCCTGTAGAGGCAGGGGTAGAATAATATGATAGTGAACATATGACATTACAGACATCCTGTAGAAGCAGAGGTAGAATAATATGATAGTGAACATAAGACATTACAGACAGCCTGTAGAGGCAAGGGTAGAATAATATGATAGTGAACATAATACATTACAGACAGCCTGTAGAAGCAGAGGTAGAATAATATGATAGTGAACATAAGACATTACAGACAGCCTGTAGAGGCAAGGGTAGAATAATACAATAGTGAACATAAAATGTTACAGAAAGCCTGTAGGGACAGAGGTAGAATAATATGATAGTGAACACAGGGCATTAGAGACCGTGTGCCTTGACCTGATTTAAACTGTGTTATAGGTCATGGCATTGTTCAGAAAGAAAGTCTAGTTTGTACATTAGACCGTGAAAAGTGACTCGATTGTGACAATTAGTCTGATCGGAACAGTTAAGCATGGTCAGCGTCGTGGGCGACCCCCCATCTGCCACAGCGCTGATCATGCTTAACACAGAGTTCACAGGCGAGTCACTTTTCACGGTCTAGTGTACAAACTAGACTTTCCTTCTGAACAATGACCATGACCTATAACACTGTTTAAATCAGGTCATGGCTCAGGGGTAGAATAATACAATAGTGAACATAAGACATTACAGACAGCCTGTAGAGGCAAGGGTAGAATAATATGATAGTGAACATAATACATTACAGACAGCCTGTAGAGGCAGGGGTAGAATAATATGATAGTGAACATAAGACATTACAGACAGCCTGTAGAGGCAAGGGTAGAATAATATGATAGTGAACATAAGACATTACAGACAGCCTGTAGAGGCAAGGGTAGAATAATATGATAGTGAACATAAGACATTACAGACAGCCTGTAGAGGCAAGGGTAGAATAATATGATAGTGAACATAAGACATTACAGACAGCCTGTAGAGGCAAGGGTAGAATAATATGATAGTGAACATAAGACATTACAGACAGCCTGTAGAGGCAAGGGTAGAATAATATGATAGTGAACATAAGACATTACAGACAGCCTGTAGAGGCAGGGGTAGAACAACAGGACATTATAGACAGCCTGTAGGGACAGGGGTACAATAATATTATAGTGAACACAGGACATTATAGACAGCCTGTAGGGACAGGGGTAGATTAATATTATAGTGAATAAAGGACATTATAGACAGCCTGTAGAGACAGGTGTAGAACAACAGACCATTATAGACAGCCTGTAAGGACAGGGGCAGAACAACAGGACATTGTAGACAGCCTGTAGGGACAGGTGTAGAACAACAGGACATTATAAACAGCCTGTAGGGACAGGGGTAGAATAATATTATAGTGAACACAGGACATTATAGTCAGCCTATAGAGGCTGGCGTAAAACAACAGGACATTATAGACAGCCTGTTGGGACAGGGGTAGAACAACAGGACATTATAGACAGCCTGTAGGGACAGGTGTAGAACAACAGGACATTATAGACAGCCTGTAGGGACAGGGGTAGAACAACAGGACATTATAGACAGCCTGTAGGGACAGGGGTAGAACAATAGGGCATTATAGACAGCCTGTAGGGACAGAGGTATAATAATATTATAGATAACACAGGACATTATAGACAGCCTGTAGAGACAGGTGTAGAACAACAGGACATTATAGACAGCCTGTAAGGACAGGGGTAGAACAACAGGACATTATAGACAGCCTGTAGGGACAGGTGTAGAACAACAGGACATTATAAACAGCCTGTAGGGACAGGGGTAGAATAATATTATAGTGAACACAGGACATTATAGTCAGCCTATAGAGGCTGGTGTAGAACAACAGGACATTATAGACAGCCTGTAGGGACAGGGGTAGAACAACAGGACATTATAGACAGCCTGTAGGGACAGGTGTAGAACAACAGGACATTATAGACAGCCTGTAGGGACAGGGGTAGAATAATATTATAGTGAACAACAGGACATTATAGACAGCCTGTAGGGACAGGGGTAGAACAACAGGACATTATAGACAGCCTGTAGGGACAGGGGTAGAACAATAGGGCATTATAGACAGCCTGTAGGGACAGAGGTATAATAATATTATAGATAACACAGGACATTATAGACAGCCTGTAGAGACAGGTGTAGAACAACAGGACATTATAGACAGCCTGTAAAGACAGGGGTAGAACAACAGGACATTATAGACAGCCTGTAGGGACAGGTGTAGAACAACAGGACATTATAAACAGCCTGTAGGGACAGGGGTAGAATAATATTATAGTGAACACAGGACATTATAGTCAGCCTATAGAGGCTGGCGTAGAACAACAGGACATTATAGACAGCCTGTTGGGACAGGGGTAGAACAACAGGACATTATAGACAGCCTGTAGGGACAGGTGTAGAACAACAGGACATTATAGACAGCCTGTAGGGACAGGGGTAGAACAACAGGACATTATAGACAGCCTGTAGGGACAGGGGTAGAACAATAGGGCATTATAGACAGCCTGTAGGGACAGAGGTATAATAATATTATAGATAACACAGGACATTATAGACAGCCTGTAGAGACAGGTGTAGAACAACAGGACATTATAGACAGCCTGTAAGGACAGGGGTAGAACAACAGGACATTATAGACAGCCTGTAGGGACAGGTGTAGAACAACAGGACATTATAAACAGCCTGTAGGGACAGGGGTAGAATAATATTATAGTGAACACAGGACATTATAGTCAGCCTATAGAGGCTGGTGTGGAACAACAGGACATTATAGACAGCCTGTAGGGACAGGGGTAGAACAACAGGACATTATAGACAGCCTGTAGGGACAGGTGTAGAACAACAGGACATTATAGACAGCCTGTAGGGACAGGGGTAGAATAATATTATAGTGAACAACAGGACATTATAGACAGCCTGTAGGGACAGGGGTAGAACAACAGGACATTATAGACAGCCTGTAGGGACAGGGGTAGAACAATAGGGCATTATAGACAGCCTGTAGGGACAGAGGTATAATAATATTATAGATAACACAGGACATTATAGACAGCCTGTAGAGACAGGTGTAGAACAACAGGACATTATAGACAGCCTGTAAGGACAGGGGTAGAACAACAGGACATTATAGACAGCCTGTAGGGACAGGTGTAGAACAACAGGACATTATAAACAGCCTGTAGGGACAGGGGTAGAATAATATTATAGTGAACACAGGACATTATAGTCAGCCTATAGAGGCTGGTGTGGAACAACAGGACATTATAGACAGCCTGTAGGGACAGGGGTAGAACAACAGGACATTATAGACAGCCTGTAGGGACAGGTGTAGAACAACAGGACATTATAGACAGCCTGTAGGGACAGGGGTAGAATAATATTATAGTGAACAACAGGACATTATAGACAGCCTGTAGGGACAGGGGTAGAACAACAGGACATTATAGACAGCCTGTAGGGACAGGGGTAGAACAATAGGGCATTATAGACAGCCTGTAGGGACAGAGGTATAATAATATTATAGATAACACAGGACATTATAGACAGCCTGTAGAGACAGGTGTAGAACAACAGGACATTATAGACAGCCTGTAGAGGCAGGGGTAGAACAGGACATTATAGACAGCCTGTAGGGACAGGGGTAGAATAATATGATAGTGAACATAAGACGTTACAGACAGCCTGTAGAGGCAAGGGTAGAATAATATGATAGTGAACATAATACATTACAGACAGCCTGTAGAGGCAGGGGTAGAATAATATGATAGTGAACATAAGACATTACAGACAGCCTGTAGAGGCAGGGGTAGAATAATATGATAGTGAACATAATACATTACAGACAGCCTGTAGAGGCAGGGGTAGAATAATATGATAGTGAACATAAGACATTACAGACAGCCTGTAGAGGCAAGGGTAGAATAATACAATAGTGAACATAAAATGTTACAGAAAGCCTGTAGGGACAGAGGTAGAATAATATGATAGTGAACACAGGGCATTGTTCAGAAAGAAAGTCTAGTTTGTACATTAGACCGTGAAAAGTGACTCGATTTTGACAATTAGTCTGATCGGAACAGTTAAGCATGGTCAGCGTCGTGGGCGATCCCCCATCTGCCACAGCGCTGATCATGCTTAACACAGAGTTCACAGGCGAGTCACTTTTCACGGTCTAGTGTACAAACTAGACTTTCCTTCTGAACAATGACCATGACCTATAACACTGTTTAAATCAGGTCATGGCTCAGGGGTAGAATAATACAATAGTGAACATAAGACATTACAGACAGCCTGTAGAGGCAAGGGTAGAATAATATGATAGTGAACATAAGACATTACAGACAGCCTGTAGAGGCAAGGGTAGAATAATATGATAGTGAACATAAGACATTACAGACAGCCTGTAGAGGCAAGGGTAGAATAATATGATAGTGAACATATGACATTACAGACAGCCTGTAGAGGCAAGGGTAGAATAATATGATAGTGAACATAAGACATTACAGACAGCCTGTAGAGGCAAGGGTAGAATAATATGATAGTGAACATAAGACATTACAGACAGCCTGTAGAGGCAGGGGTAGAACAACAGGACATTATAGACAGCCTGTAGGGACAGGGGTACAATAATATTATAGTGAACACAGGACATTATAGACAGCCTGTAGGGACAGGGGTAGATTAATATTATAGTGAATAAAGGACATTATAGACAGCCTGTAGAGACAGGTGTAGAACAACAGAACATTATAGACAGCCTGTAAGGACAGGGGCAGAACAACAGGACATTGTAGACAGCCTGTAGGGACAGGTGTAGAACAACAGGACATTATAAACAGCCTGTAGGGACAGGGGTAGAATAATATTATAGTGAACACAGGACATTATAGTCAGCCTATAGAGGCTGGCGTAGAACAACAGGACATTATAGACAGCCTGTAGGGACAGGTGTAGAACAACAGGACATTATAGACAGCCTGTAGGGACAGGGGTAGAACAACGATTGAGGCTGTGACTAAGCTGGCGGAAAGGTTCGTGGAAGTACATGGTGAAGCTGTGGAACTAAGTACGCCCACAAAAGGTCAGGAAAAACAAGACCGAAAGAAATCGAAGAACGGAAAAGAAACCAAAGTGGAACCTTATAAAAAGACGTCAACGGAGAGTTCCGAGAAGGTGAAGGAAGGAACCAAGAACACCTTGAATTCTCCCGCAAAACGACCGTGGTCGGAGAAGTGGTGCTCGTTTTGCAAGTCGCCCTCTCACAACACCAAAGACTGCAGATCGAAACCGAAAAACCCTTACTTCGCGGCATGCCAAGTGAATCCGAGAAGGTGAAGGAAGGAACCAAGAACACCTTGAATTCTCCCGCAAAACGACCGTGGTCGGAGAAGTGGTGCTCGTTTTGCAAGTCGCCCTCTCACAACACCAAAGACTGCAGATCGAAACCGAAAAACCCTTACTTCGCGGCATGCCAAGTGAATCATAAGAAGGTGATCATAGACATGGCTGAGGTCGGCGAAGAAGCTCGGACAAAAGAGAGCACCCGGAAAGCATGGAAGGAAACATGGTGCACACACTGCAGGTCGAAAGCACATACGACTGCAGAATGCCGAGGCAAGGCAAATGACGGTCCCTTCGACACACGCCTCGAGGAACCCATCGAGGATTCCCAGGGAAAAGTCGAGGAGGAGGAAGACATTCCGGACCAAGGGAGACCCTCGGTGGTGGAATTGATTGAGGTGAATGGACAACCAGTCCAATGTTTATACGATACTGGACTGGATGGGGAAGCGGTGATTTCTGCGGATCTAGTATCCCCAGAACAACTCACAGGGGAGACCATGGAGATACAGCCTGCGACTAAGAGTGCTGTGGCCATGAAGTTACCCATTGCTCAAGTGGAGATTCGGTCAAGATACGTCACCGGCACAATCAAGGCCGCTGTATTGACTGATCCCATATTTCCAGTCATCCTTGGTTGCCGGTATGTCTTTTTGGGAATGCCAAAGGAACCAATTCACATGGGAGCTATGCAGACACGCTCTCAGAAGGAAACGGATCAGGCAGAGACAAGGATCTCAAACCCAATGCCAGGGGAGTTACGAACTGCCCAGAGTGAGGATGATAATTTACGTCCTTGCTATAAGAAGTTGCAGAAGAGTGCTGTTCCACCCAAACGAGGACAGTACTACATGAAGAATCGGCTACTCTACCGGAGAGCCGGAAGGGGAGACAACTTACACGGTCAATTGGTAGTCCCGAAGGCCTACCGTTCCCAAATTCTTCAGATGGGGCATACCATTTCGTTCAGCGGACACATGGGTATCGCCGCCACCATGCAACGGATTTCCTGTCATTATTATTGGCCAGGATTGACGGGAGATGTGAGTCGGTATGTAAAATCATGCCCAGAGTGCCAGCGGGTGGCACCGAAACACTGGACAGCGCCGGTGGCGTTAAGTGAAATGCCCATTATGAACTCTCCTTTCGAGAGGGTAGCTATCGACATCGTGGGTCCTCTTCCTAGGACCAAGAAGAGGAACATGTATATCCTCACCATGGTGGATTGCTGTTCAATGTGGAGTGAAGCCATACCATTGTCAACCATTGACTCGAAAAGAGTGGCTGATGCATTGATGGAGGCTTTTACCAGATTAGGCTTCCCTAATCAGATTCTGACGGATAATGGGTCACAGTTTTGTGGGAAACTCATGGAGGAGGATTTGGGGTGTTCCACTCCAACCATATACATTGTCACCGCCTCACTTTCATATATCCTATTAGAGGGCTGCAACCCTAGCCCAAGGGACAGCATCGAGTCACTCAGGACCCGAGTCATCTAGAACCTTCCCGAAATAGCTGGTCAGCGAGTCCATGGTTCCGTGGACACTGACGTGGCCCGCCTAAAGCGGGGTCCACGAGGAACTCGGACAGAGTTACCGCCCGTGTCGAAGGTGGACACGAGGAGACCGGCAGAGGACAGACGGACTTGAGAGAGGCAACAAGGCCTGCCTGAGAGGGACTCAATAGATATTCCTAGATATAGATACATAGGCTAGATAGTGTGCTAGATTATTGTATGACAACTTTGTGTTTGAGATTAACTATCTGTGATATGTAATATGCGTCAGCGCATACTGTAAATGTACATACAATAAATATTTGATTCTCATAGTGAGCAGATTTATTGTTGCCTGTATGAACCCAAGTTCAGTTACCTAGATAAGAGCAAGATGATGACAGGCTTTTTGGGGGCTAGTTTTCCGGTTTTGGCATAGAATGTTTTCTGAAAGATTTATTAAGTGCCATGTAAAATTACTTGTTTAATCATATCACATTGATTTTGGTAACACATTGATTTGTTTAAATCAAAGAAATTGTTAACTGTACATGTTTGCATAAAATTAGTAGCTATCTAGCGATAAAGGATAATTAGTCTGAGTCCCTCGGCAACGTCTCACCATTGCCTCCGCAGTACCTCATTATTTTTGACATGTTACTATTTTGACATTTTTTTTTTTGGTGTGACTGTGACTAATGTTTTCTCACTCCACGAGCAGATTGTTCCGCAACTAGTGCCGCGTGCAACCTATGTAACCTTTCCAACAGTGACGAGAGTACAAGACAACATCGAGGAGTTCTGGGATTAAGAGCTAAGTTTCACATCATACCCATTACATCTCTAGGCTGTACTTCTCATTTTCCATCATTGTATTATTTGGTTTCATATTGATTTGTGTGCATATTCATGACCTTGTCACCAACATAACCTTGCCTTTTGATTTACACATTAATAATTAAGGGAGTTAACCAAATTTTCAACAACACAACATTTGTTCTAAGGGATTCAACTCTATAAACTTAACAAACAAGAAAAACACAAAATGTCTAGCTTAGATAAATGTATTGAGCAAGGAATAAAGTTAGGTTATAAAGAGGAGAAACTGTCAGAATGGGCACAGAAAACGCACACAGAAAACATTGCCCGTGAAGAAAGAGCGATAGAACGAGAGGAAAATAAATTGCAAATGGAGGCCGAAGAAAAGAAATTGCAATTGCAAATGCAAGCAGATGAAAAGAAATTACAAATGGAGGCCGAAGAAAAGAAATTGAAATTGCAAATGCAGGCAGAAGAACAGAAATTACAAATGGATGCGGAAGAAAAGAAATTGCAAATGCAAGCAGCAGAAAAGAAATTACAGATGGAGCTTGAGGCCGCCGCCAAACAGGCCCAATTGAATGCCGAGACACAGATAAAACTTAAACAGATGGAGATTGAGTCCAACACAGAAATATCAATAAATAAGTTAAGAAGCAAAGAAGAAGAACAAAAATATAACAAATACAAAGGACTCGTGAAGGCGTTCTGTGCTGGAGATTCCATCAGCGCATATTTAGAAAATTTTGAGTGTCTCATGTCTCATCATAACATCATTAAATCAGATTGGGCATTTATTCTAATGAGGAATTTAGCTCTTGAACCACTAAAAGTAATAGAGACAGTACCAAAGGAAATGCGAAAAGACTATGACTACCTACAACAACGCATTCTCCAACATTTTTCTTTAGATACTGCAGGTTACCAACAACAATTTGCCAAATTAACACCACAGCCAAACCAAACCTTTATAGATTATGTCAGTACAGTCCAAGACATATGCACAAAATGGATTAACTCGGCTAAAACCAACAATAGCCATGACAAACTTAAAGAGCTTATTATTATAGACAAAATAGTTAGCACCATCCCCACACCTTTTGCCAAGTTCTTAAAACAAATGGACTGTAAGAGCATTCAAGAAATCGAGGCGAAAGGGAATGCATTTTTCACAGCAAATTGGGATATTTTTCAGCTAAACATAAGTCACAACGATACAGCAGCTGCAGTAGTGAACACCAAATACTCCAAACAAACAGAGAGTAGATTTAAACCGCGCTCCAATGTCGGTAAAGTAGTAAAATGCCAATATTGCAATTTTAATCACGACAGTTACGCGATGTGCGACAAAGCACCGACCTATCCTCACCACCTCAAAATGATGGCGGAGAAGCAAAAAGCTAAACGCAGTGCTTACCAAAGAGCTGTCAAATGTTATTTTTGCAATAGCTGGGGTCATTATAGTCGGAATTGTCAAGGCCGAAGGTTATTGAAACAGGCCAATGCTGCACTAGTAGAAACGTCGTCTGACGAAGAGCTTGAATCACTGAATGAATGTGATAATCAACCCGACAATGAAAGCGAGCTTGGTAATGCTGTACACATTATAAACACCATTACAGACAGTAAGTGCAACACCTGTACGAAGTTCCAACTTGACACAACATTATTATGTGGGCACACGATACCTATTGCGAATGAAACAGCTAATGCTGCTTTGTCATCTACAGGCAAGCTAGTTTTTTTTACAGGTTTTGTTAACAACAAAAAGTGCACATTAATTCGTGATTCCGGCGCAACGCTCTGTGGGGTTAAGAAAACATTAATAGACACTAAAGACTACACAGACAAACATGTGACTTGTCGCACATTCTCAGGTACGATAGAGAAATACCCCCTTGCTCTGGTCGAAATTCAAACACCGTTCATATCAGGACAAGTATTGGCTGCTGTCCTTGAAAATCCAGTCGCGGATATTATTCTTGGCAATTTACCCAACATACATCCATGCTCTGAAAAGGAAATCAAAGAGTGGGAGCAAAAACACGGTATCCACCACACAAACAGCGACGCTAAAGAGAAACACCATTCTTGCTTGTCTCATTCTGCCAAAATACCAAGGGAGACAACCACTGAGGTAATTCAGAAAGAATTTACCAAGGTGTACAATGCAGGGTCGGTCGAATCTATGAGCGATACGACCGAATTAAAACCTCGAATTGAGGATGCTACCAAGCTACCAAGTACCAAGCCTGTAAATGTGCAACAAAACACAGAACACACAAACGCAATAACACGACAGACAACCCATAAAACCAACACTGACCAACTGCAGGACACGAGGAGACCGGCAGAGGACAGACGGACTTGAGAGAGGCAACAAGGCCTGCCTGAGAGGGACTCAATAGATATTCCTAGATATAGATACATAGGCTAGATAGTGTGCTAGATTATTGTATGACAACTTTGTGTTTGAGATTAACTATCTGTGATATGTAATATGCGTCAGCGCATACTGTAAATGTACAACAAAACACAGAACACACAAACGCAATAACACGACAGACAACCCATAAAACCAACACTGACCAACTGCAGGAATCATTAGAAATAGTAGCGCCTAACTTAACTAACATCACTTTTGGTAATGAACAGAAAGCTGATACAACACTTGCACCATACTTTAAATTAGTAGGACTTAAACCAAAAGTCACTAAGAACGCATCGTGGACATTTAGGCTACAAAACAACATCTTAACTAGATTTTACACAACAAATCAGGCCACGACACAGCAAGTAGTGTTACCACAAGCACATCGAAACAAAGTTCTAAAAATAGCCCATGACTCCCCTTTTGGAGGTCATATGGATTATGAAATGACCAGGGCTATTGTCCTGACACAGTTTTATTGGCCAAAGTTTGACCAAGACATTAAATCATTTTGTACATCTTGTCATATATGTCAGAAACAGGGTAATAAGGGGAATAACCCTACTGCTAATAAGGGGAATAACCCTACTTTGTTCTCTTTAAATGCAAATTTGGAATTATCACATGTAAATATGTTGAAACCATACTATGCTAGACAGGACAATGAGACAAATGAACAGACGCAACGAACTGATGACGGACACGAAACGACAATTTCCCAACGGAATGACACCTCGACAAACGAAGCATCGTTAACGACACAAGCTTACGACGACGAAAACGACGGAGACATATGGACATTACCGACAATCTGTGATATCGACAATGACGACAAATTTGACGACATATTGACGATTGATCTCGACGACGACGACAATGACATTGAAGACAATTTACAAACTGTAGCATCTGTGATAAATCAGACAGACATGGACAATACTGAAATCCCTGTACCAATCATGACTGACGACGGGAGTATAAAGGACATACATATCTGTGACACTTTAACACAACAACAGCGACAAGACATTTTGACGCTCCTGGACGATTATAAGACGATCTTTTCCAACAAACCTGGACGCACTGATAAAATAACACATTCAATTGTGCTGACAGATCTGAGACCGGTCAAATGTAGACCATATTCTATTCCTCTCCATTACAGATCTAATTTAGATAAAGAAATTTTAGATTTAGAGAAGAATGGCATTATTCAGAAATCGATGTCTCAATATTCTTCACCGATTGTCCTGGTGAAAAAGAAGGACCAGACAATCCGTTTGTGCATCGACTATAGAGTATTAAATACAAGAACAACAACGGATGCAGAGCCTATGAACAGTTGTGAAGATCTTATTTTAAATATGGCTCAATCATCCTTATTCTCTAAGACCGATTTAGCTAAAGGATATTGGCAAGTTCCACTACACCCTTCTTGTAGACATATAACAGCATTCGCAACACCTCTCGGTTTATACGAATGGCTATATCTTCTTTTTGGCCTGAAGAACGCACCGGCCACATTTGTGAGATTAACAAGATTATTATTACACGGAATTAAAGATGTAGTTGCCTATATTGATGATATTTGCGTCCATTCTTCGGATATGACTTCTCACCTACTTACTCTCAAACAAGTCTTCAACAAAATCTCTCTTTTTGGACTTACTATCAAACCTTCCAAGGTTGAAATAGGTTATACACAAATAGACTTCCTTGGTCATAGAATTTCTGAAGGAAAATTGTTGACTGATGATAAAATTGTTTCCAAGATCCTTAATCTAGAAGTTCCTACCACAAAGAAGCAGGTTAGAAGTTTATTAGGTCTGATTAACTATTATTCTAAATTCATTCCACATTTGGCAGAACTCACCTCAGTTTTTTCTGATATGTTAACTCAAGATCATCCATCAAAAATTTGTAAAAGTACCAGCTTAGATGATGCAATGTGTAGATTGAAACATATTTTTTCTAATCCACCAGTCTTACTATTACCCAACATAAATTTACCCTTTATTTTGACCACAGATGCTAGCGCTATCGCAATAGGAGGTTGCTTGATGCAGGAAGTGGATGGCATAAGACACCCGATTCTCTGCGTCAGCCGCAAACTAAAGAAGGCTGAGACTCGTTATGCCACAGTTGAATTGGAGTGTTTAAGCCTATTGTATTGTATATTGAGATTATCTAAATTCCTCTTAGGAAGTCACTTTGTGGTCCTCACAGACAGTTCGCCATTATTAGTCCTTAACCATGGGTCGCCCAAGAACCACCGGTTACAAAGATGGTGTCTTCTACTTCAGGACTTCGACTTCGAAATCCGCCATATCAAGGGCACCGATAACATAGTGGCTGACCTTTTATCACGGCAAGTAAATGCGCCAGTAGAATGACTCTTGTCACATCGGCCATTAGCCACACTATAAACTGTGATACTTTTAGTCGGTTACATATAACAGTGGAACTCTACACCTGCTAGAGTACTCTCAGTGATTAGGTTAATTACTACACCCATAAACATAGTGTTAAAACTATACCATTAAATGCCTAAGCTCTAGAACGATTCCAGCAAGAAACAGTAACTGTGTTTGTATCAACCAGTGAACTGACTCTGAACACTGTAATACTTCATACGGGACAGTGAGAGCAATCCATACTTGCTGTTGCTACGAAACTTTGCAAACAGCCGAAACAGAACAACATCGACGACAACACTCAAGAGACAGCCATACTAACTTAAACATTCATGGCATAACACGCTAACAACAGGACGACAACGCGCACATCATCGTTGGAGTTAGTTAGTTAATTAATTAATTAGTTTAGGATTAAATATGTATTATATTTCCATTATTGATGTATATAAATTGTGTTAACCTGTAATTTGTACATATTCTACATTAATATTACAGGCGGGACCATTCCTAGGCTAAAGAACCGTCCTATACAATTGTCTCTATTTAAATTATAACCTATTTTTCATTCATCGTATAAAAAGTACGTATTTTCTTAAAGGGCAAATATCGCCTAGCCCATTTTTTCTAAGGGCAATAACGCTTACCTCAACTTTAAGTATATATTTTAACCAAATACTATGTTGAATGAAAGTTGAGTGATTGACTGCGTGAATGGATTAAATGAGAGAACGATACACTTGGCGGACAAATTGTACGCAAACTGTATTTATTTTAATTTGTCTGCGTCTTTCATGTAAAATTGCATGAATTGTCTAATTTGTGAATACATGTGTAGTACTTAGTTTAATAGCGAGTTTAATTTAGTAGTTAGTGTAATATACGTAGTTTAGCAGTTAGGATACATCTAAGCACCACTACTTGGAATGCCTGATCATGTATTGCACACAGTGCAGTATTTCATGATTGAGGTTATCCCAACTCGTGACGCTTGGAAATACGCCACACATTCAGCACACACATTACACAAACCTCAAAACTCAACACTATCAATTTAAAATACAGTCACTTTATTAGAAACATCAACTTATTAGTAACACACTAACAAGCCAACAGGGACACATGTAGTCTGAGGGGGATAAAAGAACGAGGTAACTACATATTTAGCATTATATAACATACGAGAGTAAAAGTGTATGGAAATACACACACAGATCAAGATTTGAAGGTGTACTTATTTAGCCAGGACTTCGGTCTTGTTAACCCTCTTTAATATAGGGGTTATTTGTCTTGGTACCATTTCGGGTACTATGAGAAGGGCGGGTTGTAAATACAATTACTAAAACGTCACGTAACTTCGGTCAGATAAGCATATTTAAGCACACGAGAGACAGAGTAATCTCTTCACCAAATCAGAGAAGTGTGGTATGGTAGAATACATGAGTTTTAGTGCTAGTAGGTAGGTTACCAGGTTACTATCCACCAAACTACAAATACCAACTTTATGTGATTCGGTGACAGAATTAGAACAGATCTAATTACCCAAGAACCAATCATATCAGGGGGGAGGGGGGATCCTGTCACCGCCTCACTTTCATATATCCTATTAGAGGGCTGCAACCCTAGCCCAAGGGACCGCATCGAGTCACTCAGGACCCGAGTCATCTAGAACCTTCCCGAAATAGCTGGTCAGCGAGTCCATGGTTCCGTGGACACTGACGTGGCCCGCCTAAAGCGGGGTCCACGAGGAACTCGGACAGAGTTACCGCCCGTGTCGAAGGTGGACACGAGGAGACCGGCAGAGGACAGACGGACTTGAGAGAGGCAACAAGGCCTGCCTGAGAGGGACTCAATAGATATTCCTAGATATAGATACATAGGCTAGATAGTGTGCTAGATTATTGTATGACAACTTTGTGTTTGAGATTAACTATCTGTGATATGTAATATGCGTCAGCGCATACTGTAAATGTACATACAATAAATATTTGATTCTCATAGTGAGCAGATTTATTGTTGCCTGTATGAACCCAAGTTCAGTTACCTAGATAAGAGCAAGATGATGACATACATACCAGTCCTTACCACCCTCAAGCTAATGGACAAGTAGAGCGTTTCAACGGCACGTTGATGACAATGCTCAGGAAATTGGCCCAGGAAAAACCTGATAGGTGGGATGAATACATCCCGGCAGCCCTTTTTGCTTATAAGGAAGTGCCACATGGCTCAACAGGAGTACCGCCAGCAACTCTGCTGTTTGGTCGACCAATCAAGGGACCATTGGAAGCTTTATTGAGGAGTTGGACGGAGGAAGAAACTTCAGAAGAGGTGATCTCCTCGTACAAATACGTGGAGGAACTGAAGGAAAAACTTCACACAGGCTGGGCTCTGGCGACTCGAAACTTGAGAAAGGCCAGAAAGAGACATGCGGAGTACTATAACCGTAGGTCTAGAGACAGAGCTCTTGATGTGGGAGACAAAGTCTTGTTGTTACTCCCAACGGGAAACAACAAACTGGAGATAGGATGGCAAGGACCATTGCCCGTGGAAAGGATGGTATCCAGAACCAACTATAAAATACGGATCCGGGGAAAGTCGAAGATTTTTCATATTAATCTCTTGAGAAAATATGAAGAAAGAACCGGGGAAGGAGCAGCCCATCTCATGGCAATGGCGGTAGCAGTGGAGACTGAAACCGGACCAGATGAGGGGAGGGAGTATCCTCTAATAAACCAGGAAACGTATCGGGAAGTACAGGTGAATCCTGATCTGACTCTCCAAGAGAGGAAGAGATTGCCCAGGTTCTCAAATCCCATAAGCAGATCCTGACGGATAAACCAGGACGGACGGAGCTGGTCGAGTTCGAGATGACCTTAACCACGCAGGATCCGGTCCGCCAAAAAATCTACCCAGTGCCCTTTGCTAAAGAGAAGGCTTTGGAGGAGGAGATACAGAAACTGTTGGAGGATGAGGTGATTGCACCATCCACATCCCCATATAATGCTGGAGTGGTGTTGTTACGCAAACCGAGTGGAGAACACCGATTGTGTATTGACTATAGACTTTTGAATAGTCATACCCAGTTCCAAGTGGAACCGTTGCCGAATCCAACCCAGTTGTTCGCCAGGCTCCATAAGGCCAAGTACTACTCTAAAGTAGATCTGAGTAGGGGTTATTATCAGATCCCGGTCAAACCAGAAGTTCGACCTCTGCTGGCTTTCAGTACACCTAATGGACACTATGAGTTCAATGTCATGCCTTTTGGACTCAGTAATGCGCCTAGTGTGTTTACTCGCATGATGTTAGCGTTGTTGGATCCTCTACGTGACCCGGCCATTATCTCATTCATGGATGATATACTGATTGCCAGTGACAGATTAGATGACCATTTGGGATCCTTAGAGAGAGTTTTCGATAGGCTCCGGGAAGCAGGGCTTACCGCGCGACCAACCAAGTGCATGATTGGTTACCAAACTCTTGAATTTCTAGATCATACCATCACTCCCGGGAAAATTGTCCCGGAGGAGAAGAACCTGGAAAAAGTCAGACGAGCTTCGAGGCCTAAAACAAAGAAAGATATAAGATCTTTCCTATCGTGTGGATTTTATCAAAAGTTCATTCCTCATTTTACCGAACTGGGAAATCCATTAACAGAAACCTTAAAAAAGGGACTTCCAGATACAGTTATATGGACGCCAGAATGTGAGGAGACCTACAGTCAATTAAAGGAGGCGTTGGTGAACAAGCCAGTTCTACAACTCCCAGACCTCACAAAGCCATTTGTGCTAAGAACAGATGCAAGTGGGATCGGAATTGGAGCAGCCTTATTACAAGAAGGAATAGACGATGCTTCAGTTTTGAAACCTGTAGCTTATGCCAGTAAGAAACTTCTACCGGCAGAGAAAAATTATTCGACTATTGAAAGAGAGTGCTTGTCACTCGTATGGGCCGTACAAAAATTTCACCCATACTTGTACGGAGTACAGTTTACGGTCCAGTCAGATCATCAACCCTTGATGTTCCTAGCTACGTCGCAGAAACTCAATGCCAGGTTGATGAGATGGTCATTGTTGCTGCAACCATACCACTTCACAGTGGAATATATCCCTGGAAAGGAGAATGTAGGAGCGGATTTCCTATCCAGACATCCAGCTCCGGAGGAAGAAGACTAGGGTTGTGGATCAAGGGAATCAAACCTACAGTGAGAAAGATTCAACGCGGTCTAATCTCTTAAGAGGGGGCCTATGTCGTGGAATACTGAGAGTTAATGATTCCCAGATAGACGACCTTATAAAACGACTAACCAGGTAGGAGAAGGGTTAACAAACAAAACAGTAAGGATAAACAACCACGGTGTGACCGGAGTCAATGACCCCCCCCCCCCCCCCCAATGTTAACGGATTGAAGTGTTAACGTAGAAATAACAGCCGCACAGGTCAACGAGAGTGTAGGATGACGAGGTTAAGTCACTGGTCACAAACATCACGAAATGTCGGGTTGAGGGACCAGGCGCGTGTGTTTATAGGTCAAGATACGGAAGTGCTCGCAGACAGCACAAGTAAACTATCGAGTGGACAAATAGGTTTGCGACAAAGGCAGACAGCACGATTGGACAGTATCGCGGTCAGGTGATAAAGACAGGATTGAAAAACCAGATAGTGTCAGGTGGGTGTGGAGAGGGAGTCAGCGCTGATTACGCGGATGGTGAACTACCGGGAACAGAGTTATAAGAGCCGCCAGAGTTGGGGCTGATAAGGAGGTGGGGAGATTGGTTACTGAGGAAAGTTTCCACAGCATATTGCGGTCTAGATGACTCAGAGTGAAGGAACAAAACAATGAGGGTTTTAGAAATAACGGAAAAGTTTCAGATCAGTAAATTTCCACTAACGGTGATAATGAGGTATTGACTTGAGGTGTCCAGACAGGTCAAGGACTATGCGGCAAAAATGACCTATAAAGAGTGGCCACTTCTTTGTGGAAGTTTAGTGTGATTCTTGATTTCCATGAGACAAGGGAGTATGAAAAGGGTGGTGCTGCGTTCGGAGGAACGTTTGTGTATCTATTGTGCATTAGTACTCCCAATTCAGACAAGGATAATTATAAGGTAAAATCACAGTGAAGTAATCTTCTGGAATAGGGGAATAGATGATGCTTAGCGTGTACAAGTAAATACTAGTAGGAATAGTATAGACGTTAGGTAATCTTCTATCTTATGTGAGAGTGGGTTTTTTCGGAAGCCTTTTCATTTCGGCTGGAGGAAAAGACAGTCACATAAGAAAGAATATGAAGCAGACACAGCTCTCATTATTAAATCTTTATTACACAGGTTCCAATACCAGGGCGGGACATATCAACTAAGATATAACACAGATGGCTGTGGTAAAGATCAATCAGTGTTGATAACCCCAAAGAAAGCACTTTCAAATAAGAAAGCACGACACTGGTGTATAAGAACGTAGAGAAAAGAAGTGTCATCGTAAAAAGTAAGGATGATAGAGAACGGAAAATAGAGACCCGGTAACATAATAGAAAGACTAAAATGACTCAGTCTCGAAGAGTTGCAAGGCGCATACCAAGTGTCTATACCAATTAAGAACTATCCAGTGTAGAACTTTTACAGGACAAAAATAGAAAATACTAGAAAATCGATGTGTTTTCCAGGATGGAATTAGAAACGCTATAAAAAAAAGCAAAGAACATTCAGTCGAAGCAGACAGCATATAGTGATCGGTTTAAGTACATTGATACAGTGGTGAACATTTTTCCTTACAAAAAACGGATATATCTACAGACTCAAGCAGACGGAGCATTCAGGGTGAGAGCGTTCCTTGTATCTATGTACTGTCCTGTACTTTAGCCGAGAGAAGAGACGAGAGAAGACACGGAGACTATCTATCAACATCTTATCTGGCATCCACACTAGAAGAACATACCAACTACATAGACACTATCCATACCTACACCATACATACTTTTAATTAATAAATCTTTTATTAATTGTGGAAAGAAATGTTGTCGGAGTATGTGAAAAGGGGGGGGGGGGGGATAAGTGAGAGTGAGATATTGTGAAGAGTAGACAGAACGGAGGAGTGTAGACATATGTCAGGCAATATAATAGAAGTAGAAGGGATATATATAGGGTGTGCTTGTGGAGTCCACTTTCCTCCAAGGACAACGAGCTACATTAATTGGTGGGGCAAGCGGGGTATAACATAATACCTACATTAACTGGAGTGCAAGCTGGACACCTACCCAGCGAGGTACTTCAAATACATATTGCTGACTTTTACTGGAAGGACGGCCACTGGGTATATGGTGCTATTACCTTTATGTTGGGGACCTTACAGTGTGAAAGATTCAGACAGGGTGAATGTGGATAGGTGATAAGACACATTACCTATCTAAGTCACACAGTTACACGTCTACATAAGTCTAGATCCTATATCTCCTCTTATGGTTGAGAGAGTGGTTGTGATGTACGGTGTGGTATAGTAGATAAATAGAATCTGCCTTTCTATGTATTCCTTTGTCTTACTCTGCCATCCTCTGTCATCCTCTCTCTTCCCCTGCAACTCTTGCCTAGTATTTTCTTTACACTACTGGTCAGAACAAACAATCCTGCTACAGCTGAAGATTGAACCCATACCACTGTCTGGGTGGGCAAGCACACTAACCAGTCTGTCTCCTGCTCCAGTTTATGTCTGGGTGGGCAAGCACACTAACCAGTCTGTTTCCTTCTCCAGTTTATGTCTGGGTGGGCAAGCACACTAACCAGTCTGTCTCCTGCTCCAGTTTATGTCTGGGTGGGCAAGCACACTAACCAGTCTGTCTCCTGCTCCAGTTTATGTCTGGGTGGGCAAGCACACTAACCAGTCTGTTTCCTTCTCCAGTTTATGTCTGGGTGGGCAAGCACACTAACCAGTCTGTTTCCTGCTCCAGTTTATGTCTGTGTGGGCAAGCACACTAACCAGTTCACCTCCTACTCCAGTTTATGTCTGTGTGGGCAAGCACACTAACCAGTCTGCCTCCTGTTCCAGTTTCTGTGTATGTATTGTAATGAGGTGTAGAATATTTAGTTGTGCAACAGCAAATCAGGTACAGGGACGACTAGCGCCACTTCTGTCACGTGGAAAAATACATACAAGTACTATAGCTAATCTCATAAGAACTATTTTTAGCCCACATTATGCTACCAGTGTCAAGCATGGACGCTTACTGCAACTAATGAATGAAAAATCATAACAACAGAGATGAGATGCCTTAGACAAGCTGCGAGAGTAACAGTGAGAGATATAATTAGGAATAAGGAAATTATAAGATGACAAGTTCTAAAACCTGTCATGGACTTCATGAAAGAACAGCTGAAATGGTTTGGCCTCCTCACAAGCATGCCCTGGTACCACCTGCCACATTGATGAGATATAATGAAGCAAGGGGAAGACCACGTAAAAGATGGAATGATGTTAACAAGAACAACCTTAGAGAAATGAATACCAACTTACAAAGAGCATTAGGAAGAGTACATACACGATCTTTACATCTTCCCCAACACTTCACTAGGGTAAATGGAGGAAGAGAAGAAGAAGTAGAATATCAGCACTTAGCATGCTATGTGTCAGACACAGCTGTGTGCAAGCAGATTACTACGGCCAGTGGCCAGGGAGTTTCTCTGAGAAATCTGTGTGTGGAGCATGAGAAACCGGTGGCCAATCTGAACAAGAAACTGGCCAGTTTCAACCGTGATTATTACAGGTAGATTATTGTGGGTAGTCATTCATTCATTCATTCAGTAGCATGTCCTTTGCGGAACTTTTCTCACAAGGCAACCATCCAGAAAACTTCTCGCTCGGTTATAAGCAAGATGTCCCACATCCTGCACCCGTCTTCTCTTTGGCCTTCCTCTTCTTCTCTTCCCAGGCATATACCCCATGATTGACTGGTGTACTGAAACGAGTGCTGTCATCAACCCGGAAAAGACGGCTGTGTTGTGGTGCTCTCTGGACAACAGAATTGTGAGAGATGATGCCCCAAGCCTCACGATAGATGGTAGAAGCGTCAACAGAGAGAACAAACTGAAGTATCTGGGAATCACATTTTACAGGAGTTTGTCCTTCAATGACCATGTGGAGACGATTGTGACAAGATCTCAAAAAGGACTCAATGCACTTAAAACTATGGCTGCAATGGACACAGAGCAGAGAATGCTCTTCACACTATACCAGCACTTGATCCTCTCAGTGATTGATTATGGACTAGGACTGCTCACTGTCTCAAAGAGTCAGCTGGTGAAATTAGAGCACATACAGAATGAAGCTATGCGGGTCATTCTGGGATGCACCAGAGACACTCCAGTAGTGTGTATGCGTTACATCCTTGGTCTGCCTACTGTTGCTGGTAGGCACAAGGTGATGCAAGCGAAGGCATACCTCAGAGTAGCTGCAGACACAGATCACCCGTTGCATGAGGCGCTGGACGTAGTTAAGGGTCAGAGACTGATAAGAGGGAAATCATGGATGGCTCAGGCGGAGGATACAATCAGACAGGTGTGCCCCTTGGAGAACATCAGGCGAGGAGAGGAGTGGGTCAGAGTGCCAGCCGTGCATTCAGACTTGTGCAGAGTTATAATCACATTGAGCAAGGAGTGGCCAGCAGGGGCCACGGAAGTGGAAATTCAGCAACTAATTTAGGAAAATTCTCGTCCGGGTGATGTGATTATCTACACGGATGGGTCAGTGTTGAGAGGTAGGAAAAGTGCTTGGGGGTTCTTGGCAAAAACTAATGGTCGGCGTTTGGTGCAGGAGAGCCTGGCGTATGATGACACTACATCTAGTTTAAGAATGGAGGTGGAGGCGGTCAGTGCAGCTTTCCGCTGGATAGAAAACACGATACATACACATATTGTGATTGTAACTGTCTCAGAAAGCATGCTGAGAAGGGTAGGAACAGGCAAGCTTCGTGCAGAGTGGCTTGCTTCGCTTCAGAGGTCACGGGTAGCAAGCATCACCTGGATCTTTTCTCCTGGTCATGCCGGTGTGCTGGGGAATGAACAGGCGGACAGATTGGCTGGCTCGTTAGAACTTGGTGGAGTATTGATGCATGACAAGGCAGATGTGGTTGCTGCCTTGTGGGAGCACGTGTACACCTCGGAGGAGCAAATTGATCACCATAGTCTGGCTAGAATGAGGCAGCGAGGAGTGACGAGGGGATCTGACCGATGCTCGACGCTCAGAGGAAAGGCGAGATGGACATATAATCAGATTGCTACTGGAACTATTAGTGCTGGAACTCTTCGCTGGTTGCTGTGGATGGGGACGGAGCGCTTATGGGAATGTCCCGAATGCTGTGATGTCGGTTCCTAGATCAATCAATCAATCAATACCCCATCCATGATTGTTCTCTCCAAATTCCAATGACGTTTCAAGTGACCAAAATATTTCAATTATCATCTTTAGTAGCCAGTCTCTTCAGTATTCAGTTCTTATTTTATGGATTCATTTGTTCTTTTCTGTATCCAAGATATCCTTAGAACCTGACTATAAAATTTATTTTCAAAGGTATTTATGCACTGTCCAGCTTGTTTTAGTAAATATCCAGGTCTCATATGCGTTTTTTGCAATGGAAAAGATGAATGCTCTTAAAGATCTAATTTGTGTAGGTATATCTGTCTCCCTCCATAATGTATTCAGTTCTTTAATTTCTGAAAAGCAATAGATATTCGTATTTTAATTTCCTTCATTGTGTCACCATTGTTTGTAATTAATGACTCTAGATATTTTACATGTTCCACCACCTCCCAGTGTCCATTTTTCTGTCTTTGTCTAACACTACTTGTCTGTCTGGTCTTCCATGCCTCAACATATATATATATATATATATATATATATATATATATATATATATATATATATATATATATATATATATACACACACACACCTGTAAGTAATAGAAAAGTCAATAGAGACATAGAAAGACATATATTTGTGCCTCAAAGATTATACTAGGGCATTTGATAAAGTAAAACATGATGAACTGATTAAAATGTTGGAAAATATCAATATTGATGGGAAAGATTTAAGATTAATAAAGAATATTTACTGGAACCAAGTAGCAGCAATTAAAATTGGATATAAAGAGCGTAGTTATAAACAGATAAAGCTAGGACTATGACAGGGGTGTACCTCGTCACCAGATGTCTTCTCCCTGTATAGCGAAGTAAAAATGAGAGATCAAAGAGAAGCCAGGAATACTAATCGGAGGATCTAGTATAAACATATACATATGCAGATGACACGTTATTGGTGGCAGATAATGCAACAGACCTACAACAATTGTTGGACATTGTAGTAACAGAGTGCACACAGAAAGGACGCCTTGAGTTTAAAGAAAACAGTAACTGGTGATATCAAAGAAAATGGTGATACCAAAATGTGAAATAAAAATAGAATGGGAAATTCTTAACCAAGTGGATAATTTTAAATACCTAGGAGCACTTCTAACATCAGATGGAAGATGTACAACAGAGATTAAGAGTAGAATAGGGCAAACAAAAGCTGCATTTCAGAAAATGAAGAGTATCTTACGTAATAGGTCGCTACAATGAATGTAAGAAAGTGCTAAAATGCTATATAGAACCAGTTTTGTTGTATGGCAGCGAATCTTGTAATGTAAATGAACAAATTAGGAAGAACTTAGAAGCAACAGAGATGTGGTCTTTAAGACGAATGTTGCGAATTCCTTACTTCGACTGCCAGAGTAACTAACAACGACTGCCTGAAAGAGGCTAATGAAACAAGAACACTATATACAGCAATAAGAAAGAGACAAACAGCTTTCTTTGATCATGTGATGAGAAGAGAGGCATTGGAGAACATCGTGACATCTGGAAAGATCGAGGGGAAGAGAGGCAGACCAAGAGAAATGATGGTGGACGGATTGAGACAGTGGCATGGAAGAATATCATCAGCAGAGTTGATCCAGAACACCAAAGACGGAGATCTGTGGAGAGCCATGAATGCCTGCGCCAGCTGGCAGGGCACTTGAGGATGATGATGATGATGATGATGATGATGATGATGATGATGATGATGATGATGATGATGATGATGATGATGACCTGTCTGTCAGGTCTTCCACGCCTGTATATATATACATACTTGTCTGTTGTCTGGCTGTGTGAGGAGAGTTCTGATTACAGTATGTGTTATCAATTTTAGGCTCATAGAGGAAGGTGATAATGCAGACGATAATTTGACAGTGGCGACGAAGCGATTAAGAGACCAGCTTATTTTGATTGCGGGACAGCAGGAGCAGTGGCTGACAGGCTATGAAGGTGATTTATTTCTTTTGGGTAGTGGTGGATGTGTGTGATTGTGGTAGTTGGTGACTGGTGGTGGTGGATGTTGTGTGTGGAGGTGCAGATTCTATTGCTTTCAAGTGTGAGAGCGAGAGATTCAAAGATAACTTTGCAAAGACATGTGGAGATGATAATTTGAACACAAGCAGTTTGACTCCTGCATTCATACTTGTTAGAAAACTGATATCTGTAGTTACAAAGTTATACTGACTAAATGCTCTCCAGTCACAGTTTTAATAATGAAATGCTCTACATGTAACTGGACATTAAACTACTTCATATTGTTCTAACCGAACATTAACAGGAATTGACCAGAGAGTATTTAGTCTGTTTAACTTTGTAATCAGAGAACATGTAGTCTTTATAACTTTGTGACCAGAGAGTATTTAGTCTGTATAGCTTTCAATCCTCCCCTCCCCTTCCTGCATTTGTATGTTCCACACAAAAAATGTAGATGCATATCCTTTACAGAATGTCGCAGTCCGCCCCATCATTAATTGTGCTGTTTGTGATTTATTGGCAAGTTTTCATTCAGTAGTTTGTCATTGCTTTCTGAGCGACCAGCACTCATATTATTTTATGAAAACAAATGCAGGGTGGTCTGCATCCAAATCCTCTCATATCTGTGTTTCAAGCACAGGATAATATGCACTGGCGTAATTGCAAGCTGCATCCATGATACCTTTGTCACATAACCGGCTTTAGTGCACAACTAATCCTTATTTTTACCTTTCGCTCACCTGGGCATCCCCCATCTACACCCCCCCCCCCCAGACCACCCACCGGGAGGCTAAGCCAATCACTGAGCTTCTGGCGTTATTGGCCTTAAGTCCAGCCTGAACCACCACAATCAATCAATCATGTGCCATGCCGGAAAGCGTGGGCGGTCATGATTCGCCATTTCACTCGATCACCAGAGTCGTGGATCAGCTCAGTGTTCCTGTCTCGTCCATGCCATGTGGCCAAGCCATCCAGGTATTTTCCTCTCGGTCTTCCTCTTGGTCTGTTCCCTTCGATCTTGCCAGTTGTCACTAAGTTCTCCAGTCCATTTCTTCTCATAACATGTCCAAAAAATGTTGACTGTCTACGTCTAATTTCTCTAATCAATCTACGATTTTCATTTGTCTCTTGTAGTACTTGGTCATTGGTTTTTCTGTCTGTCCATGGTATTCTTTGCATTTTCCTCAGAAACCACATTTCTGCAGCCATCAGATGTTTTTCAGCTTGACTGCTCATTGTCCAAGTTTCACATCCATACAAAAGAACAGGCTCTATGTATCCCCTCAACACTCTTTTTCTCGTTTCAATTGACATCATTTTATTGGTCAGAATGTTTTTCATCTTGCTAAAGGCTACTTTCGCAATGGCGATTCTTGTTCTAATCTCTTCAAGGCATCTGCCATCAGATGTTATGACTGTTCCGAGATAATTGAACCGATTCACTTGTTGAAGAATATTCCCATTTACTTGTATATTACATTGTGGTGCTTCGTTCTTCCTAGTGACGACCATAACCTGTGTCTTTCTACAATTTAATTCCAACCCCAGCTGCTCACTGTGTACAACAACCGCATTTACTAATTGTTGCAGATCCTGTGCATTGTCTGCAATCAATACTGTATCATCTGCATATCTAATATTATTTATGTTTCGTCCTCCAATGCTGATTCCATTTAGGCCTTCTACATTTCTGAAAATATTTTCACTGTATAGGGAAAAAAGATCTGGAGACATTACACATCCCTGCCTAACACCTCTCTTAATAGGTTGATATTGTCCTACTTCATTATCAATCCTTATGGCAGCTTGTTGTTTCCAATATATGTTTTTTATAAGTCTAATGTCTTTCCCGTCAATTTGTAGATCTGCAAGCATATCCACCATGTTGACATGTCTAACTCTATCAAAAGCCTTTGTGTAGTCAATAAAGCAAAGATGTATATCCTTGTTTACTTCTAAAGCACGTTCAATAACTGTTCGCAGCATATACACAGCATTTACTGTACCCTTTCCTTCTACAAACCCACATTGTTCTTCCCCTATTTCAGGTTGTATTTTCTTCCTCACTCTTTGCATGATAATTCGTAACAAAATCTTTGTGATGTGACTCATTATACTAATTGTTCTATGTTGATCACATTCTAAGGTTCCTGATTTCTTTGGGATTGCAATAAATACAGAATTACATAATTCAGAAGGTATATCTCCAGTATCATATAATGTGTTCAGCAGTCTAGTGACTTGCTCTAATCCAAATTCTTCTAAAGCTTTAATCATTTCTGTTGTGATGTTATCTGCACCGGGGGCCTTGCCAGCTTTCATATGCTTAAGAACATTTTGAACCTCCATCTTTAAAATTTCTGGCCCTTCATTATTAAATCTAATAGCATACTGTTCCTCTCTGTTATCATTATACAGGTCTTTCACATAATCTGTCCATACATGTAGAATCTGATCTTTTTCTATTATGATTTTGCCATCTTTAGTTTTTAGACAGCCTGTTGATGTACTTGTTCTTTTATTAGTAAGTTCCTGAATTCTTTTGTGCACTAATTTGGTATTTTGACTGTTGTGTTGTTTTTCAATTTCTAAGCACTTTTCCTCAAGCCATGATTCTTTTGCCTTCCTACATAATACTCTGACTTGTCTGTGAATTTCTTCATATTTGGCAGTATTATTTTTGTTGAGTCTTCTTGTTTCCATTAAGTGTAAAATTTCCTCAGTCATCCATTTCTTACGACCCACCTTCTTTAATTTTGGAATAGTTGTTTCTGCAGCCACATTGATTGAATTCTTTAACATTTCCCATTGATCATCCACATCCTGGAATAGGATCTCTAGATCAGACAATATTTCAAATCTGTTCTGTACTTCTATGTTGAATTTGTTTTGTATTTCCTTGTCATTACTCAATGTACACAAGTCATATTTAGTGTTTCCTGTTATATACTTGACTTTCTTCAACTTTATCCTCAATGTTCCTGTGAGTAATCTGTGGTCACTATAACAATCAGCACTGGGAACTGTTTTTGCTACTGTTAGCGCGTGTGCTGACAAAGGCTTTAGCTGCAATGGCCATTTTGTTACTTGTAATTGTGTTCTAGTAAAGCTCATAATCTACTTCTCATTTTTTGATGATTCATTTAATGACCATTAAGCTACTTCAGATTGTTCTAGTTGGGTATTAACCTACTTCATATGGTTCTAACCAGACATTAAACTACTTCACAGTGTTCTAACTGAACATTAAACTACTTTACATTGTTCTAACCAGAAATTAAACTACTTCATGTTGTTCTAACTGGACATTAAGCTACTTCGCATTGTTCTAATTGGACATTAAACTACTTTACATTGTTCTAACGAGAAATTAAACTACTTCACATTGTTCTAACCAGACATTACATCACTTCACAGTGTTCTAACTGGACATTAAACTACTTCATATTGTTCTAACTGGACAATAAACTACTTCATATTGTTCGAACGAACAAACTTTATTTTTAAAGGGTTAAGAATTGGGCACGCAGGCCCTTCTATCACTCTATTGGGAAGCTATTGGGAAACGCAGCCTATGGCAAAACGTTAACCAATAACGCCAAGCACACCAATGTTTCATATTTTCGCAGGGCTGGTACGTCAAAGTTGGTGAATCAACCTCTGTTTAAAAAAATGACCATGCTGTCAGATGATGTGTTTGAGGTCGAGTCTCTAAAAAAGACCACCTTATGGGATCTACCCCAGCAAATAGACTTCTTTGTGTACCAGTACGCAAAGATGCGCATGTTAGAATTTTATTATGACTTTTTAGATAGGTTTATATCTAGGGAGGATTTTCAATTGTGTGAGATGGACACAGACTCTCTCTACTTAGCTCTTATCCCACCGAGCCTAGCACAGGCCGTCAGACCGGAGCTTCAAGAAGAATGTTATAGAGTGTATAGCTCCTGGTTCCCGGCTGAGGTCTGTGATAGCCATCAACGGGAATATATTAGGATTATGGGTGGTGTACCAGTCTGTGACGCGTGTAAGGCTAAGCGAGTCTTCGATAAAAGAACCCCTGGGTTATTTAAGTTAGAGTATGAGGGAAAGGGGATGGTGTCCTTATGCAGCAAGACCTATCACTGCTCTGGAGACTATACCAAGACCAGT
The DNA here is from genome assembly GCA_963921405.1 of Cepaea hortensis. Taxonomy (NCBI): domain Eukaryota; kingdom Metazoa; phylum Mollusca; class Gastropoda; order Stylommatophora; family Helicidae; genus Cepaea; species Cepaea hortensis. The sequence goes on from OY992882.1 coordinate 12,734,432, forward strand.
ACGAAAGGGTTGACAAAACAACACAACACACACCTAGACAGAGAAGTCTTTCTAAACGTCCTTGACACCCAGACAGCGACTGGAGGGACAAATATAGGTTTTAAGACACAGGCTTCCTCTTTGTACACGTATCATCAACACAGAGAGGCTCTATCTTACTTCTACATCAAAAGAAAAGTACACACAGATAATTATTCAACATCACCTCTAGTTATATAAGTGTAAATATGTCAATACGCCTTTTCCGCTTTTCCCACTACCTTTTTCTACTTCTGGTCTATTTTGATTGTGTACTGTGAAAATAAAAGACTCAATGTGTGCTTTCGTTGTGTCTATATCATTGAAAAATAAAAGATTGTCCTTGATGTGTAAAGTCACATGCTTTTCATCGAGTAATATTGAAAATTATTGAATATTTTGCAATCGAAAATGTTTAATGGAAAAATAAAAGTTATGAAACGAAAAAATATTTGTTTTGTTGGTTTATTCAGTGGAATGCTTGGCATGTTTTCCTTTGGTCATGTTGTCATTTTTCTGGCTGTCGTGTTGTCATCTTTCATGGTGCGGGAGGTTGTTTCTTCATGTTCATTGTAGCTGTGGAGTGAAAAATCAAATGACCTGCCAGAGGCAGTACTGAAAACACCACATAGAAACAAACCAAGATAACACAGATTTTCTTTTTTCTTCGTGTTTATTTTCACTTTATACATATTGTTTATTCACATAATTGTTTCCTGTGGGATGTCATCTGGCCTTGGTAGACACACATCTGACTGTCGGATACACATCTGGGATTGATCACACATCTGGGGTACATCACACATCTGGGGTTGATCACACGTCTGCTTGGGTAGAGTCTTTTGACTTGGGTATCTTCGTTTAGTGCCCTTTTTGACCTGGACTGTCTTTCTTCGGTTAGTGCCTTGTTTACTGACTTGACTAGGTTGCTGGTTGAGTCTATCAAAGTCAGCTAGGATCACGCGATGCAGAGCTATCAGCTGTTCATATTCTGGACGAGTAAATGTTATACTCAAGGGAGCCGGAAACCTGTTCTCGGATTCACCAAAGAATCGCCGGATGTGTATCTTGGTCGATCCTCTGTAGGATGAGACAAATACGGCCTTGACGCCATCTCCCACTGGTCTAACGATGTCACCATTACGAGTCAGATAGACCCAGTTAGCTGTGTTGCGTTCTGTAGTCATCTTCGGAATGAGCTATTGGTACTCGGGTCGGTTTTATATACTAGAGTGTAAACTGGTTATAGCGTCTCAGCTGTATTACATACGGCATGACTAGGCGCCGTACTAGTCGATCGTTGGCCCATTGTTTGCTTGAAAAAGGTTGGAGAATACGGGTCATGCTCGCTCCACGACTTTTCATCAGGATGAAAGAGATAGCGTAGAGGCCACACACGTTGCTTAACACATCTTGTAAGACCCGGGTGTTATACATGAGCGGTGTGTCTGAATGATGGTCAATAAAATTGTACAGGTCACTGTGTAAGGGTGGTAGTCCAAATGAGTCAAAGTTCTCGCAATTGCCTGACCCGTCATAGTACATGGCGACCCAGTGGGAACCCGGTTTATAGCTAGGGTCAGTGTTTACAATAAAAGCCGCTGGTCTGCTCCTATCTAGATGTCGGGGTAGCTGATCTCGAGCGCACACTCTGATCTGTAGTCGACGAACATACGTATCAGCTAATTGTATTCTGGTAATCTGTTGCGTATTCATTATGAAGCGTAATCTGTTAGCACTTCTCTGGTCTTGGATACTTCAATTATCCCGTCGTGCTCGGCTTAGACGATGACTTGTAATGGCTGTGGAGTAGGTGTGTTGAACTTAAATTCCAGTGTTAAAGGACCCGTCCTCGGCATCTCAAACTGGTCTCCGTCTAGTAAACTGGGACTCAGATGAAAGGCATACAGCGTATAACCATACTTGAATTGATTATAGTCAATTGAGTTACCGGCGTCTTTGCCCACTAGACCCATGGCTAGGTTAGTACCAAAATAAGCCCATACGTATTGGTTGCGCTCAAAGTCCATGGTCAGGGGCTTGCTGGTGGTAGCTCGACCGTTGACGGTTACGTTCAGGTACGTCAAAAAAAAAGTTTGAAAATTATACGGGTTATAGCTGTAGGAACCATTGAAAGCTGCTGATGTAACAAGTCCAATCACGACGTGAGTGGGTGTTTGACTCATAAACAGATTGTCTTGAGTGTGAGATAACATTCCATGAGGGATAGCTAATGTTTTTAGCACCACACGCTTGAAGGGGAATTTCGCGTTGGCTCTCATCAAGGCTTTCTCGTGGGCGAGCACGATGGCCGGATTCAGTCTGACTTTACGAACCACCAGCGTGGCATGTGTAATAATAGATGAATAACCAAGCGCCCCGTCAGGAGCCAAGAGGTTAAAGGTGGCCTTGGATGGTGTCAGCTTAATTTTCACATCCACACCGTTTATCATGTGGCGATCTTGCACAAAAATGTCTGCGTGTAGTCGACCCATCATATCTATTTCTTGACTCTCACTGGCTAGTTGACGTCGTGTTCTTAGTCCCTTGTTGTTTTCGCCTTGAGGAATTTAACCGTGTCATAGTAATAGAGGGCCGCTGAGAGATGACTCTTTTTGGCTTCTACCCCATGGTTCAACGTCGCTTCCAAGTAGGCTCTATACGGATACGTATTTTCACAGGGGGTGATTAGCGTGTCGTTGAGTGAGACGTCGACTTGCGAAAATAAACTGTACAGGTAATAGTTGACGGGAGCGACATCGGCCGTGGGTGGTAGTTTGTCACCGTTAGGTAGTGTGACTTTAGCTCTGACGTGTAAGAAAGTGTTAAACAGATCCAGATACTCCTCACTGGCACTAGAGATGGCAAATTCTATAGGTGCGCCGGGGGCTAGTGAGGATAAAGGATGTATCTCCAGAAATTGTCCCTCTTCCACGGCGGTCTGCGTGGGTGGTACACTAAATAGATCCAGACCAGAATGAAGGCATTCACAGGAATGAGGGTGAATCAGAGCCATTATGCAAAGATATCCGAGTGGTGCTGCTTCTTCTTATGAGCTCGACGTTGTGTGGAGGCTAGTTTTATACGTTTACTGGGTTCACCAGGTGGCGCTGCTCGTCTCTTTCTTCTGACGCCGCTACCTGATTGGCTAACGTGGTTGACAGTTCCTTGCAGTAGACGCTGACCGGCTTGCTTGGCGTGTTCTTTGAAGGAATCCCCAACATTCCTACCAGCCAAAGCATCTGGGGCCAATCGCAGACCTGTACCGAGCCCTTCTCTGAGTAGGGCCTTACCACCAGTCTTTAACCAGGGTAGAATCGTGCGACCAAGTCCACTGAAGAAACTGCCGATACCACGACCTCTCTGACTCCGACCACCCACAAAGACCGGCATGCCATGTCCAGCTTGATTACAGTAAAAGTCTTCGTACAGTCTGGAGTTTCGACGTAACGCCACGTATTTCATTATTCTAGGTCTGATCTCCTCCGAATTCGAAAATGTAACGTCAGCACTGAAGTCCCGGAAGTGAATGAGACGTGTGTGCCCGTATCGGTGGTTAAAAGGATTTCCACCATGTCGAAGGAGTACCGACTCAGCGGTACGTAATGAGGTTTGTCGTAGGCGCGATACACCGAAGCCGACAGCTGACTCATGATAGGAACCGTTCTCAGTAATGGGACCCTGACGTCTCCGACTGGTCTCGCCGCTATGAGATAGCAATAGACGTAGATATTTTGCAAGTCGTTATTCAGGTCTATCGCCAGTTGGCCTTCCATTAATGGGTTGGTGTGTGATATCTTCGAGGAATGAAGTCCTAATATCTCTTTCAGCTTTTCGCTAAACATAGCGAAACACATAGCCACGGCCCCCGGTTCGAATATTTTCACGATGACTTTCTTTGACGTATTGTTGAAAAAGAATCTGACTCGCGGCTGATCATCCACCTCCGATTCTTTCCTTATTCGATTCAGCTCCGCTATAAACGCGTCTGGTGAGCTGTATAGACCTGGGGGACACAGTTTTCTGGAATTTCCTCTGGTGGGTGAGTTGTATCTTATCCACACTTCATGCTCTACTACATTGCAGTAGTAGTTGGGAAATTGAATTTCGGCCAGACCCACTTCGTAGTGTTGATTCACCTCAATAGTCTTCGGTAACTTGACGAAATAGTGACCTGGCGTGTTCTTGGGAAACATGTTCGGCGAAGCATTGCTCTGTAATGTCACGTAGAAACTCATATTTTAGGGTTTGGTAGCATGTAACCCAGACAACTGCTTAGCAGAGCGATCCACAACTTGCCCTCGGCTGCGTCGACACTCTGTCGAGACAGATTGAATAGTGATACGACAATGACGGTGTATATAACGATCAGTTTACAGAAGAAGACAATTTCTAGTCGCGGCACTCGCCGACCAAACATGCACCAGACAGAATTTCTTTCTCCTTTTGTGGTATTATGTGAGCTAGTTTCCACGTTGATTTCTTCCATTAGTATCTTGTTAGGTCTGAGACCCAACTGTTGAATGACTTGGGATAGCCGAACCACTTGACTAAGTACTCTTTACCACCTCGCCTGGGGCGTTCTTGTAAGACTGCTTCGACTCGATACACTTGCTTGTCTCCGACGAGTTGTATTTCTTCTCGGTAGAATGAGCCTTGAAGTTCTTCCCCCGAATCGTCTTTTAGCACATACGTCACCGGACTGGTCTGATTTATACGACTGACGGTAAAAAGTTCTTCTGTCCACGAGGGCGTATACCCCTTTTTAAAAGGTTATTTGGTTTGAGCCAGTCGGACTCGATCCCCGGGTGTAAAATACACTTTTCTATCGGAAGTCTTCTGATACAAGTTATTCCACACCACGTTTTGATTCGTATAGTTGACTTGCGTGGGCGCCATGCGAATACTTCTTTGATACGACCCGTTGTAGTTGCGGAGCAGCTTATCTATCACGTTGACGTAGCGAAGTTTATTGGTCTTGGTGAAATAGCGCCACATTTTTTCTTTCAGGGTTCGATTGAATCTTTCCACTATTGCGGCTTTCACATCTTCATTCTCAGTGGTAAAGAAATGCACACCTCGTTCTTTTAGAAATTAACAAAAAAGTCCTGTTGACAAATTCTGACCCTTTATCAGTCTGAAAATTTATCGGTTGTCTAGCGGCAAAATTTTTACTCACGGCGTCCACCAGCTCTTTCCCCGTTTTCTTCTTGATCGGGAATGCCCAAGCATATTTACTAAACACATCGAGACACGTCACTAGGTACGACATCCCATCATTGTATCTTTGTAATTTTCTCATATCTATCAAATCGGCTTGAAACCGTTGATTTATACCACCGTTTATAGTTGGACGTCTCTGGAAACGACGACGGATCGGTTTATGTAATGTATACGTATCCTGATGTCGTAGCCAAGTCTCTACCTTCTTTAATTTAGTATTCCGTTTTAAAGCGGCGGCTCCACCGTAGGCTCCGGGATTCTGAGGATCGTAGTAATATTTTCTTAATTACGAGGCCATTTTTCCCACTTGGGTGTAGGTATCCTACTCTTCTTTTTGCTCTCGGCGACTGAAGTCGATACGGGGCTGCCTTCGGGTTTTTGTTCCTTGATATCCACTATCCCTAATGGCTTATGTTTGTACTGTTCAAGTCGATTCAGATACTGTGCAATGTTGGGAGTTGGAAGCAGTACCCACTCTGACTTACCCCACAATGAAGTAAAGCTATGAGGATGGGACTGATTTCATTTGGAGGGGATGGGTTCTTGGAAGCCAAAGTGACCCATAATAGCTCTGGAAATCTAGGAGTTTTCCCAGGAAAATTAATTTCTTCCCTCCAAAATCTTCCTTCCCGAAAAGAGAAACTTAGTTAGCTCGAGAGTCCCCCACCTATGATCATTTTCCCTTTTAGATGAAATGGTCACAGGAATTAATAAAATGTAAAGTTCCCTTTTCTGAGTAACCTGGAACCTGGGAGATTACAATAGGACAGACTTCAGCTGTCTATTAGAGTTTACCCAGTCACCTGTAGTTCCAGATACTACCTTTATGTGAAGTAGTTACATTAACTAAACACATAGATAATAATGAAAAGTTTTGTTACACCACAATGGACTGACAGAAAAATGCAGGAACAGTTAATTTTGGTTTATTAATCAAAATAAAATAAAAACCTGTGGAAGTAACCAGTGATGCATTATGACATATATGAAATACATCAAGACATGGAGATAATGTTCATATTCAACATTAGAAATAAGAACTCTCATGTTCAGAGATGGCTTCAGTCATGTGACCACTAAGCCCTCCCATCAGTTAGCCTGCTATTGTTTCTGTAATAAATACCCCAGATGATACTGGAACATTTCTCAAGGATTTGTAAAACAAATAGTCTAAACAGTCTCTACACACTGTATGAATCAGAGGAGTCCATGACTACTCTCTGTTCCTGAAAGTTATTGATTGTTCTCACAAGTATAAAGTTTCACTGAGTAAAATCAAAGTATAGCAGTGATAATATGTTGCCAAACTTCTGCCATATTTGTAAGTAATTTGCATTGAGGTATAAAATTGATCCTAATGATCTTAGAAAGTATCCCAAATCACTTATGTTGTCACTTCTCCAGGAAGCAAAGCTCAATGAAGACTTTTGATCAGATCAACTCCTGACAACAGATCTTACTGAGCAGCTCATGATTTGCAGTCCCATGGTACAATTTTGGACAATGATCTGCAACTCTGGATCATGACAATCTGCGAACACCGCCATCCTCACCTGAGGTGGATAAACATGGTGAACACATTTATATCTAGCCAAAGGATGATAATTCTCCAGTGGACAAGAATGAAAAGGGTTTACAGACATGAGGTACAGAAGGTAGCAGATTCAGGAAGTACCTACAAGTTAAGAGCTACAGTGGGTCTCCTTGTACTGGCATTAGACATCAGCAATTATCTTGGGCAAGCCTTCTTTTACTGCACTTGTACATAGTGGCCTGTTGGCTGATGTTCTCACAGAGGACACAGACACAGTGACTGACAAGGCTAGAAAAGAATGATGGAGAGTAAATGATGAGATGTACCCAGCATATCTGATCCCTACGTAGTAATGGAACAGAATAGGATGATTGTTCATCTCATACATATTAACTCATGTTATCAATCAGTGCTGCCACCATTGTTTTAGTCTGCCTGGATACTTTCCTGTTTATACCCTCTCACCTCTTCTGTCATTTCCTTTACTTACTTCTTCTGACACTGGGGTGATATTTCCCCTTGACAGTTTAGAAGTGCTTATGCATAAAAGCATATTATGTCCTTTACTTACTCGGTCAAAAAGGGTGATGGTTTAATAAACTACATTCCACATCAAAGTAATAATGTAAAGAAACATACATTAAATATTTCACTCTAAAGTTAATATAAGTAACATATAATTGGTATGAATGTAGAGGTCTATGTGAAATGTTCCTCATGAGGATTTACACTGCCTCTCATTCAATAACACACATATATATATACAGAGTGAAGGAAAGATGAGACACCACATTGTACTCATTCTCTCAAACTAACACCATTCTTCTTTTATTCGTTCACTTGAGTGCCGGTGTTGGGCTGTTAGCTGGACTGTGGTTCGGTCAGAGTGCTAAATGCTTGTTCGAATAAATCACAGCAGTATAAATGCTGGACCAGTCATGGATGCTAAACAGTTACACTCACAATCGGTCTTCACGCCACGGACATATAAGATAAGAGGTAGAGTCTTTCATTCCTCCTTCTCCCATTCGCGTTGTGTTGGCGGTTCGCTGTGGATTGCAACTAAGGCGACACCTATAGACTCAAGAATAGGAAACAGTCTGGGCATAATTGAGCCTCTTTTCACAGCTTCAGACCTAGTGATTGTACAGCAACTCTTCTGGAAACGAAAGATAGAGGGCGTCAGATATCTACATCAGTGCTGGCAGAGAGTAGCCATCTTGGGACTGGTTGAAAGTTGGTTTCTATCTTCTAATAGAAGAATAAGTATATATATTCGTGCCGGAACTTACACACACACACACACACTCTCTCTCATACTTAAAGCTTTACCTGACTCAGAAATAAACAAACTTAGACATAATTTCGTCTGAAGCTTTCCTTCTGAATCAGGATGAGGGACATACAGAGACCTAAACCACATCTAGATGCTTTGCCGGTCGCTCTGCAAGTGCCGAAATTTAGCGTCGCTGGACCCAGAATATTTCGCGGGCGACGCGATTATTCTAGGTTAACCAATGGACAGAACGGGCTTAGACCACATGATCTGTCCATCATTGGGTGTCACAGCTATTAATACTGTTAACGCCACATTCCTAGCATCCCAATTCTCTCTAGTGCAAACCCTTAGTGAGAAGTGTGTTTTGAAATTGTGATGTGCAGCAGTGAACAAGACGGAGTGCGCAATCATGCAACAGAGCCCCCCTCCAGATTGATCTCTGTGGAGAACTATCGTCTCAGTCGTTCATAGCTGACACGGTTCCTTTTGTGATCCCTCTTGTTGGTTTTCCACTTCATCCGAAGTTGATGGTTCATCAGGAACTGGACAACGACTCAAGAAGTCGGCGCCTACGTTCATTTTCCCAGGAACGTATTCGATTTGGAATGAGTATGGTTGCAACAGCAGCGACCATCGCGTGAGTCTTGCGTTCAGATTCCGTGACGATGCCAGAAACATCAAGGGTTGGTGATCACATTGCACTGTAAAATGTTTACCATACAGGTATGCCTGAAACTTTTCCACAGCCCAGATTAGACCAAGGCACTCACGCTCAATCACCGAGTAGTTCCGTTCAGAAGCATTCAGTTTCCTGCTTGCATAAGCTACAGGGAATAGCTCTGAGTGATCATCTCCTTTCCTCTGGAGTAAGGTGGTCCCTATTCCAATATTACTCGCATCTGTGCGGAGCACGAATGAGCGGTCGAGGTTGGGTAGATGTAGGATCGGTTTGGCTGTTAAAGCTTGTTTGAGAGCTGTAAAAGCCTTCTCACAATCAGCTGACCATATGACTTTCTCTGGATTCCCCTTTTTGGTAAGATCCGTTAAGGGTGCAGCCAGTGTGTTGAAGTCTTTGATGTATCTTTGATAGAATCCACATAAGGAGACGAATGATCGAACATCCTTTTTGGTCCTGGGCGAGGTGCTCTCTGAAGTTTCTCCACATTTCCTTCTTGAGGTGCTATGAAGCCTTGAGATACCTTATGGCCTAGGAAGTCCAATTGTTGAAATCCTATTTGACACTTCTTGGGTCTTGCTGTCAAACCTGTTTCCTTAAGTCGCTTGAACAAGAGATGCAATGTTTCGACATGCTCCTCAAATGTCTCAGTAGCAACTAAAATATCATCCATGAAGTGGCTTATGGCCGGATGATGTAATGGGTCAAGTAATCTTCTCATCATGCGTGTAAATACACTTGGAGCGTTACTTAATCCAAATGGAAGAACATTGAACTCGTAGTGTCCTCCAGGAGTACTGAAAGCTAACCACGGTCTGACTTCCGGTTTCACAGGAATTTGGTAATATCCTTTACTGATACTGAGATCAATCCTGGTGAAGTATTGGGCTGTGTTGAGACGAGTGAACAGCTGATTCTGGTCGGGCAGAGGTTCTGCCTGAAATTCAGTAATCGCGTTGAGCTGTCGATAATCGATGCACATTCTGTGTTCATCATTAGGTTTTCTCAACAACACCACACTAGCACTGTATGGAGATTCAGATTGTGATATAATTCCTGATGAGAGCATCTGCTGTATCTCTTCCTGCAAAGTATTTTGCTTGGCATAAGGAACTGGGTACGTCTTGACTCGCACAGGTGTATCATCTGTTAGCTTCATATCAAATTCCACTAAATCAGTAAGACCTGGTTTGTCGGTAAGTATTTCTGCATACATTGCCATAAGATCTCGAATTTGCTTCTGTTGATCTGGAGATAGGTTGGGATTGATATCCACATCCTGAAATGTCTCTTTGGCTTGCAGTGTACATTCTGTTCCCATGGTAATTCGTTGTTCTACTTCAGTAGCAACAGCCATAGCCATCAGGTGTGCAGTTTCGGAGGTTGCGGATCTTTCATTCCATTTCTTCAAAAGGTTTATGTGAAACACTTTCAACTTGCCTTTGACAGAAATGTTGTAATGAGTACGAGATATTTTCTCTGTCACCTCAAATGGTCCTTTCCATCCAATTTGCAACTTGTTCTGACTGGTTGGAAGTAGTAGCAGCACCTTTTCACCCACTGTCAGCTCTCTATCTTTTGCTTTCCTGTTGAAATTGCGAGTCATTCTTCGTCGAGCTTGACGCAGATTCACATTCGCTTGTCTCCAACCATGTTGTAGACGTTTCTTCAACTCAGCAACATAAACAGATGCAGTAACAACTGTATCATCTGCATGATCATCAGTCCATGTTCTCAGTAATACTTCCAAGGGTCCCTTGATTGGCCTCCCAAACAACAGTGTTGCGGGCGCAATCCCAGTAGAGTGATGCGGCACTTCCCGGTATGCGAATAATGCAGCAGGAATATATGTGTCCCAATCCTCTGGTTTTTCATGAGCTAACTTTCTCAGAATACTGATGTGGGTACCGTTCCACCGTTCTACACTCCCGTTCGTTTGAGGCAAATGGGGAGATGAATAGATATGGCGAGCATGAAATAGCCGAAAGACTTCTTCCATGAGTTTACTGCGAAACTGTGTTGCATTGTCGGTTAGGATTTTGAGGGGAAATCCAATCCGAGTAAATATCTCAAGTAAGGTTTCAGCAATGTGCTTGGAGTCACTTGATGGCATTGGAATACTTTCTGCCCACATTGAACAGACGTCCACCAATGTTAATATGTATCGATTCCTCCTCCTCGTCCTGGGGAGTGGTCCGATAATGTCTACGGCAACTCTCTCGAAAGGAGATCCACTTAGGGGCATCTCACCAAGCGGGACAGGGGGTGTCCTATGTCTTGGGGTCACTCTTTGGCATTCAGGGCATGACTTGACATATCTGGTGATGTCAGAATTCATTCCGGGCCAAAAATAGTGCATGGAAATTCTTTGCATAGTAGCATTTATTCCCATATGCCCACTGAAAGATAAGTTGTGGCCCATATCCAATAGTTGAGCACGATACGTAGACGGGACAATTAATTGAGAATATTCTTGTCCACTTTTACCTGCCTTGCGATATAGAAGTCCACCCTTCATATACATTTCGCCTCTTCTTGGAGGTGAATGTGCTTTAGGCAGTTTGTTGAAGCATGGCAACAAGGTGCTTTCAGCACTCTGTGCTTTCTTCAGATCCTCTGGTCGAGGGTTGGTCGGAGTCGACGATGCTGGAGTCTTTTCTGTCTGCGAATTAGTCGTCAAAGCAGCGACTATCACAGGCTGTAAAGGTTCTCCTAGAAAGACGTAACGACAACCGAGCAGGACTGGGTACACGGGATTTTCCATCACCGCTGCCTTGATTGTTCCAGTAACATAACGCGAAGATATATGTACTCGAGCCACAGGTAGTGACATCTTGGCTGAACTTTTCAAGGGTCCCTGTATAATCACCATTTCCTCAGTCAACTATTCTGGCTGAACTAAGGATGTTGCTACGACGCAGTCATAATTTAGACCTGTATCATATAAGCAAATGGCGGGGTATCCATTTAGCAAGATGGATTCCACTACCGGAATTTTGGAATGGGTGTCTTCATGAGTTGTCACTCTGGACGTTTCACTAGTGCTCACCTTACGTTCCTTCCGGCGAGTCAGACATGCAACTGTGTGAGGGGTAGGAGGTTTCTTCCGACAATCTTTTGTGTGATGTCCTACCTTCCGGCAATTGGTACAGTAGTCCTTCCCACTCTTCTTGGCCGCCTGAATATAAGTTAGACTGGTGTTCGCAGATTTCTTCAACTTCTTATTGGGGTTGGTGTGTTCTTTTTCTTTGGTCTTGAGTGATTGGTCTGGGGGAGAAGCTTTGGTCATCCGACTCTTACTTCCCACCTCCTTCTGAGATTTCTCCCATCTCTCTGCCAAAAGAATAATTTCCTCAAGTCTATCAGCTCCATTCTGTGTTAAGAACGCCCGAAGTTCTGATGACATTTTATCCCTTAATTGGTCAATCAATATCATCTCTCGGAGTCCTTCAAATGTTTCTTCAAACTTTCCCATCTCTGCCCATTTGTGCAGGTAGGATTTCAATCTTTCAACCCATTGGCCGTAACTTTCCCCAGGCTCCTTCTTGGCTGATCTGAATTTCCTTTTATAGTTATCAGAATCGACTTCGAAGCGAGTTAGTAAAGCTCTTTTGAGAACACCGTAATCCTGTCGTTCCTCATGACTAAGTCTAGAGAAAATTTCAAAAGCAGTAGTTCTCAAACCCTGGGATAGTTTCACCGACCATTTAGATTCATCAAGCCCACATGTAGAACACATAAGTTCGAACCTGGAAAGATAGTGATCAATCCCTTCAGCGTTCTCATTATATGGTTCTAAAGGAAATGCCATCGCTCCAGTGTGATGGTAGTTTTCCCCTGTCTGTATATCTGTAGTTGGCCTGCGTGTGGAAATGGAGGGGGTGGTAGGAACACCACTCTCCAGTCTCCTCCTCTCCAACTCATTATCCATGCGCCTTATCTCCAACTGATGTTGTCTTTCCCTTTCTCTATTATCCATCTCAGCCTGCAGCTTCCTATCCTCCAACTCTAAAGCTATCCGGCTTTCTCTCTCTTTCTGAATTATTTCAGCCTCTCTGTCTTTTTCCTTCTGAATTATTTCAGCCTCTCTGTCTTTTTCCTTCTGGGTTATCTCAGCCTGTAAACGCTCATGTCTATCGAATTCGTCAGAGACGTACTTCGCGAGCTCAGAACCCTTTAACCCACATGATTTGCCTACATCGACATATTGTTTCCGTAGTAAAGCTGTTTCCGCCATGCTAAATTTTAGATCTTTCCCAAATATTTGAAAAAAATACTAAGTGTCGCCTCTGTCTGATTCAGATAGGAAAACCCCTGTATCTGAAACGGTACAAAGCAAGCAATGGCGAAATACAAACAACAAATCAACAATGTAATGTTGCAGGAAAATCTTGCACGAAATCTGGAGTTTTCGACTATTGAGAGAAAAACACCAAACACCCGAAGTCAACCTCACTAGACAATAAAAATTCTGATTTACCCCTCTGATCTACACCTGGTAACATAAGACCTAAAGTGATTTCTAATCAGTGGTTCTGAATCTTGAATTACACAAAGTCCACCTAGTGGCCTTGCACATGCGGTCCTTAAAATTGTAAATAAAGTTCCGCAAAAAATGTAGAGTTCTGTTTCACTTCAAAAACCTGAAAGAAAATATTCACATATTTCAAGCAATTGTGGTGTGAACAAAATTAACCCACTATGTGGTACCAACAATAAATGTTGTATGGTTACGAGAAAGCACGAGTTCTACCCCGAGACGAGCCTAACAGTAAATGTGACATGTTGGGAGTTGGAAGCAGTACCCACTCTGACTTACCCCACAATGAAGTAAAGCTATGAGGATGGGACTGATTTCATTTGGAGGGGATGGGTTCTTGGAAGCCAAAGTGACCCATAATAGCTCTGGAAATCTAGGAGTTTTCCCAGGAAAATTAATTTCTTCCCTCCAAAATCTTCCTTCCCGAAAAGAGAAACTTAGTTAGCTCGAGAGTCCCCCACCTATGATCATTTTCCCTTTTAGATGAAATGGTCACAGGAATTAATAAAATGTAAAGTTCCCTTTTCTGAGTAACCTGGAACCTGGGATATTACAATAGGACAGACTTCAGCTGTCTATTAGAGTTTACCCAGTCACCTGTAGTTCCAGATACTACCTTTATGTGAAGTAGTTACATTAACTAAACACATAGATAATAATGAAAAGTTTTGTTACACCACAATGGACTGACAGAAAAATGCAGGAACAGTTAATTTTGGTTTATTAATCAAAATAAAAACTTGTGGAAGTAACCAGTGATGCATTATGACATATATGAAATACATCAAGACATTGAGATAATGTTCATATTCAACATTAGAAATAAGAACTCTCATGTTCAGAGATGACTTCAGTCATGTGACCACTAAGCCCTCCCATCAGTTAGCCTGCTATTGTTTCTGTAATAAATACCCCAGATGGTACTGGAACATTTCTCAAGGATTTGTAAAACAAATAGTCTAAACAGTCTCTACACACTGTATGAATCAGAGGAGTCCATGACTACTCTCTGTTCCTGAAAGTTATTGATTGTTCTCACAAGTATAAAGTTTCACTGAGTAAAATCAAAGTATAGCAGTGATAATATGTTGCCAAACTTCTGCCATATTTGTAAGTAATTTGCATTGAGGTATAAAATTGATCCTAATGATCTTAGAAAGTCTCTCAAATCACTTATGTTGTCACTTCTCCAGGAAGCAAAGCTCAATGAAGACTTTTGATCAGATCAACTCCTGACAACAGATCTTACTGAGCAGCTCATGATTTGCAGTCCCATGGTACATTATTGGACAATGATCTGCAACTCTGGATCATGACAATCTGCGAACACCGCCATCCTCACCTGAGGTGGATAAACATGGTGAACACATTTATATCTAGCCAAAGGATGATAATTCTCCAGTGGACAAGAATGAAAAGGGTTTACAGACATGAGGTACAGAAGGTAGCAGATTCAGGAAGTACCTACAAGTTAAGAGCTACAGTGGGTCTCCTTGTACTGGCATTAGACATCAGCAATTATCTTGGGCAAGCCTTCTTTTACTGCACTTGTACATAGTGACCTGTCGGCTGATGTTCTCACAGAGGACACAGACACAGTGACTGACAAGGCTAGAAAAGAATGATGTAAAGTAAATGATGAGATGTACCCAGCATATCTGATCCCTACATAGTAATGGAACAGAATAGGATGATTGTTCATCTCATACATATTAACTCATGTTATCAATCAGTGCTGCCACCATTGTTTTAGTCTGCCTGGATACTTTCCTGTTTATACCCTCTCACCTCTTCTGTCATTTCCTTTACTTACTTCTTCTGACACTGGGGTGATATTTCCCCTTGACAGTTTAGAAGTGCTTATGCATAAAAGCATATTATGTCCTTTACTTACTCGGTCAAACAGGGTGATGGTTTCTTCTTTGCGTTCATCCGGAGTGATTTTTTCAGATGTGATTGCGTTGTGTCTGGTTAGGCACCCTCGGGTCGAAACCCTCAGGCCAACACATCCGACTTTTAGCGTGCATTTTTGACCAGGTTAGCAATCCTGGGAGACTCTCACTTTTGTGGTACCGTCCACATCTCAGCTGGTCTAGTTGGAACAGTCGAAGACTACACGGTCATCCCTCAAGTGAAGGCAGGGACAGTCCATAGCATTTTCCGCCATCCTGGGTGGCTTCCATAATTGCAGAGCCGGCACATAACGCTCTGGTGCTGGGTTTACCGAGGGAATCGTCACGTCCTGCTCATGGCTGTTTTAATTCCTCACTTCAATATATTGGGCATTTCGCTCGCCCTGGGCCGTTCCTGCACAAACCAGTCAGCTCTGCGGTTGGTTTCCACTAAGCTAGTTTTCGGACATGTGCTTGTCCCTGTACCCATCAGAGCTGTTCCAGGCACGGCGGACATTCGGAAAACTACCTAGTCAGAGCTGTTCTGAAAACAAGAGCGGCATTCGGAAACTAGGTAGTCAGAGCTGTTCCTAGCACGAGAGACATTCGGACGAGACATTTCACTCGGACGTAATTGCGTAGTGTCAATTTTTAGTTTGCCACCCGTAGGACGACACTTCCGACTTCCGGCGGGCATTTTTTAATGAGGTTAACCTTCCTCTGATTTCGAGGCACGTTAGACTGTTGTGATGTCGCCCACATCTCAGCTGGTCAAGATAGAACGACCAACGACATCGCGGTCGGCCCTCAAGGGAAGGCAGGGGTAGACAATGGGCAGTCCCTCGCTATCCAAGGAGGCTTCCATAACTGCAGAGCCGGCACATATTGCTCCGAGACTGGGCTCACCCGAAGGGTTGCCACGTCCTGCTCATGGCTGCTTTAGTTCCTCACTTCCATGTATTGGGCATCTCGCTTGCCACTGGTCGCTCAAGTGAGCTCCAGGGGCGGTCAGACTGCGGGCGACATCCACTCGGTAAGCTTTTGCTTTTGACTTTGGACCACGCAATAGGTTCGCTCGCCGTGCGTTCCATTTCGCGTTATTGAGACGTTTCTCCACTTTTATCTACACTCTCTATGAGTTAGATACAGACAGTTTTCGGAACCATTTCCTTCGACTGGGGCATTTTACTGACTTTTTGTACTCGCTCACGAGGTAGGCTACATGTGCTGCCGGCTCAGCACCTTACCTTCGTGCAGCAGTCAGTGAGAAACGGCCAGGCCATCTCATCCGGGAATCCAACATATCCCTCAGCTGAGAGCCTTCAAACAAGTGTCAGAACTGGGCATGTAGCTTGCTCAGTATCCCGATTCCAATTTTTCGGTAGGTGGATATCGGCCCGACTCTCAGATCCGAGGGTCTGTGGCTTAGAGGCGTTCAGCCTAAACCCTCGACAGAGAGCCTTAGAGTATTGTCCGAAACAAGAACTGCCTTCATGCGCCTGATTTAAACTTTTGACTGCTATCCTCAGTCTCCTGCAGAGCAGCAGGTTGTGTCTCTCTTAGTCTGGTCCCTATCCCATACGCTGTCCGATATGTAGTTTTCACCTATCGGCAAGCACATAGGGTCAACGGGACACTCAAGCTCCCCCACCACGGCAAGGTGGAGACACATCGGGGGAGACGCCGCAATACGAATGCCCCCGTTTGTCCCTGTTAATCATTTCCTCCAATTCCGAAAACCAACAAAATAGAACCGAGGACCTATTCCATTATTCCATGCACCATTATTCAGGCAGCCGAGGCCTGCTTTGAACACTCTAATTTTTTCAAAGTATTGTGTCTCTCTTAGTCTGGTCCCTATCCCATACGCTGTCCGATATGTAGTTTTCACCCATCGGCAAGCACATAGGGTAAACGGGACACTCAAGCTCCCCCACCACGGCAAGGTGGAGACACATCGGGGGAGACGCCGCAATACGAATGCCCCCGTTTGTCCCTGTTAATCATTTCCTCCAATTCCGAAAACCAACAAAATAGAACCGAGAACCTATTCCATTATTCCATGCACCATTATTCAGGCAGCCGAGGCCTGCTTTGAACACTCTAATTTTTTCAAAGTAAACGCGCCGGCCACCCGGGACGCTCAGCGAAGAGCACCCACGGGAGAGAGCCGGCAGACGGTAGGGCAGGAACAACGGGCAGTGAACCGGCGCGAGCCGGACCGCCCGCCTGCACCTGAGATCCAACTACGAGCTTTTTAACTGCAACAACTTTAATATACGCTATTGGAGCTGGAATTACCGCGGCTGCTGGCACCAGACTTGCCCTCCAATAGATCCTCGTTAAAGGGTTTAAAGTGTACTCATTCCAATTACGGGGCCTCGATAGAGTCCCGTATTGTTATTTTTCGTCACTACCTCCCCGTGCCGGGAGTTGGTAAGTTGAGCGCCTGCTGCCTTCCTTGGATGTGGTAGCCGTTTCTCATGCTCCCTCTCCGGAATCGAACCCTGATTCCCCGTTACCCGTTACAAACATGGTAGGCATGTCACGTACCATCGACATTTGATAGGGCAGACATTTGAAAGATGCGTCGCCGGCACGTAAGGCCATGCGATCAGCACAAAGTTATCCAGAGTCACCAGTGGGAACGCCGCGCCCCGCGAAGGGCAACGACGATTGGTTTTGAACTAATAAAAGCGCTCTTTCCGCGAGGGTCGGAGCTTGGTAAGCATGTATTAGCTCTAGAATTGCCACAGTTATCCAAGTAGGATCGTGTCATCTAAGGAACCTCGACTGATTTAATGAGCCATTCGCGGTTTCACCGTGAGACAGTGTGAACTTAGACATGCATGGCTTAATCTTTGAGACAAGCATATGACTACTGGCAGGATCAACCAGATATCTATCGGACAGACGGACTATTCACGCACACGCAAGCCAAGAGTAGCATCGCTAAAGCGCGCCCTCCCGGTACAAGGTGATACATGCAAAACCACTGGACGCCTACCGACGAGCTTACAAGCTACGCCGGCAGGACTAACCGAAAAAAAAGCTATACCAGCTTACTGACTGCAGGCCCACTACTCATCGAGAGAGAGTGGGCGCTTATCGAGACTTTGTCGAACGGTCGTACAAATTTTGCTCTTTTGCCCGCTCAAACCACGACCCTGGCTGCACGATGCGGTTACATTCTTGAAACGCCTGCCTCGCTAACTCACGTTGGCTGGGAAGATCCCATTTTGGTGCACCTCACACAGCCATCCGAGACAACGAACGCTAGACGCGGAACTGATCTAGCGAACCAGACCAGCCCCACGGGTGATGGTTTAATAAACTACATTCCACATCAAAGTAATAATGTAAAGAAACATACATTAAATATTTCACTCTTAAGTTAATATAAGTAACATATAATTGGTATGAATGTGGAGGTCTATGTGAAATGTTCCTCATGAGGATTTACACTGCCTCTCATTCAATAACACACATATATATACAGAGTGAAGGAAAGATGAGACACCACATTGTACTCATTCTCTCAAACTAACACCATTCTTCTTTTATTCGTTCACTTGAGTGCCGGTGTTGGGCTGTTAGCTGGACTGTGGTTCGGTCAGAGTGCTAAATGCTTGTTCGAATAAATCACAGCAGTATAAATGCTGGACCAGTCATGGATGCTAAACAGTTACACTCACAATCGGTCTTCACGCCACGGACATATAAGATAAGAGGTAGAGTCTTTCATTCCTCCTCCCATTCGCGTTGTGTTGGCGGTTCGCTGTGGATTGCAACTAAGGCGACACCTAGCACCAGATCATAGTTTATCTTGTACTAAACCTGCTCTGAACGCAGTCAGCAAGCCAGTGGGATTTAGACTCAAGAATAAGAAACAGTCTGGGCATAATTGAGCCTCTTTTCACAGCTTCAGACCTAGTGATTGTACAGCAACTCTTCTGGAAACGAAAGATAGAGGGCGTCAGATATCTACATCAGTGCTGGCAGAGAGTAGCCATCTTGGGACTGGTTGAAAGTTGGTTTCTATCTTCCAATAGAAGAATAAGTATATATATTCATGCCGGAACTTACACACACACACACTCTCATACTTAAAGCTTTACCTGACTTAGAAATAAACAAACTTAGGCATAATTTCGTCTGAAGCTTTCCTTCTGAATCAGGATGAGGGACATACAGAGACCTAAACCACATCTAGATGCTTTGCCGGTCGCTCTGCAAGTGCCGAAATTTAGCGTCGCTGGACCCAGAATATTTCGCGGGCGACGCGATTATTCTAGGTTAACCAATGGACAGAACGGGCTTAGACCACATGATCTGTCCATCATTGGGTGTCACAGCTATTAATACTGTTGACGCCACATTCCTAGCATCCCAATTCTCTCTAGTGCAAACCCTTAGTGAGAAGTGTGTTTTGAAATTATGATGTGCAGCAGTGAACAAGACGGAGTGCGCAATCATGCGACAGATACTGCTGCAAAGTCTGTTGATACACGCGGGCTTTTTTCCCTAGGTGGTAGATCTTCGTTATCCAGGACATATTGCATTTGCTGATCCAAGTCACGCAAGTTATCTGTTAGTGTGTCGGGTGGTGCGTAGGTTTTTTTTCCTGCACTTGGGGATCGATCAAGATCATTTTCTTCATTATAAGCCCACTATCCCTTTCAGCACGTTGAGATTATGACCTAATAAAGCACCTATGAAACCACCTTGTTGCAAAATTTATTTCCTCTTCTTGATAGATAGCTTCTTACGCGCGAGCACTCTCAGACTGTTCTGTGTTGCCGCAAGCGTCTCTTCTGAACTGGTGTCAGTGGAACATTACCTTTTAACACATTGTGACAGCACTCACATATTGATTGGACGAGATCTGAGGATGCCGATTTAATTACGGCTTTCGCGTCAGCCGGCTTTGCCTCGCCTAGAAATCGCAGCATGGCCCCGTGTCGTTTTATTCGGTGGGACATATTATTTAGGTACGTAAACGACTTGACGCTGATCTGGAAAAATATGACTTTGTAAGCAGAGCTGATCCGGTGTTTCCTGTCGAAGGTCAAACAGCAAATAACCGTGTGGAGCCGCTGTCGCGTCCTTAAAACTCTCTTGGACATATGACACGCGACCTGGATACATCTGTTTGGCCAGGTTGGTAATCTGAGACCCGTCACGTGGGTTCTTAAATACCACTAGGTAATGCGAATTCAAACTAATAGTTCTTTGCTCTTTACTCTTCCCAAAGAGATTCTGGACTATATACACGACACTAAGGTTGCGATGATAACTACCTTTAGTAAATATTTTAGTCACCCTATTATCTGTCTCGGACATTAGGTCATCTATTACCACTAGACGACGTCTATCACCTGTCCACTGTTCCATATCCGGCAAGCCTTCGTTAAATGTAATGCCTTTCATAGTCTCATACATGGATTGCCATTCTCCGTAGCACCATATAATCTCCTCTGGAATCGGATTGACCATGTCTGATAAA
Source organism: Cepaea hortensis (assembly GCA_963921405.1). Classification (NCBI taxonomy): domain Eukaryota; kingdom Metazoa; phylum Mollusca; class Gastropoda; order Stylommatophora; family Helicidae; genus Cepaea; species Cepaea hortensis. Next base: position 12,755,100 of record OY992882.1, read on the forward strand.
TGCGCCAGAAACTTTTGCACAAAGACGGATTTTCCACAACCCGTTGGTCCCGCAATCAAAGCTGTAAAAGGATGTTTCCATCTCGGATCCATGACTAATAAAAAGCACCTATTCACCTACATATGTATTTTATGGGACCCCCACCGCCGCCGCCCCGCCGCTGCAGCAACCCCGTCACCGCCGCCCCTAGACCGGAAGTGACAACCGGAAGTGATCACCCAGGAAAATACCCGCCAAAATTTGAAAAATAAGGGCCGAAATGGAGCATTTTCAATCTGGAGCTATACCCTGCGTATAGTAAAATATTATGGAGCAATGACGTATTGCTCCATAAATCATACCTGAATACAACATCCCTTAGTACTCACTGTCCTACCACCACCACCAGCTTCTAGCCACTGTCCTACCACCACCAGCTTCTAGCCACTGTCCTACCACCACCAGCTTCTAGCCACTGTCCTACCACCACCAGCTTCTAGCCACTGTCTTACCACCACCAGCTTCTAGCCATTGTCCTACCACCACCAGCTTCTAGCCACTGTGCTACTTCCTGGTTACGAGGCAAGTCCCGGACATTTCACCTGGTTACGAGGCAAGTCCCGGACATTTCACCTGATTACGAGGCAATCCTCGGGCATGTCGCCTAACTGCATAGCTAAGTGATCCCACCCTCAAAGCCTGATAAGGATCACTCCAGACTTAAGGGATACCGAATCATAATCCTGCAAAACACGTATGGCAAAGTTCTCGAAAAGATAGTTAGCGCGCAGGCTCCAGCGACATTTGGAAAGTCGTAATCTGCTTCCCAAAGGGCTCGGGAGTTACCGGCCTGGGAAGGACACCTGGGCCAATGCTGAACCTTTTGCATTTAATGTCTACGAGGGCTTCCATGATAAATAAGAGACAGTGGCGATGGCTCTTGACCTGGAGGATGTGTGTAACAGGGTTAGGTTTGATCGATTAATATACACAATGTCGGACATGGAGGTCTGCCCTTGACTTGTTAGATGAGTTGCCGCGGTCTTTATGAGCTTAAGGTTGCACTGCGCATGCTTTCCTGGACTTCTGACCCTTGTACTATTACACTTGGGTTGCCACAAGGTTCTGCCCTGTCCCCAGTGCTCTTTAATGTCTACACCAGCAAGATTACAGCTATTGAGACACCAGGTGTGGGAATCCCAGGTGTAGAATCTTGACATTTGCAGCTGATGTGCTGGTGTACAAACAGGGCAGAAACAGGGCCAGTGTGGCGAAAGACTTACAGGTGGCAGTAAATAGGGTGACAGAGTGGTGCAGGGACGCAGGGGCCGTTATAAACCCAGACAAGGCATCGGTTGTGTGGTACTCCCTGGATAACCGGACCGTCAAGGCAGATGTTCCAGGTATTATGTTGAATGGATGTCCTCTTAGTCGAGAGAGTAAATTGAAGTACTTGGGTATCACCTTTGACAGGTGTTTGTCTTTTAAGGATCACGTGGAAGCTTTAATGGTGAAGGCTGATAGGGGACTTAATGCATTGAGGGCTATGGCAGCAACCGGGGTAGATCAGAGCATGCTGCACATACTCTTTGAGCAGTTAATAATTTCAGTCACTGAGTATGGCTTGGAGATGCTGACAGTATCAAAGAGCCAGCTTGAAAGGTTGGAGGGCATACAAAATGCCGTCATGCGGGTAATCCTGGGGTGCACAAAGGACACACCAATTATATGCATAAGGCATATCCTGGCGCTACCAACATTGACGGATAGGCATAGGGTCCATCAGGCCAAATGGTACCTGAGAGTTGCTGCAGATAGGGATCACCCGCTGCATGCAGCCTGGATATAGTCAAGGGTCATAGACTAAGACGAGGCAGGTCCTGGATGGCACATGCGGAACTTTCTATACATCAGGTGTGTGATCTAGAGACCATCAATCGTGAAAAAGAATGGGTTGAAGTTCAGGAAGACATGACGGACTGACAGTAGTAAGGTAGGTTCTAATGGAGGCTCATGTAATGGATCTGGATCCACCTGGTGACGTCATATTTTACTAGATGAAGAGTATGAATCCAGGTTGGTGAAGTCAAAGAGCGGATCAATTTCGTACCTCATTTTTGGAAAAAAAAATTGGCTTTAATTTTCTTGGGGTACTTCCGGTTGACTATTTCCGGTCCATTGGTGCCCCCGACCCTCAGATGCCTTCGCCGGTAGCCTCCGTTTTCCGCCCCGACCGTCCCCGGACCTCTTAAAGACAGCGATGCACGCCCCGGGCATGTGGAATACTCATATGGATAAGTAGACCAAATATGTAACGAGCACCTGGGTTCGAGTCCCAGTGTGTGTGTTTGCGTGTGTGTGTGTGTGTGTGTGTACACGGGGTAGGCCGATGTGAGGGAATGGGCCCCCAAAAGGGCCACCAAATGTGCACCTAGATGCAAAAAGGAGTGATCAGTCCAGCCGACCAAAGACAGTATTTGGGGGGGGGGGGGGGTCAAGTCTACCCCGAATCTCAGTGCGGCTTCCGTCAGAACCGGTCTACCATTGATATGAATTCTCATTGCGACAAATGCAAGAAAATGCCGGGAACAAAATCAGCCACTGTTTATTGCCTTCATCGACCTCACAGGGCTCCAAATGTTGCTGTATGTAGCCGAGGCGCGGTGTTGGGGTGAGCGCCCAACATTGCTTAAATACCTCAATGGCTCGTGAATACATAACCTATGCAGCAAAAGTCCAACTCCTGGCCTTCACGTGGCGGACCTGTTTAAACTATCAGGAGAAGGGGCGACGGCGAGTCTCTGGCGCCGGAAAATAACCAGTATGCTCTAGATGTGTATGCAAGTACATGCATGCGCAGGCAGGTGTGTGAGCGCGTACACATCTACACTCGAGTGAGACCACAGTCTGCTCTAGCAAAGAAAGGTGCTGAAGACGGAGGCAACCAGCCAAGAGGCGCACCACATAAATCAGGATGCCACGCAATCACGCAAAATTGAATATGTCGACTACTGCTAATTGTTATGGTGCTCGCCCTGCTTTGGATCCCCAGGCAGGTGCAGTGCCGGGCCCTATGTCTCGAAAGGGTCAAACCCCAACTACTGGAGGTCCTTCTCAGATGTCCTGTGGAGCCAGGGGACATGAGAATAGGACGACTGGCCATACTAAACGAAGACTTAAAATAATGCACTGGAATGCGGAGGGAGTCAGCAAAAACAAAATAGAATTAGAACAAATCTTGGACAAAGAAAAAGTAAGCATATGTTGCTTGCAAGAAACTCACCTCAATGAAAATATAGCCTTCAAAATCAGAGTCTACTAGTGTTACCGATCTGACCGAAAGGACAGGCGAAAAGGTGGGATACTGATCCTTGTAAAAAATAACATCATGGCTTCCCAAATCGAAGTCTACATGGAAGGGGCTGAGTATCAGACACTTAAACTTAAGACAGGTAATACAGACTTACATCTGATCAATTACTACTGTCCAAGTGACCGCCCACAGGCACTGGACACACTACCACTAAAAGAAAAAATGATTGTGTGTGGCGATTTCAACAGCCACTCGCAGAGCTGGGGCTATGATCACTTGGACCAGAGAGGAGAGAGACTGGAAGACTGGCAGGATGATTAACAAGCCGTCCGACCCACATACTTTCTACTCGAGATCATGGCACTCCACAACTACACCTGACCTGGCTTTACATTCACCAGACCTGGAGTGGAACATTACACGAATTGTTGTGAAACAACTTGGTGGCAGTGACCATCGGCCAGTATTTCTAACTGTAGAAAATGAGCTTGTAAGTGAAAGCAGCACCCTCTCGAGGTGGAACTACAAGAAAGCAGACTGGGCAATGTACAAGCATCGCACCAGCATACTGGTTAGAAACCTGAACACTGAGAAAGACGTAAATAAAGTAGTTGAAGAGTTTGGGAAATGCATACTACAGGCAGCGCGAGAAACAGTACCAAGGGGAGCCCGTAAACAATATAAACCCTACTGGAGTAGTGAACTGGAACAGTTGCATAATGATGTGGAAGTGTGTAGAAAGCAAGCAGAGGCCACACCCAGCCAAGAGCACCACAATACATTCCAGCATGCAAAAGCCAAATTTCAAAGGGCCAAGCTGCAGGCTAGACGGAAAAGCTGGCAGGAGAAAACGGAGTCTCTGAACTTTGAAAGAGACACAAGGAAATTGTGGAAGCTAATAAAACAGCTTAATGACGAGGGCACAGGGAGAAACTCAAAAATTGCGCTACATAAAGATGGGAACATCTTAACAAGACAGCAAGCAGCTGACCATTTTGCGGACTCATTCGCACAAGATAACAATATCAAAATTAGTCGAGAGAAACAACTAGAGATTCGAGAGAAACGGCAACATACAGGACAGAAGGAAATAGTACATGAGGTTCTGGAGGCACCCATCACAATCAGCGAACTGGAGCTAGCCATATCAAAACTGAAAATGAGAAAGTCACCAGGAGCTGATGGTATCTCCAATGAAATGATCAGGAACCTAGGAACAGAGGCCAAAACAAAGCTGTTGCAGATCTTCAATAACAGCTGGACCTTAGGCAGTGTTCCACAAGCCTGGAGAGAAGCAATTATAATACCCCTCCTAAAATCAGGGAAAGATGGCTCCATTGCCTCTAGCTACAGACCAATTAGCCTCACCAACTGTCTCTGCAAAACACTGGAGCGCATTATCAATCACAGACTGCGGTGGTACATTGAAAGTAAAAACATCCTTGTGCCACAGCAGGCTGGCTTTAGGCAGTGCTACTCTACGGAAGATTAGACAACCTACCTCTCTCAAGAAATTGAGGATGCATTCCAAGAGAAGAAGCTGGTGCTTGCTGGATAGATCTGAAGAAAGCCTTTGACAAAGTCTGGAAAGAAGGTCTGATGAAGAAACTGAGAAACTGCAAAGTCAATGGAAGAATGTACAAATGGGTGAAAGCATACTTGCACAACAGAAGAGCCCGAGTACAGATAGACGGACTCAAGAGCAAGAAAGTACTACTGCGTCACGGTGCCCCCCAGGGCGGAGTCTTGTCCCCCACACTTTTTCTAATCTTCATCAATGATCTCGTTGCTAATCTACCGCATGGAATTAAAGCGGCAATGTACGCCGATGACCTGGTTCTATGGAGCACAAATGAATATGCATCAGTGGCCACCAGATTGCTACAAAGAGCTGTAGATACATTTGCTGCATGGGCAAATAGATGGTGTGTCAGCATAAACACTGACAAGTGCAGCACCACCCTATTTACCCTCTCTCCAAAACAAAAGGCAGGGATCATCCAGATAAATGGAGCACCCCTAAGAGATGATAAAGAACCAACATACCTTGGAGTAACATTTGATGGCAGGCTGACATGGAGAAAGCACATCAACAAATCAGTAGCAAAAGCCAGAAGGAAAATAGCCATTCTGAGAAAGCTAAGTGGAACCACATGGGAAGCCAGTACGAAAATACTTAGCAAAGTTTACCAACAGAGCATACGACCACACCTGGAATATGGGTCAACTGCGTGGTGTTCAGCATCAAAAACCACACTACAAGAGCTGGACAAGGTGCAAAATCAAGCACCTAGAGTCACCACAGGAGGGATGAGATCAACCCCTATAGTGGAAATGGAGAAGATGGGGAGGACACAGGCACTGAGTGAGCGCAGAGATACGAAAACGCTAATACAAGCAGAAAAGTTCCTCAGCTTGCCAGGCCACCTTATGCAGAACAGATTTGAAAACATAGCTATGGGGCGGTTGAAAAGAAGTAGTTTTATCCACCAGGCCAAACGACTCTGCAGAGAAACCACTGATCTGCCAACAGTTGGTATCCCCCTAACAACTATTCCATGGCGAACTCCATGGAAAGATGAACATAGACTATCGTTACAAATCCAGACAAAAGTGAGAGGAATATTTGACAAGGAAGAACAGAACAGTGTGCAGCGCAGAACAGCCACTCTCAGCTTCCTTGATGAAGAATACCCACAGGACCTCTGGATCCGAGTCTACACAGATGGGTCAGCACAAAATGCTGTTCGAAATGGAGGAGCGGGAGCGTACATAGAATACCCAAATAATACTAGGGACACAGCCAGAGTACCGACAGGAAAGTACTGCCATAAATATGATGCCGAAATTGAGGCAATCAAGATAGCAACAGAGAAATTACTAAATAACAGCAATGGTACACAACCTGTGGTGCTACTGACAGATGCAAAATCAGTACTCGAGGCGCTCCTGTCTGGGAAATTGCCAGTACTAAGGACACTAATTTCTGAACTTAGCAGTCAGCATAAAGTCATCATACAGTGGATACCATCCCACTGTGGAGTACCCGGAAACGACAGAGCTGATCAATTGGCTAAGGAAGGAGCCAAAGAAGAACAGCCTGATGTGCCCGTTACGTACCACCAAAAGAAAAGAACGATCAAATCAGTCAGAAAGCCACCAAAACCTGCTCAAGATGACTACCACGTTATGGACAGACCAGAACAAGTCATTATTCTGCGCCTCAGAACAGGACACAATAGATTACGCAACCACATGTATACAAAATTCAAGATTGGTGAAACAGCCATGTGCACATGTGGATTGGCGTCGCAGACAGCAGAGCACATACTCCAGGACTACCCAAGGTATAGCATATCTAGGCAAACCTTCTGGCCTAGAGAGACGACAGTGGAAGATAAACTCTATGGACCACTGTGTGAACTGACAAGGACAGTTCAATTCGTGCAAGAGACGCAATTGCAGGTTATAGACATATTTCAAGCGAATGAAAGAAGAAGAAAATCGACCTCACAAAGGCATTCGATTTGGTCAGTCGTGAGGGTCTGTTCAAAGCACTAAAGAAGATTGGCTGCCCACCATCTCTTCTGTCCATTGTGTAATCGTTCCACACAGGCATGAAGGGTATAATCAAGTTTGATGGCTCAATTTCAGAAGAGTTTGAAATCAAGAACGAACGAACAGACTTTATTTTCAAAGGGTAACAAAATAAAGTCTGTTCGTTCGTTCGTTCGTTCTTGGGCAAGAGTGGAGTTAAGCAAGGTTGTGTACTAGTCCCCACCCTCTTTGGGATATACTTTTCACTTCTATTGAAATATGCCTTTCGTGATCAGGATGCCGGTATATACATTCACTCACGCTCAGATGGTGGCCTATTTAATGCTCAGAGATTGAAGGCCAAGACTAAAATTAGGAGGGTACTAATCAGAGACTTGCTTTCTGCGGATGATGCTGCGATTACAACCCACTCTGAGGAAGAATTGCAACATCTACTATTTGCATTCTCCAATTTTTGTTCTGAATTTGGTTTAACAATTAACAAAAAGAAGACAGATTATGTCACAAGGTGCACAGGGTATACCATCAATCTGCATTGACGAGGCCGAACTAGAGATAGTAGACCATTTTACATATCTAGGATCAGAGGTAAATAGCAAATTATCCCTCGATCAGGAAATCAATATCAGGATTGGCAAGGCAGCAACAACAATGAACATGTTAGCAAAAAGAGTCTGAGAGAATAAGAAGCTTACTGCCAAAACAAAAGTCCTCGTCTACTAGTACTCTTCTTTATGGCAGTGAAACCAGGACAACTTACTCACACCAAGAGAAACGTTTAAATAGCTTTCATATGCGGTGTCTGCGAAGAATACTTGGTATTAAGTGGCAAGATTGGAATGATCAGGTTGTGTGACGGTGTATTCCATGCTCAGTCTTCGTAGACTTAGATGGATAGGACATCTTAGGAGGATGGAAGAATACCAAAGGACATCTTTTTTGGTGAATTACAGACGGGTAGGAGATCTCAGGGTCGGCCTCTACTACGATACAAAGATGTCTGTAAGCGGGACATGATTGATACAGGCATTGATAATGCACATTGGGAGCAAGTAGCCGCTGAACGTGTTGCATGGTGGGAAACTAACAGAAATGGAATAAAGACAAAGGAGAAAATTATTGCAGATAAAGCACACACTGAGCGTGTGAGACGTAAGATGGTGCACAATGGTGGAAATGACCATGTTTTCACATGCATCTACTGTGGGCAAACATTTGCAGCAAGAATTGGCCTTACCAGCCACTGCCATGGGTCGTAGTTATTAAGCCTTTTTGAAGCACAATGTACCAAACTATCGTCTGTCAAGATGGAAAGGTGCCAGTGAATGTAGCCTCCTGAACTGGAATAAAATCTAGAAAACTAGTAGTAATTTCATTTCTTTTATCGCTGACGTATCTAACTAAAATGCACAAATACTTTTGGTTCGAGACATCAGTGGACTCATCAATGATGAGTGTATACTTCTTGTTTTGCAGATCTAGAATTAGATCAGATCGTAAAGACGGTGAAATAACATTTCTTATTAGTGATATGCACTTCATTCGGTGCAATTTTTTCTGACCAAGAGGGCTGCCACATCCATGGGCTACCATTATTTCACCTAAGTGATCGATGGTGCGTATGGCACTATGGCAGACCATGCTAACAGCAATTTGTAACTCTGTTAATTTGACTTTATCATCAATTTTCTTGCTTATTGTCATCACTGAAAGTGCTTTTTGTGAAGAAGATGGCGCTTGTGTTTTTCTGTTGCTGCATGATTTGCGAGATTTGAAAATATTGCAACAATATTACAACGGCACAATTTGCAATATGCCTGTTCAGAACCGTCTGTGGATTTCTTGAGCCACACAAATGTCTTTTCCCATTGATCATTATATGTCCGAAGTACAGTAAGGTGGGTGGCTGCGTAATGCGTGAGTGCGCCTAGAACCAGACCAGGTACAAATACAGTCCGTAAACCATACGTGTGTAAAACAAAAATGAATGTGACAAATTAAAAAAAAAAAAAAAGAGGCATATGCCTTTACAAATAAAAAAGCCAAGAAAAAAGCCAAAACGATTTCCTGACGCCAAACCTGTTTAAAAAAGCCAAGAATGTCAAATTTGGTGTTAAAAAGCCAATCTGGTCACCCTGGTTTCACTACCTATCCGCCATGCTGGGGACCGGAAGTCCTCAACAATAGACAACAGAAAATATATCAACACGTGTACTAACTGGGACGGAAGTCATATCTGGACATGCGCACGCGCCTAGCATTGTAGGGTGTTTAGACATTGGCGGCAGTTCATACAAAACGTGCTAAACTTGTCTTTTGGAAACCGAGTAAGTACAGTTATTTTACTGCTTCTTCCCCATCAGACAGTTTCATTTAACACCATGCTTGTGATTCTTTCAGAATAAAGTAGGTTACAACTATACATTTTAAGCAAGGGTACTTCATTTCGCTTTACGTCGACGTATTAAATTATATTAATTATAATTAAAATATTACATATTATTTTGACCATCATCTAATCCCATCATGATCATGTGCCATGCCGAAAAGCGTGGGTGGTCATGTTTCGCCATCTCACACGATCACCAAAGTCGTGATCAGCTATATGTTCTTGTCTCGACCATACCATGTGGCCAAACCATCTAGGTATTTACTGCTGTCTTCCCTTTATTCTCTTCACCTCGATCTTGCTAGTTCTAGTCATCTAGTTCTCCAATTTATTTTTTCTCATAACGTGGCCAAAAATTTTTGACTGTCTGCGTCTCTAATTTCTCTAATCAGTTTACAGTTTTCATTTGTTTCTTGTAGGACATGGTCATTGGTTTTTCTGTGTGTCCATGGTATTCTTTGCATTTTCCTCAGAAACCACATTTCTGCTACCATCAGATGCTTTTCAGCTTGTCTGCTCGTTGTACACATTTCACATCCATACATTATACAAAAGTTCAGGATCTATGTAGCACCTCATGCCTCAACACTATTTTTCTCGTTGCAATTGACATCTTTTTATTTTATCAGTATAGTTTTCACCTGTCATTTACTGCCAATATAGTACCTTGTGGTGTATGGCAGAGGGGTCTTTGAGCTTGAGGAATTAAGGCCGCCTGGGTAGTGCAGTCGCCGCGAACTGTGCAGGCTAGGATTTTCTTTTTGCCCCTGACAGAAAATCCCACACCTTACCAAGAGATCAAACCCGGGTCTCCCGAATGAGAGTCTGGCATTCTAACCACTTTGCCAGCTACTCCTCATTTCCTCATTCATCTGGCAAAAGGTCAAAAGGCTACTTTCAGTTCATAGTGGCAATTCTTGTTCTAATCTCTTCAAGGTATCTTTCATCAGACTTTTCCTAGATTATTGTACCAATTTACTGGCACTCCTAACAACGGCCCCAAAATATATTGTGTAAAATGCATCCCTTACGGAGCCTCATAAGATAATTTCCATTTGAGTGTATCCTCGTCTGGTAGACACTAGACCGATCGTTTGAGTGTATCCTTGTCTGCAAGAAGGATCGATGGATATAATGAAGGTAGGCTCTATTCGCAATAGAATTGTGAATAAAGAAAAATTATATTCGCAATAGAATTGCTGGAAGTAACAAACATGTCACAGCGTCTGCTTACTAGTCAATTTTAGTTTGAGCCATTAAGAAGGTGGTTAATTTAAATAGGAATGTTCACTGTTGCAAATTTAATTCTGCTGAATTATCCGTAATTTTTAATGAATCACCCTTCTTACTTCTGTCCGTTCTTCTAGCATACCGTTTTATTTTTACATTACATTAGTCCTGTTTAAATATCAAGAATAACTTTCCAGAATTGGTATCCCCAATGCAAATAACGATCCCTACAAATAATTGTGTCCCCAGGTGTGTTCAAGAATTGTTAACTTTCGTTTATGTACACTTACTGTTACCAGGCATCCATGTGTAAATCCAAAAGTGAAAAAAACATATATTGGAAACAGCAAACTGCCATCAGAATTGATAATGATGTAGATCAGTATAAGCCTATTAAAAGAGGTGTGAGACAGGGATGCATAATGTCTCCAGATCTTTATTCCCTTACGTTGAAAGCGTCTGCTTACTAGTTAATTTTAGTTTGAGCCAGTATGAAGTTGGTTAATTTAGGGCGCTATTTCAGCTGGCAAATAAAATTCACATTATTGGATCTGTAGATTCTGACACTCGATCACTCCGTCGCTGCCCGGGTGCTGAAAATGGAAAAATTTTTCCCGGCGGGGAATCGAACCTCAAGTTCCCGCGTGACAGGCGGAGACACTTACCACTACGCTACAGAGAAGACGTTAACACATCATTCATTTGCAGATACGAATGGTCCCGTTCAACCGTCGACTATATCAGCTTGGTTGTATTTGGGTCCTTTATTGTCTGGCTTGTTTAACATGAGAGAGTCAAGTCAAGTGGTTAACACATTAACGAAAAATTATAATATAGCCACATACATAGGAATAAACACGTGACCTACTTCTACTGCGAGTATAATCTTTCTATATTCACAATTCTATTGCGAATAGTCACTTCGTATAATGAAAGTATCCAATGGCAGTGAGGGCCCTCTGGGCCCAAAAGCTTTTATTGGATCCATCGATCGGTCTTGCAGTCCGCCACACACTGAATCAGAAGTGATTGAAAACACATTCAGTGCTCGTTCCGATATGAATAATGTTCACACACCCCTAATATTATTAGTATGTATTTCATTTTCTCAGTCCTGTATTTTAGTTTGTAGTTCGCATTATTTTCTTTTATTATATCGGCTAATGAGGCCCTGTAAGGGATGCATTTCACACTAAACAATTTGTTAGGAGTGCCGATTTACTTGTTTAAAAATATTCCAATTTACTTGCATATTACGTTGTGGTATTTCCTTCTTCCTAGTTATGGCCATAATCTGTCTTCTTACAATTTAATTCTAAGCCTAGTTGTTCACTGTGTGCAACAACCACATCTACTAAATATTGCAGATCCTGCTCATTGTCTGCTAGCAATACTGTATCATCTGCGTATCTAATGTTATTGATGCTCCAAACATCCATCCATCATGTGCCATGCCGATGAGCATGGGCGGTCATGTTTCGCCACCTCACCTGATCACCAGAGTCGTGGATCAGCTCCATGTTTCTATCTTGACCATGCCACATGCCCGTCTTCCACTTGGTTTCTTCCCTTCGATCTTGCCAGTTGTCACCAAGTTCTCCCAATTCATTTCTTCTCCTAACATGCCCAAAAAATTTTGACTGTTTACGTCTAATGTCTCTAATCAGTTTGCAGTCTTCATTTGTTTCTTGAAGGACTTGTTCATTGGTTTTTCTATCTGTCTAGGGTATTCTTTGCATTTTCCCCAGAAACCACATTTTCACAGCCATCAGATGTTTTTCAGCTTGTCTGCTCATTGTCCACGCTTCACATCCATACAAAAGTACAGGTTCTTCTTCTTCGTTCATCCGGAGTTTTTTTTTTCCGGATGTGATTGCGTTGTGCCTGTTTACAGCAGAGCTGTGTTCTTGCGACATTAGGCCGACACATCCGACTTCTGCGGGCATTTGTTGACCGGGTTAACCTTCCCGGGGGGTTTCTTAGGACGTTTGACTCTCACTGTTGTGGTGTTATCCCCCATCCCAGCTGGTCCATATAGAACAGCCAAAGATCCTGGTCAGCCCTCAAGGGAAGGCAGGGGCAGACCATGGGCATTCCCCGCCATCCAAGGAGGCTTCCATACTTGCAGAGCCGATACATAGCGCTCTGATACTGGGCTCACCCAAGGAATCGTCACGTCCTGCACATGGCTGCTTAGCCTCACTTCCGTATATTGGGCCTTCCGTTCACCATAGGCTGTTCTTCCGGAAACCAGAAGTATGCAGTCTGCAGATGACATCCACACAGTGAGCTTTCGTTTCGGACTTTCCATGTAATGGATTTGCTATCCAAGCAATGTTCCATTTCGTGCCACTAGGACACTTTTCCACCTTTTATGAAGCCCACGCAGTGGGCTTTTGATTTGGACTTTCCACGTAATGGATTTGCTATCCAAGCAATATTCCATTTCATGCCACTAGGACACTTTTCCACCTTTTATGAAGCCCACACAATGGGCTTTTGATTCGGACTTTCCATGTAATGGATTTGCTATCCAAGCAATATTCCCTTTCGTGCCACTAGGACACTTTTCCACCTTTTATGAAGCCCACACAGCGAGCTTTCGATTTGGACTTGCCACATAATGGATTTGCTATCCAAGCAATATTCCATTTCATGCCTCTGGGTCTTCATGCACCTTTAAATGTCAACCTGTATGTAGTTAAAGTAAGCTGCGGTCAACTTTAGCTTGTTGATATCTCCATAGAGCTTGTCCTGAAATGAAGCAGGTGTGGGCCAAAATATCTTTCTCTGTTCTGCATACGTTGGGCAATCCTGCAGCAAATGTTTTGCTGTCATTTTTCCAGTTCTACAATTACATTCATCGGTATCTCCTATCTTTAGTTTATTGAACAAGTGGTATTTCAACCTGTTATGTCCTGTGCGGAGTCTGAAGATTGCTACTTGTTCTCTTCGGTCGAGTTTGTAATATGCATCATCCTTCTGGTGGCCTGGATGCTCTGATTCCCATTTGGTTCTATAAGTGCTTTTTATCAACCTCTTTGCCTCATTATAGGTTATGTCTATGTCAGGCTGTGGTAGTCGTCCGCCCTCTTTTGCCAGTTTGTCAGCCTCTTCATTTCCAGGTATACTGCAATGTGATGGGATCCACTGTATTACAACTGTTTTGGATTTCTGGCATAGACCATGGAGTGCTGCTCTTAGGTCAGCTATTTCTGTGCTGTTATTGCTCTTCAGTATTGAGACAGCTGACTTTGCATCTGTAAAGATAGCTATTTGCGTCTCTTTTTTTTCCTCCATCAAGAGCATTTCTGCTGCAGTTTTCAGAGCCTCTACCTCCGCTTTGAAGTTACTTGAAAACTTTCCAGTTGCCACTGAATGTGTTTTTTTCACTCCATTTTTTAAATTTAGGAGAATTCCTCCCCCTCCATTCTCTACTGAATTTTTGGCTGATCTATCTGTATATGCATGGGTCCAATTGCTGCTTGGGTAATGTTCTTTTATGTAGTTTAGGGTTATTTCTCTTCTTTCGGTTTCATGCTGAGTGTTCTTTTTCTCAATACCAGGAATGTTTTCTATCATCTCAGGCAGTTGCTGCTGTCTCCAAGCTGGGAACTTGTCTGCATTGTAAATGGGTTTGACTGTTGATATGTTAAGTATGGGATCTGCCCTAATCTTTCGTTTTGCAGTTTCTACAAAGTTGCTACGCTTCAGTCTTCCCTTTCCAAAACCACTAAACCTTTTATACATAGGGTGGTCTGTCAATCTTCTAAATTTTTCAGCTTGTTGCTGGGCTCTGCTATCTCTTCTATCCTGCATTGGTTGTAAACAAGTGATCTTTTCTAATTCATTAATAGGCGTTGTCTTCAGGCTTCCAGTTATGATTCGCATTCCTTGATTTTGGACTCTACTTATTTTGTTAAAGTTTGACTTAGCTGCTGTTGCCCAAGCTGCAATGCCATATTCCAGTACTGGCCTCACCCGTCCAGTATATAACTTCTTGAGAACTTTCTCATCTGCTCCCCATGTTGTACCAGCAAGCTTTTTCATGATTGCCATTCTTTGCCTTGCTCTTGTTCGATTTTTCTCAACCTGTGTCTTCCATGTCAGGCGACGATCAAAGGTGACTCCTAGATAGTTTGGATTTTCTTCATGGCGCAATATTTTTTCATTCAATACCAGCTTAGGTTGCTGAGTTTTAGTTGAGAGGGAGAACACTGTGCATGTTGTTTTCTCCTCACTTATCTTCACTAGCCATGATTTTGACCAGCCCTCTAGCGCTAATAGGGCTTGCTGTATTCTGCTGTTAGCTGTACTAATATATTCTTCATATGGCTAGGTCATCTGCAAAGGATGATGTGTGTACTCTGGCTGGAAAATTTTCCGTGATGTCGTTTATATATGCTAGGAATAATGTTGGTGAAAGAACTCCTCCTTGGGGGACACCTTGCTCCAACAGCATCATTTTGCTGGTTTGTCCTTGTACTTTTGTCCTGGCAGTTCTGTTCTCAAGGTAGTGGCTGATCCATTTGTACATTTTCCCGCAAACATGCATTTTTTGCAGTTTTACTTTCAGTCCTTCCTTCCATACTTTATCAAATGCTTTTTCTAAATCTATCCAGACTGCTAGTGTGTGCTTTTTCTCTTGGAAGGCATCCTCTATTTCCTGAGCTATATAGGTTATTTGATCTTCAGTAGATCTGTACTTTCTGAATCCTGCTTGGTGAGGTGTTAAGAGTTGGTTTTCTTCCAGATGCCATGTTAGCCTGCCATTGATAATGCGTTCCATTAATTTTCCTACACAGCTAAGAAGACTGATAGGTCGATAGCCATTTGGTTCTTCCAGGTCTTTTCCTTTCTTTGGGACTGTTATTAGTATAGCTTCCTTCCATGCCTGTGGGACTATTCCCCTCTTCCAGCTGTAATTTAGGACTGCTAGTAGTTTCTTTTTTGCCTTAGTGCCTAGTCCTATTAGCATTTCATTTGTGATTCCATCCTTTCCTGGTGATGTCTTCTTTTTTAGGGTATTCATTGCCTGTTCCATTTCTTCCATTGTTAGATTTGCCATCATATATTCTGCTGCTGTCTCTGTATATGTATGATGTATCTGTTTATCTTTGATTGCTTTCTTCTGTTCGGCTGTAATATCAATGTGGTTTGCACTGGCATAGTGTTCCATTAGTGCATTTGCAGCCTTTTTTCCTGTAAGCAAGGCATTTCCTTGTTTAATTGTTATTTGTTTGTTTCTAGGTCCTTCATTGTTCATGGCTTTCACTAGTTTCCATAGTTTGTTTCCATCCCTGTCAAAATTCAGGTTTTCTGTTTTTTTCCTCCAACAATCTCTTGTTGTTTGATTTACTGTTCTTTTATATTTTGCTGAGATGGCTTTGAGAGAGATGTTCGCTTCAGTTGTTTGTTCTCTCTCTGCGGTCTTCCTAGCATCTTCAACTTTGTCCTCCAAAAATTGTAGTTCTTCAGTCCAGTATGGTTTGTAATTTTTCCTTGCTCCTCTTGGAATAGACTCAGTGGCCGCCTGTATTATTGCTCTGTTTAGACTTTCCACCATTTGCTTCATGTTGCCATATCGTGTATTTACGTTTTCACAATATTTGTCTGTTAGTATGGCAAATCTGTCCCAATCTGCTCGTTTGTAATTCCAACGGGGCAAAGGCTTTTGCTCCTGTGGAACATACTCCATATTTATTACAAGCTTGATTGGTCTGTGGTCACTACCTGCTAATTGGTCCAGCACATGGCGATCGATTTTGTGGAGGATGTCTCCTGTGCAGAAAGCTAAGTCTGGAGTAGAAGTGGTAATCCATCTTCTGGAGTAGAAGCTCGGTGTGTCATCCGCTTTGTTAAGTAGATGGAGATTTGAGTCTATTTCCCAGTCCTCCACTTCATCTCCTCTTTTGTCAGTATCTGGGTATCCCCATCTTTCTGAACGGCTATTAAAGTCTCCGACAACAATGCAATTTGTGTCAGTTATTTCCATGTTTGAGAGTGTAAGATCCTTATCTGCCGGGCTATATAGATTGTAAATTCTTATTTTCACGTCCTTTATCATGATATCAACACCTATAATTTCCGTTTGGTTGTCAGAGATCACAGATACTTCGCTGCAAGGTATTGTATTTAGTGTAAGTATTACAACTCCTCCTTTGTGTCCTTCGCGGTCGAAACGTGTGGCCTGATATCCCTCGACTGAAAATGTGCGATTGGCGTTGAGGTGTGTCTCTTGAATGCATGCCACATCTATTCTATCTTTATGAAGACGCTGTGTTAGGGAGGCTTTCTTGTTATAAACTCCTTCTGCATTCCATTGTAGTATGTTGAGTGTCCGGGGTGTTTGGTCAATAGCTCTTAACCTACTCCTCTGTGCCTTGACTCCACAGCACAGGGGAAGGTGACCACCAGTAGTCATGGGTGGACCCCCTCGAGGCAGGGGGCCCGGCACTATCACCGCCTGATGGGACTTCACGGGATTAGCACCATAACGATTAATTTTCATCTGTGGCATCATGAAATGATAAAGTTACGTTGCACTTCTTTGTCAAGCCTGTGGCTCAGTACATCCGATTTCGACAAGCATTTGTTCGGGATGCTTTCCCTAGCCTTTGACTGTCCCCAGTCTACCTACAAGGCAGCAGGTTTGTGCGTCACTTCGTCTGGTCCCTCTCCCTTGACCTGTCCGACATGGGTGACCCTACCAGTAGCTGTGCTACCGTCGGCATAGCTCTTGGGGTCATTGGAACGCTCAAGCCCCTCTACCTCGTCAAGGTGGACGCACGGCAGAGGGGGTACAGGTTCTATGTAGCACGTCAACACTCTTTTTCTTGTTTCAGTTGATATATTTTTATTGGTCAGTATATTTTTCATAATGCAGAAGGCTACTTTCACAATGGCAATTCTTGTTCTAGACTTGTAAAACACATATTGGAAACAAGCTGCCATAAGAATTGATAATGAAGTATGTAAATATCAGCCTATTAATAGCAATGTCAGAATGACCAGGTTTTCCCGTTTACTTCCTGTTTCGTTTTCGTAATTTCGCATACTTTTTTGTCGCGACCAACGATTTCACTTCCGCTCTGAGCATGTCCTTCTAAAAAATAAAAAAAAAACGAAAGAAGCGTGGTACGCTGAAAGGGGAAGTTATTCTAATATTTTAAGTACTGGGTCTTCTGCTACGAGGGAAAAAGATTTCAGCCGAAAAAAAACGTTTTATGAGGATTTTATTTGATGATATTCATGAATATTACGGTCTTATAACTTCACGTAGCTTAAAGAAGTTAAAACTTTTTATTGTATTTTTGAATGCCTCGTCCAATTTTACATAAATATGAAGAGTTTCAACACTGCTGGAGTTCAGGGGAAAATTTTTAGTGACACCGCCATGGCCATCATGACTCATACTCAAAATTGAAGATTGCGGTGCCCATACAATAAAAACTATAGCTATAACAGACCTGTATTTATTTATAACTAGCTGACCCTGCCCGGCTTCGCCCAGTCCCTGGTGGGAAGCATCTCATTTAATTCATATAAGTAGTCATATAAGTTCCCGTTCCCGTTACCGACTATCTGTCTGTCTGTCTGTCTGACCCGGCCCGACATCGCCCAGCTCCTGGTGTGAAGCATCTCATTTAATTTATATAAGTAGTCATATAAGTTCCTGTTCCCGACTGTCTATCTGTCTGTCTGTCTGTCTATCTGTCTGCCTGACCCTGTCCGGCTTCATTAAATTCATACAACAAAAAAAATGTAACTTAAAAGAACGTTCTACCACACACCATCCATTATTTTTAATGAAAACTCTTTCTAATCACCTGCATGACTACAGTAACTTCTTAAGCAAAAAAAGATGAGTTACAATGTTATGCATTGTGCATCATTTTTATGAAAACTTTGAAAATGCCTTACAGATTGTATCATTATTTATTATAACTCATATGCCGGTACATAACTATGGACAAAGAGTTTATAAATCTTTGAAAACGATACCACAATATGACTATAAGTTATGCCCCTTGAAATAACGTTTACAGAGTTAGGTCCCCTGAGATATATGAAATTATGATGAAAAATGAAATAATACTGAGTAAGCAGGCGATTTCACACTAACAAAATATCACAGTTGACAGCTCTGGAATGAAAGGAAGGCGTGTAGAAAATTGTTCATCTCAATCGGATGGGCCGTTCGCGAACAAATAAAGGACATACATACATACATACAGAGATACATAAATACGCACATCCTAATTTATATATAAGATTAGAACTGGTAATTTAACTACTAAAATTAAACAGAATACAAGTGTCATGTGTAGCAGTAATGTATCTGTGTACTTGCATATATATTCAGCATTTGACATGACTGAAAATAATTTTGAAAGCCAGTTTTCAGACCCGTCTGTAAACTTGTAAGAAGTGTAAGTAAGGAGTACTTTTTTGCTAAGCTGTGCAACAATACATAATTATTTAAATTTAAATACAGTACTGTAAAATAAGTTATATGTTTTAAGTAAGTTAGTATTTAATTATTAATTGCTCACTATTAACTATTACTATTACTAGTATTACTAATAAATATAGATACAGAACAGTGTAATAATATTAATTATAGAGCAGAAGTAGAAATCAATTTTAGTGAATATTTAATTATTTAATATTTTTATTTTTTTATTATTTAATATCTTAATAATTAACAGCTGCTTAATTTATGCAGCAGTAACAAACTTAGTTACTTACATTAATGTTCATAATATTTAATTAACAAAAGAAAGCTGTCGCAATGCAGTTAGTACATTAAGACAATATGATACATTTTCATGAATTGTTCTTTCACTAACGACAATTACATAAATGGACACACATAGTATTATTTGGCACTCACAGAAGAAGAAGAAGGAAATAGAGATTAGGAGACGCACTAGACAACATAAAATTGTGAAAGCTATAATAGATACCAGCCGGGATCGAACCTGTCATCTCCAAATGACGACGGCGCCTCGCTACAGGAACAAGTGTACTTCGACGCACGACCAACTAGACATAATTTATTTCACTAACGACAAACATTTCACATGACATTTAATTAATATAATAAATGTGCAGCTATTTTTAACTAGCAATTAGGTCACAGCACATCATAACGAAAAGTCTTATAAGTCAAGTGCATCTTTGTCTGAGACTCTTGTGCTTTGTACGATGCTTTCTACAGGCCGCCGTCTGGAAAGAGACTGAGCAAACCTGGTGCAATGAAGTTGATACTCTCATTCCTCTCGACATTCTATTGAAAGAGGAATGTGACCTTTACCTTCCTGTTACCAAATCATAAGTAGAAACCTCATTTTAAAATATTCTCTGTATATGCAAATACTAATAATAATCATCATCAAGTGCCGGCTGGCATAGGCGTTCATGGCTTTCCACAGATTTCGGTATTTGGTGTTCTGGATCCTAATACTAAATTATATTATACACCTGCGTTATACACCCGAGAGAAGTGAGGAGTCTCGTTCATGCCAACGAACCAGGCAAGCTAATACAGGAAAGTACTCTTACTAATAATTTACATATATTTAAAAAATTAGTTGTGAAACATAAAAAGCAATTAACCAACGAATAGCCACCACTTGTGACACTCTTTCTTGAAACATTTCCTGTGACTTTCAAGATTCTGCCTGTCACACCTACTTTGTCACAGCCTGTGTCAATTTGATAAAACAATTCAGGTGCACACCTTCCTGTGGTGAGTTTCTATATATTTGAATAACAAAGACACAAACAATAGATTGCACGATTTATTGCCTGGCATATTTCGCTGCATCTCGTCAGGTACATACTGCAGAAATCACACAACTTACGTGAATTAACTAGATAAATCCTTCAAACTGAAATATACACATGTTCGCACAGTAATGTCGATTGTCTACCATGGTAATTTTAAACTGACTAACCTGTCTTTCTGCTTGCACAAGGACAGCTTACGAAGGTTGATTATTATAGCTTCAGCAAACTTTAACTGACTACTTTGTGTGTTGAACAACACACGGAAGGCACTGTCTCTTTCAATGACGTGACCGCTCTTGAGCACATGTCTCGCGGCCGATGATGCTGGGGTGTGTCGGCCTGCCTAGGCTACCATCTTCTGTGTGTAGTATCTTGTCCACCCAATTTGGAATGTGTAGCTATTAAAATTATGTACCGCCGACATTCAATTCAACGTTCTAAACAAGTCATATCGCCAAATTGACCGAGTGGCCATGGGTTGCCCACTTGGACCTATTCATCTCCTTGGAAGGTTAGCTGAATGAAATATTTCACTTGCCTCTTTTTTTTCTTTTTGTTCTGCGACAAATCTGAAAATATAAAAAATATAAAATTACACAGAGTAATGAAGCTTACATAAAAGAATAATGAAAAACACAGGACGTTTTAACTAGCTTCATCAGCAAATACCTACACAAAATACAATAAATAATAACGAGAAGACCCTCCAGTGACTACATTGTTAATTAGGTCACGGCACATCCTATCAAAAAATATACATCAAACGAGGCCTTGCCACCTCGGACACAATGATATATTGCGAATATTGCGTTTGCGAATAATGTCCCATACATTATTAGAAAATGATTGCTTATAATCACTTCGATTTGATATTGCTCTAACTTGACATTACAGTGCAGGAAATTTGATATTACAGTACAGAAGACTAGACATACAGTACAGAAGACTTTACTCTATCTTGACTTTATAGTACAGAAGACTCAACATTACAGTACTGAAGACTTTACTGTAACTTGGCATTACAGTAGAGAAGGCTCGGCATTACAGTACAGAAGACTTTACTCTATCTTAACATTACAGTACATAAAACTTTGTCCCTGATACATACATAGTAGTTTCTCAAACTTGTGGGATATGTCCCTGATACATACATATGTACGTACGTACGTACGCAGACAGTGTATTTAACTTTTGTGATCTGTCTCTGATACATACATAAGTCTTTAACTTGTGTGATTTGTCTGATACATACATAAGTGTCTTTAACTTGTGTGATGTGTCTCTAATACATATTTAACAGTGTCTTTAACTTGTGTGATGTGTCTCTAATACATACATAACAGTGTCTTTAACTTGTGTGATGTCCTCTGATACATATATAATAGTGTCTTTAACTTATGTGATGTGATCATAAAGGAAAGTGTCTATATTTTCTATGATATGTTTCTGATCATAGAGGAAAGTGTCTCTAGCTTGTGTGATATGCTTTTGATACATACATAACAATGTCTATAGCTTGTGTGATATGTCTCTGATAAAACATACACAAATTCTATTTTCTAGAGTCATCAGAGAAGGATTCTGTAGTCCCTGCGGTGAGTGACCTTGAAAAAATGCACCAACATGTAAGTGGAGGATGTACAAAAGAAATCAAAGTTGGGATGCCTTTTGTACAGTCGACAGTTGAAGATGTGAATTCACAGAGTCTCATTACACAATCATTAGGCAGCTCATCTGTAAGTACATTTAAGTAAAAGACTCATATTTACAGAGGCCCTAAGCCTTACATGTTCCATAGGTTTACAGAGGCCTTAAGCCTTACATGTTCCATAGAACCAGTTTTAACCTATGGCTGTGAATCCTGGACTGTTAGTAAACAAGTAATAAGCATTCCTCAGACATCCATAATGAGTAATCTAAACATTTCAAAAGATATCACAGACATCACAAAGTGACAGTCATCTTTCTTTTAGCCACAGTATGAGATGACAAAAGCTAGAACATATTGTGACAATTGGACAGATTTGTGGAAAGAGATCGGGGAAGTTATTTGTGTGTTTGTATATCCTTTACAGGACATCGCTGTCAACATCAGCATCTTTCAGCTGATTGTTGATTTCTTGGCAAGATTACGCTTAGTAGTTTGCCATTGCTTTCTGAGTGACCGGCTCACATACCCCTAAGTTACTGACACGGCAAGAACCACTACCGATTCACACGCACATCACATATACTCACGAGAGTATACAGGATTATGGAGAAAGACGTAAACCCCCAAGGCCAGGGAGACGGCTAAAGGAAGTTAGAAGTGAAATTCATGACATTCTTGTGTCATCGCTCATGAATCGATCCACGCCATTGGAGGTCGCAAAATGTTGAGAAGCGAGAAATATGACTGGCCAAGGCCAGATGACAAGGCACTTGATGATGACATGAGTTTTAAGATCAGTATACACAGTTAGGTTCATCTCCTGATGTACATTAGTTCTGCACTTCCACCACCTTTCGTCCTCATTGTGATCGTAGGATTCTTCTTGTTCATCTCCTCCTCCTCCTCCTCCTCCTCCTCCTCCTCCTCCTCCTCCTCCTCCTCCTCCTTCTCATATGCCTGGTCTAGCACAGGCAACAGTGATCCTGACTTCTGTGTGATATTGTGATGAAGTTGTTGTTTCTAATACTGTTGTTTGTGGTCCAGTAGTTTCAAATGTCTCTGTCTTTCCCTTTCTACCTCTGCCTTCCTCATTCTTCTTCTGCCTTTCTTTGTCTTCCTTCACCTTCCTCTGTCTTCCTTCACCTTTCTCTGGTTCTCTGCCTTTCTTTGTCTTCCTTCACCTTCCTCTGTCTTCCTTCACCTTTCTCTGGTTTGCTGTCTTCCTCCACCTTCCTCTGTCTTCCTTTATCTTTCTCTGCTTTCCTCTGCCTTTCTATCTTACCTTTGTCTTACTCTGCCATCCTCTGCCTTCCCCTGCATCTCTTGCCTAGTATTTTCTTTACACTACTGGTCAGAACAAACAATCCTGCTACAGCTGAAGATTGAACCCATACCACTGTCTGGGTGGGCAAGCACACTAACCAGTCTGCCTCCTGTTCCAGTTTCTGTGTATGTATTGTAATGAGGTGTAGAATATTTAGTTGTGCAACAGCAAATCAGGTACAGGGACGACTAGCGCCACTTCTGTCACGTGGAAAAATACCTATAAGTACTATAGCTAATCTCATAAGAACTATTTTTAGCCCACATTATGCTACCAGTGTCAAGCATGGATGCTTACTGCAACTAATGAATGAAAAATCATAACAACAGAGATGAGATGCCTTAGACAAGCTGCGAGAGTAACAGTGAGAGATATAATTAGGAATAAGGAAATTATAAGATGACAAGTTCTAAAACCAGTCATGGACTTCATGAAAGAACAGCTGAAATGGTTTGGCCTCCTCACAAGCATGCCCTGGTACCACCTGCCACATTGATGAGATATAATGAAGCAAGGGGAAGACCACATAAAAGATGGAATGATGTTAACTAGAACAACCTTAGAGAAATGAATACCAACTTA
Organism: Cepaea hortensis; assembly: GCA_963921405.1. Taxonomy (NCBI): domain Eukaryota; kingdom Metazoa; phylum Mollusca; class Gastropoda; order Stylommatophora; family Helicidae; genus Cepaea; species Cepaea hortensis. Next base: position 12,778,921 of record OY992882.1, read on the forward strand.
CAAAGAGCATTAGAAAGAGTACATACAAGATCTTTACATCTTCCCCAACACTTCACTAGGGTAAATGGAGGAAGAGAAAAAGAAGTATAATATCAGCACTTAGCATGCTATGGTTAAGTAGTCTAGAATATCTGTAGTTCAGTTTTGTAGTTTCAACAATTCTTTGTGTAAAATTATTTCTGACATTTTTCAGGTGTCCCAACATGTGTCAGACACAGCTGTGTGCAAGCAGATTACTACGGCCAGTGGCCAGGGAGTTTCTCTGAGAAATCTGTGTGTGGAGCATGAGAAACCGGTGGCCAATCTGAACAAGAAACTGGCCAGTTTCAACCGTGATTATTACAGGTAGATTATTGTGGGTAGTCATTCATTCATTCATTCATTCATTCAGTAGCATGTCCTTTGCGGAACTTTTCTCACATGGCAACCATCCAGAAAACTTCTCGCTTGGTTATAAGCAAGATGTCCCACATCCTGCACCCATCTTCTCTTTGGCCTTCCTCTTCTTCTCTTCCCAGGCATATACCCCATCCATGATTGTTCTCTCCAAGCTCCCATGACATTTCAAGTGACCAAAATATTTCAATTATCATCTTTAGTAGCCAGTCTCTTCAGTATTCAGTTCTAGTTTTATGGATTCATTTGTTCTTTTCTGTATCCAAGATATCCTTAGAACCTGCCTATAACATTTATTTTCAAAGGTATTTATGCACTGTCCAGCTTGTTTTAGTAAATGTCCAGGTCTCATATGCGTTTTTTGCAAAAATGAGAGATCAAAGAGAAGCCAGGAATACTAATCGGAGGTTATAATATAAACATATACATATGCAGATGACACAGTATTGGTGGCAGATAATGCAACAGACCTACAACAATTGTTGGACATTGTAGTAACAGAGTGCACACAGAAAGGACTCCTTGAGTTTAAAGAAAACAGTAACTGGTGATATCAAAGAAAATGGTGATACCAAAATGTGAAATAAAAATAGAATGGAAAATTCTTAACCAAGTGGATAATTTTAAATACCTAGGAGCACTTATAACATCAGATGGAAGATGTACAACAGAGATTAAGAGTAGAATAGGGCAAACTAAAGCTGCATTTCAGAAAATGAAGAGTATCTTATGCAATAAGTCGCTATCAATGAATGTAAGAAAGTGCTAAAGTGCTATATAGAACCAGTTTTGTTGTATGGCAGCGAATCATGTAATGTAAATGAACAAATTAGGAAGAACTTAGAAGCAACAAGAGATGTGGTCTTTAAGATGAATGTTGCAAATTTCTTCCTTCGACTGCCAGAGTAACTAACAATGACTGCCTGAAAGAGGCTAATGAAACAAGAACACTATATACATCAATAAGAAAGAGACAAACAGCTTTCTTTGGTCATGTGATGAGAAGAGAGGCATTGGAGAACATTGTGACATCTGGAAAGATCGAGGGGAAGAGAGGCAGACCAAGAGAAATGATGGTGGACGGATTGAGACCGTGGCATGGAAGAATATCATCAGCAGAGTTGATCCAGAACACCAAAGATGGAGATCTGTGGAGAGCCATGAACGCCTGCGCCAGCTGGCAGGGCACTTGATGCTGATGATGATGACCTGTCTGTCAGGTCTTCCATGCCTGTATATATATATATATATATATATATATATATATATATATATATATATATATATATATATATATATATATATATATATATATATATATATATATATATATATATATATACTTGTCTGTTGTCTGGCTGTGTGAGGAGAGTTCTGATTACAGTATGTGTTTTCAATTTTAGGCTCCTAGAGAAAGATGATAATGCAGAGGATAATTTGACAGTGGCGACGAAGCGATTAAGAGACCAGCTTATTTTGATTGCGGCACAGCAGGAGCAGTGGCTGACAGGCTATGAAGGTGATTTATTTCTTGTGGGTGGTGGTGGATGTGTGTGATTGTGGTAGTTGATGACTGGTGGTGGTGGATGTTGTGTGGAGGTGCAGATTCTATTGCTTTCAAGTGTGAGAGCGAGAGATTCAAAGATAACTTTGCAAAGACATGTGGAGATGATAATTTGAACACACGCAGTTTGATTACTGCATTCATACTTGTTAGAAAACTGATATCTGTAGTTACAAAGTTATACTGACTAAATGCTCTCCAGTCATAGTTTTAATAATGAAATGCTCTACATGTAACTGGTCATTAAACTACTTCATATTGTTCTAACCGAACATTACCAGGAATTGACCAGAGAGTATTTAGTCTGTTTAACTTTGTAATCAGAGAACATGTAGTCTTTATAACTTTGTGACCAGAGAGTATTTAGTCTGTATAGCTTTCAATGCTCCCCTCCCCTTCCTGCATTTGTATGTTCCACACACAAAATTTAGATGCATATCCTTTACAGAATGTCGCAGTCCGCCCCATCATTATTTGTGCTGTTTGTGATTTATTGGCAAGTTTTCATTCAGTAGTTTGTCATTGCTTTCTGAGCGACCAGCACTCATATTATTTTATGAAAACAAATGCAGGGTGGTCTGCCTACAAATCCTCTCATATCTGTGTTTCAAGCACAGGATAATATGCACTGGCGTAATTGCAAGCTGCATCCATGATACCTTTGTCACATAACCGGCTTTAGTGCACAACTAATCCTTATTTTTACCTTTTGCTCACCTGGGCATCCCCCATCTACACCCCCCCCCCCCCCCCCCCAGACCACCCACCGGGAGGCTAAGCCAATCACTGAGCTTCTGGCGTTATTGGCCTTAAGTCCAGCCTGAATCACCACACATTCAGTTAATTCCATCCACTGATAGTTGCTCAAATACGTTTTCAGCCAAACAAGGATACAGATAAGTATCTTTAATATTTTCATGTAGTGTTTTTCGTGTAGTTATGTGTCAGTTTATGTTTGTTTGTTCTGTGCTGACATAGGCTTTAGCCGCAATAGCCATTTTGTTACTTGTAATTGTGTTCTAGTAAAGCTCATAATCTACTTCTCATTTTTTGGTGATTCATTTAACGACCATTAAGCTACTTCAGATTGTTCTAGTTGGGTATTAACCTACTTCATATTGTTCTAACCAGACATTAAACTACTTTACATTGTTCTAACCAGAAATTAAACTACTTCATATTGTTCTAACTGGACATTAAGCTACTTCACATTGTTCTAATTGGACATTAAACTACTTTACATTGTAACTAGACACTACACAATAGAAGATTTCACATTGATTTTTTAACTTGACATTACAATACTGAAGATTTGATATTGCTCTAACTTGACATTACAGTGCAGAATACACTACTCTAACTTGACATTACAGCACAGGAGACTTGATATTACAGTACAGAAGACTTGACATACAGTACAGAAAACTTTAACTAGAAATTAAACTACTTCACATTGTTCTAACCAGACATTACATCACTTCACAGTGTTCTAACTGGACTTGAAACTACTTCATATTGTTCTAACTGGACAATAAACTACTTCATATTGTTCGAACGAACAATCAAACTTTATTTTTAAAGGGTTTAGAATTGGGCACGTAGGCCCTTCTACCACTCTCTTTCATACATGATTTCATTCACACATCATTCAAGGCTATCAGAGAACAGCAACAATATAAAAGATATGGATTATAAAGGCATGGGCAAAATGCGAACATCAATACTGTACGACTTAGTAATATTAGCTAATGGTGTAACACTTATTAGCCATGTGGAATATACTGGCCTACCAAAATGGGACTGGCTGTTATACTAGGGTTTTATTATTATTTGTATTATTAAGGGGGAAGATAATCCGTACTGAGATAGTGGTCGAATAATTTGTGATTATATGTATAGGGATTGGTGATGTCTTTGATTTCTAGTGGAAGATTGTTCCACAGCTGAGCTGCAGAGTACGTTGAGTTTGTTTTGTATATGTCAATCCTAGGCTTTGGAATGTGTAATATATTTAATCGTTTACTGTGTCTGGCATATTTCAGTACTGTAATGTCAAGATAGAGTAAAGTCTTTGATACTGTAATGTCAAGATAGTAAAGTCTTCGGTACTAATCAGTCATTAAGCTACTTATTGTTCTAACTGGACATTAAACTACTTCATCACATTGTTCTAACTGGACATTAAACTACTTCATATTGTTATAACTGGACAATAAATTACTTCATATTGTTCTAACTGGACATTACATTACTTCACATTGTTCTAACTAGACACTACACAATAGAAGATTTCACATTGATTTTTTAACTTGACATTACAATACTGAAGATTTGATATTGCTCTAACTTGACATTACAGTGCAGAATACACTACTCTAACTTGACATTACAGCACAGGAGACTTGATATTACAGTACAGAAGACTTGACATACAGTACAGAAAACTTTACTGTAACTTAACATTACAGCACAGAAGACTTCACATTACAATACAGAAGACTTACTCTATCTTGACATTACAGTGCCAAAGATTTTACTCTATCTTGACATTACAGTACCGAAGACTTTACTCTTATCTTGACATTACAGTACAGCTTGTGTGACATGTCCCTGATACATACATAAAAGTGTATATAACCTGTGGGATATGTCCCTGATACGTACAAACATACAAGTGTTTATGACTTGTGTCATGTTTTTCAGATACATACATAAAAGTGTCTATAACTTGTGTGACATGTCCCTGATACATGTATAAAAGTGTCTATATTTTCTATGATATGTCTCTGATCATAGAGGAAAGTGTCTCTAGCTTGTGTGATATGTCTTTGATACATACATAACAATGTCTATAGCTTGTGTGATATGTCTCTGATAAAACATACACAAATTCTATTTTCTAGAGTCATCAGAGAAGGATTCTGTAGTCCCTGCGGTGAATGACCTTGGAAACCTGCACCAACATGTAAGTGGAGGATGTACAAAAGAAATCAAAGTTGGGATGCCTTTTGTACAGTCGACAGTTGAAGATGTGAATTCACAGAGTCTCATTACACAATCATTAGGCAGCTCATCTGTAAGTACATTTAAGTAAAAGACTCATATTTACAGAGGCCCTAAGCCTTACATGTTCCATAGGTTTACTGAGGCCTTAAGCTTTACATGTTCCATAGAACCAGTTTTAACCTATGGCTGTGAATCCTGGACTGTTCTTATAATGTTCCGACAGGACTTTTGGGATAAATGATGAGGGTGTGACTTGACATCTTGATTACTCGATCGTACATTGGTCTTGAGAGGAAAATATGTGCACAAAATAGGGATTTCACCCACTGATATTATTCTCCATCATTGTGGAAAAGTTGAAGCACGGACTCAACGACATACTGTGGTTGTTGGCGAAGGAAGGACTCTCCATAGCATGGGTCATAGGTAGTTGAATCTCTTTAGGCGGCCTCCCGTAGATTGTTAGACTTGCATGCTTCATCGCTGACAAAGACGAAATCTAAAATGTCTGAATTCGACATTTAACCAAACAGGTGACGTAGCTGGTTCAGACCTCGTTCAGATTATGATGACCGCTCATAAGGAAAGTACAATCCCCTCCGTGACTTCGGCAGACAAATAACTTCCATGATACACCAGGAAGAATAAGAAGCACCTCTCTCGGACTAAAACAATAGGTATATGATGCTTTCAACAGCCCTTAGCCAAGGCAGTATTGAACATGATGACACCAAAACAAAGGGGGTTAACCCTGACTTGATTTTCTCACAGCTGCCAACAAAATAACACTGGATGTTTTCCCATGTCACTGCCTGGGTTCTTGAAAAGACTGCAGTGTTAAATTTGACAAATGTTGATATACAAACGTACTGAGTGACAATTTACCACTTGTTATCAATCCCGCCACAATGTTCCTCGCTCTTTGCCTCAATGCCTGCAAAATTAAAAATGACAAACTATGTACCTGTTGGCATAATATACATTTTCAATTTGCACAAACAGGTACACACATTGGCCATCCCCGATGTTCTCGGCTAGCACATTGTATCCAAATCTCTGTTGAAACGGGTCTCTATGCCTTGTCCGCAACATATTTAGTCTACTGGCCGGGGATGGGGGACGGCATTATAAACTGTCCCCACCACTCTCACGAGACAACACAGACGACTAACAGAACAACACAGATACTGTAACATAGATATATTCTCACCTACACACTTAAACACCCACTCTGAGAATACAACAATCTGTTTTAGAACATGACCGGGAGTGTGACTAACTGTCGGGGTTTGGTACATATCGGCTCCAATGTCTGGTTATTTTAGTCAAGCTCCACTGCACGATTTACTGCAGGTAAAAATGAGTACATAGGTATTCAAACCTTGCTCATGAATGGGACATAGTCACAAGACAGACCGGCCCCACCAACCGTCTGAAGCAATGGAGGGTCCTACCCAACTGTTTCCCCAGGCTGTCGTACACACAAAATACTTCCCTCCCCAGCATATTCTGTACACAGATGAAATAAAGATTCACACACACAATATATATGCGTACAGGTTCTGAATCTTTAACAAAGGCATTATGTAACACCTGAATAGTTTACCAGAAGTCCGGTAAAGGTAGGCTCTTCTTTAGATGAGATTGAAACAAAAGTGAAGATAGATTGAACTCTGCAGAAACTGTACAGAATTTACAAAGATATCAAAATCTTCAAAATACGATGAATCAGTAATCATAGCATGATAAGAATTGTAAGCAGAGGATTATGATACTGTGGTATAGACTTTGAAATAGCCAGTTCGAATCTCAGGCTGTCTCTCTTACAGAAGCAATGGTGCCATTGTAAACTTCACCAAAATACATAAATGACATGTATTATATTTCTCATATCAAACAAATATTGTATGACTTATATAACACAAATATTATCATTCAAAAAAAAACCCTATTTATGCTCACCAATGCAACATAAAGGCAAAATGGACCCACAAGGGCCTACACTTTCTCCCTGAATAAAATCACATCTTTCACGTTGGCTGGCCAAGACTCAAGTGAAGTCCTGGTCCAGCCCGGGAGCTATGCTAATTCCAGCCCTGGCACAGAATTCCTCGCCTCTATCTGAACGATGGTATGTGCGCTAGGCATTACCTTATAAGGAACTGCCAGTCTCTGGTACGTAATATTACTCTTTCCTAGAAAAGGTATTTATAATCATCTGCAAGCTGGATTAAACTGGGACGTTATGTCACAGCACACTAACCAGTCTGTTTCCTGCTCCAGTTTCTGTCTGGGTGGGCAAGCACACTAACCAGTCTGTTTCCTGTTTCAGTTTATGTCTGAGAGGGCAAGCACACTAAACAGTCTGTTTCCTACTCCAGTTTATGTCTGGGTGGGCAAGCACACTAACAACTCTGTCTCCTGCTCCAGTTTATGTCTGGGTGGGCAATCACACTAACCAATCCACCTCCTGTTCCAGTATCTGTGTATGTATTGTAATGAGGTGTAGAATATTTAGTTGTGCAACAGCAAATCAGGTACAGGGACGACTAGCGCCACTTCTGTCACGTGGAAAAATACCTATAAGTACTATAGCTAATCTCATAAGAACTATTTTTAGCCCACATTATGCTACCAGTGTCAAACATGGACGCTTACTGCAACTAATGAATGAAAAATCATAACAACAGAGATGAGATGCCTTAGACAAGCTGCGAGAGTAACAGTGAGAGATATAATTAGGAATAAGGAAATTATAAGATGACAAGTTCTAAAACCAGTCATGGACTTCATGAAAGAACAGCTGAAATGGTTTGGCCTCCTCACAAGCATGCCCTGGTACCACCTGCCACATTGATGAGATATAATGAAGCAAGGGGAAGACCACATAAAAGATGGAATGATGTTAACTAGAACAACCTTAGAGAAATGAATACCAACTTACAAAGAGCATTAGAAAGAGTACATACAAGATCTTTACATCTTCCCCAACACTTCACTAGGGTAAATGGAGGAAGAGAAGAAGAAGTAGAATATCAGCACTTAGCATGCTATGGTTAAGTAGCCTAGAATATCTGTAGTTCAGTTTTGTAGTTTCAACAATTCTTTGTGTAAAATTATTTCTGGCATTTTTCAGGTGTCCCAACATGTGTCAGACACAGCTGTGTGCAAGCAGATTACTACGGCCAGTGGCCAGGGAGTTTCTCTGAGAAATCTGTGTGTAGAGCATGAGAAACCGGTGGCCAATCTGAACAAGAAACTGGCCAGTTTCAACCGTGATTATTACAGGTAGATTATTGTGGGTTGTCATTCATTCATTCATTCAGTAGCATGTCCTTTGCGGAACTTTTCTCACATGGCAACCATCCAGAAAACTTATCGCTTGGTTATAAGCAAGATGTCCCACATCCTGCACCCATCTTCTCTTTGGCCTTCCTCTTCTTCTCTTCCCAGGCATATACCCCATCCATGATTGTTCTCTCCAAACTCCCATGACATTTCAAGTGACCAAAATATTTCAATTATCATCTTTAGTAGCCAGTCTCTTCAGTATTCAGTTCTTGTTTTATGGATTCATTTGTTCTTTTCTGTATCCAAGATATCCTTAGAACCTGCCTATAACATTTATTTTCAAAGGTATTTATGCACTGTCCAGCTTGTTTTAGTAAATGTCCAGGTCTCATATGCGTTTTTTGCAATGGAAAAGATGAATGCTCTTAAAGATCTAATTTGTGTAGGTATATCTGTCTCCCTCCACCATGTATTCAGTTCTTTAATTTCTGAAAAGCAATAGATATTCGTCTTTTAATTTCCTTCATTGTGTCACCATTGTTTGTAATTAATGACTCTAGATATTCTAAATGTTCCACCACCTCCCAGTGTGGGAGACACTACTTGTCTGTCTGGTCTTCCATGCCTCAATATATATATATATATACACACCTGTAAGTAATAGAAAAGTCAATAGAGACACAGAAAGACATATATTTGTGCTTCAAAGATTATACTAAGGCATTTGATAAAGTAAAACATGATGAACTGATTAAAATGTTGGAAAATATCAATATTGATGGGAAAGATTTAAGATTAATAAAGAATATTTACTGGAACCAAGTAGCAGCAATTAAAATTGGATATAAAGAGCGTAGTTATAAACAGATAAAGCTAGGACTATGACAGGGGTGTACCTCGTCACCAGATGTCTTCTCCCTGTATAGCGAAGTAAAAATGAGAGATCAAAGAGAAGCCAGGAATAATAATCGGAGGTTATAATATAAACATATACATATGCAGATGACACAGTATTGGTGGCAGATAATGCAACAGACCTACAACAATTGTTGGACATTGTAGTAACAGAGTGCACACAGAAAGGACTCCTTGAGTTTAAAGAAAACAGTAACTGGTGATATCAAAGAAAATGGTGATACCAAAATGTGAAATAAAAATAGAATGGAAAATTCTTAACCAAGTGGATAATTTTAAATACCTAGGAGCACTTATAACATCAGATGGAAGATGTACAACAGAGATTAAGAGTAGAATAGGGCAAACTAAAGCTGCATTTCAGAAAATGAAGAGTATCTTATGCAATAAGTCGCTATCAATGAATGTAAGAAAGTGCTAAAATGCTATATAGAACCAGTTTTGTTGTATGGCAGCGAATCATGTAATGTAAATGAACAAATTAGGAAGAACTTAGAAGCAACAGAGATGTGGTCTTTAAGATGAATGTTGCAAATTCCTTCCTTCGACTGCCAGAGTAACTAACAATGACTGCCTGAAAGAGGCTAATGAAACAAGAACACTATATACATCAATAAGAAAGAGACAAACAGTTTTCTTTGGTCATGTGATGAGAAGAGAGGCATTGGAGAACATCGTGACATCTGGAAAGATCGAGGGGAAGAGAGGCAGACCAAGAGAAATGATGGTGGACGGATTGAGACCGTGGCATGGAAGAATATCATCAGCAGAGTTGATCCAGAACACCAAAGACGGAGATCTGTGGAGAGCCATGAACGCCTGCGCCAGCTGGCAGGGCACTTGATGCTGATGATGATGACCTGTCTGTCAGGTCTTCCATGCCTGTATATATATATATATATATATATATATATATATATATATATATATATATATATATATATATATATATATATACTTGTCTGTTGTCTGGCTGTGTGAGGAGAGTTCTGATTACAGTATGTGTTTTCAATTTTAGGCTCCTAGAGAAAGATGATAATGCAGAGGATAATTTGACAGTGGCGACGAAGCGATTAAGAGACCAGCTTATTTTGATTGCGGGACAGCAGGAGCAGTCGCTGACAGGCTATGAAGGTGATTTATTTCTTGTGGGTGGTGGTGGATGTGTGTGATTGTGGTAGTTGATGACTGGTGGTGGTGGATGTTGTGTGGAGGTGCAGATTCTATTGCTTTCAAGTGTGAGAGCGAGAGATTCAAAGATAACTTTGCAAAGACATGTGGAGATGATAATTTGAACACACGCAGTTTGATTACTGCATTCATACTTGTTAGAAAACTGATATCTGTAGTTACAAAGTTATACTGACTAAATGCTCTCCAGTCATAGTTTTAATAATGAAATGCTCTACATGTAACTGGTCATTAAACTACTTCATATTGTTCTAACCGAACATTAACAGGAATTGACCAGAGAGTATTTAGTCTGTTTAACTTTGTAATCAGAGAACATGTAGTCTTTATAACTTTGTGACCAGAGAGTATTTAGTCTGTATAGCTTTCAATGCTCCCCTCCCCTTCCTGCATTTGTATGTTCCACACACAAAATTTAGATGCATATCCTTTACAGAATGTCGCAGTCCGCCCCATCATTATTTGTGCTGTTTGTGATTTATTGGCAAGTTTTCATTCAGTAGTTTGTCATTGCTTTCTGAGCGACCAGCACTCATATTATTTTATGAAAACAAATGCAGGGTGGTCTGCCTACAAATCCTCTCATAACTGTGTTTCAAGCACAGGATAATATGCACTGGCGTAATTGCAAGCTGCATCCATGATACCTTTGTCACATAACCGGCTTTAGTGCACAACTAATCCTTATTTTTACCTTTTGATCACCTGGGCATCCCCCATCTACACCCCCCCCCCCCCCCCCCCAGACCACCCACCGGGAGGCTAAGCCAATCACTGAGCTTTTGGCGTTATTGGGCTTAAGTCCAGCCTGAATCACCACACATCCAGTTAATTCCATCCACTGATAGTTGCTCAAATACGTTTTCAGCCAAACAAGGATACAGATAAGTATCTTTAATATTTTCATGTAGTGTTTTTCGTGTAGTTATGTGTCAGTTTATGTTTGTTTGTTCTGTGCTGACATAGGCTTTAGCCGCAATAGCCATTTTGTTACTTGTAATTGTGTTCTAGTAAAGCTCATAATCTACTTCTCATTTTTTGGTGATTCATTTAACGACCATTAAGCTACTTCAGATTGTTCTAGTTGGGTATTAACCTACTTCATATTGTTCTAACCAGACATTAAACTACTTTACATTGTTCTAACCAGAAATTAAACTACTTCATATTGTTCTAACTGGACATTAAGCTACTTCACATTGTTCTAATTGGACATTAAACTACTTTACATTGTAACTAGACACTACACAATAGAAGATTTCACATTGATTTTTTAACTTGACATTACAATACTGAAGATTTGATATTGCTCTAACTTGACATTACAGTGCAGAATACACTACTCTAACTTGACATTACAGCACAGGAGACTTGATATTACAGTACAGAAGACTTGACATACAGTACAGAAAACTTTAACTAGAAATTAAACTACTTCACATTGTTCTAACCAGACATTACATCACTTCACAGTGTTCTAACTGGACTTGAAACTACTTCATATTGTTCTAACTGGACAATAAACTACTTCATATTGTTCGAACGAACAATCAAACTTTATTTTTAAAGGGTTTAGAATTGGGCACGTAGGCCCTTCTACCACTCTCTTTCATACATGATTTCATTCACACATCATTCAAGGCTATCAGAGAACAGCAACAATATAAAAGATATGGATTATAAAGGCATGGGCAAAATGCGAACATCAATACTGTACGACTTAGTAATATTAGCTAATGGTGTAACACTTATTAGCCATGTGGAATATACTGGCCTACCAAAATGGGACTGGCTGTTATACTAGGGTTTTATTATTATTTGTATTATTAAGGGGGAAGATAATCCGTACTGAGATAGTGGTCGAATAATTTGTGATTATATGTATAGGGATTGGTGATGTCTTTGATTTCTAGTGGAAGATTGTTCCACAGCTGAGCTGCAGAGTACGTTGAGTTTGTTTTGTATATGTCAATCCTAGGCTTTGGAATGTGTAATATATTTAATCGTTTACTGTGTCTGGCATATTTCAGTACTGTAATGTCAAGATAGAGTAAAGTCTTTGATACTGTAATGTCAAGATAGTAAAGTCTTCGGTACTAATCAGTCATTAAGCTACTTATTGTTCTAACTGGACATTAAACTACTTCATCACATTGTTCTAACTGGACATTAAACTACTTCATATTGTTATAACTGGACAATAAATTACTTCATATTGTTCTAACTGGACATTACATTACTTCACATTGTTCTAACTAGACACTACACAATAGAAGATTTCACATTGATTTTTTAACTTGACATTACAATACTGAAGATTTGATATTGCTCTAACTTGACATTACAGTGCAGAATACACTACTCTAACTTGACATTACAGCACAGGAGACTTGATATTACAGTACAGAAGACTTGACATACAGTACAGAAAACTTTACTGTAACTTAACATTACAGCACAGAAGACTTCACATTACAATACAGAAGACTTACTCTATCTTGACATTACAGTGCCAAAGATTTTACTCTATCTTGACATTACAGTACCGAAGACGTTACTCTTATCTTGACATTACAGTACAGCTTGTGTGACATGTCCCTGATACATACATAAAAGTGTATATAACCTGTGGGATATGTCCCTGATACGTACAAACATACAAGTGTTTATGACTTGTGTCATGTTTTTCAGATACATACATAAAAGTGTCTATAACTTGTGTGACATGTCCCTGATACATGTATAAAAGTGTCTATATTTTCTATGATATGTCTCTGATCATAGAGGAAAGTGTCTCTAGCTTGTGTGATATGTCTTTGATACATACATAACAATGTCTATAGCTTGTGTGATATGTCTCTGATAAAACATACACAAATTCTATTTTCTAGAGTCATCAGAGAAGGATTCTGTAGTCCCTGCGGTGAATGACCTTGGAAACCTGCACCAACATGTAAGTGGAGGATGTACAAAAGAAATCAAAGTTGGGATGCCTTTTGTACAGTCGACAGTTGAAGATGTGAATTCACAGAGTCTCATTACACAATCATTAGGCAGCTCATCTGTAAGTACATTTAAGTAAAAGACTCATATTTACAGAGGCCCTAAGCCTTACATGTTCCATAGGTTTACTGAGGCCTTAAGCTTTACATGTTCCATAGAACCAGTTTTAACCTATGGCTGTGAATCCTGGACTGTTCTTATAATGTTCTGACAGGACTTTTGGGATAAATGATGAGGGTGTGACTTGACATCTTGATTACTCGATCGTACATTGGTCTTGAGAGGAAAATATGTGCACAAAATAGGGATTTCACCCACTGGTATTATTCTCCATCATTGTGGAAAAGTTGAAGCACGGACTCAACGACATACTGTGGTTGTTGGCGAAGGAAGGACTCTCCATAGCATGGGTCATAGGTAGTTGAATCTCTTTAGGCGGCCTCCCGTATATTGTTAGACTTGCATGCTTCATCGCTGACAAAGACGAAATCTAAAATGTCTGAATTCGACATTTAACCAAACAGGTGACGTAGCTGGTTCAGACCTCGTTCAGATTATGATGACCGCTCATAAGGAAAGTACAATCCCCTCCGTGTACTTCGACGCACGACCAACTAGACATAATTTATTTCACTAACGACAAACATTTCACATGACATTTAATTAATATAATAAATGTGCAGCTATTTTTAACTAGCAATTAGGTCACAGCACATCATAACGAAAAGTCTTATAAGTCAAGTGCATCTTTGTCTGAGACTCTTGTGCTTTGTACGATGCTTTCTACAGGCCGCCGTCTGGAAAGAGACTGAGCAAACCTGGTGCAATGAAGTTGATACTCTCATTCCTCTCGACATTCTATTGAAAGAGGAATGTGACCTTTACCTTCCTGTTACCAAATCATAAGTAGAAACCTCATTTTAAAATATTCTCTGTATATGCAAATACTAATAATAATCATCATCAAGTGCCGGCTGGCATAGGCGTTCATGGCTTTCCACAGATTTCGGTATTTGGTGTTCTGGATCCTAATACTAAATTATATTATACACCTGCGTTATACACCCGAGAGAAGTGAGGAGTCTCGTTCATGCCAACGAACCAGGCAAGCTAATACAGGAAAGTACTCTTACTAATAATTTACATATATTTAAAAAATTAGTTGTGAAACATAAAAAGCAATTAACCAACGAATAGCCACCACTTGTGACACTCTTTCTTGAAACATTTCCTGTGACTTTCAAGATTCTGCCTGTCACACCTACTTTGTCACAGCCTGTGTCAATTTGATAAAACAATTCAGGTGCACACCTTCCTGTGGTGAGTTTCTATATATTTGAATAACAAAGACACAAACAATAGATTGCACGATTTATTGCCTGGCATATTTCGCTGCATCTCGTCAGGTACATACTGCAGAAATCACACAACTTACGTGAATTAACTAGATAAATCCTTCAAACTGAAATATACACATGTTCGCACAGTAATGTCGATTGTCTACCATGGTAATTTTAAACTGACTAACCTGTCTTTCTGCTTGCACAAGGACAGCTTACGAAGGTTGATTATTATAGCTTCAGCAAACTTTAACTGACTACTTTGTGTGTTGAACAACACACGGAAGGCACTGTCTCTTTCAATGACGTGACCGCTCTTGAGCACATGTCTCGCGGCCGATGATGCTGGGGTGTGTCGGCCTGCCTAGGCTACCATCTTCTGTGTGTAGTATCTTGTCCACCCAATTTGGAATGTGTAGCTATTAAAATTATGTACCGCCGACATTCAATTCAACGTTCTAAACAAGTCATATCGCCAAATTGACCGAGTGGCCATGGGTTGCCCACTTGGACCTATTCATCTCCTTGGAAGGTTAGCTGAATGAAATATTTCACTTGCCTCTTTTTTTTCTTTTTGTTCTGCGACAAATCTGAAAATATAAAAAATATAAAATTACACAGAGTAATGAAGCTTACATAAAAGAATAATGAAAAACACAGGACGTTTTAACTAGCTTCATCAGCAAATACCTACACAAAATACAATAAATAATAACGAGAAGACCCTCCAGTGACTACATTGTTAATTAGGTCACGGCACATCCTATCAAAAAATATACATCAAACGAGGCCTTGCCACCTCGGACACAATGATATATGGCACAACGTTGTCCGTTTACAAATAAACAAGCCACGGTAATAGAAGGCAGAATTTCTCAGCTTCCAATGTTAGGGCCGCGATAAATTCTGACTTTTCTGTTACTTCATACATTACGTCACCAGAAAATTCATAACTCCGCTTAGAATTAACGCACACTCTTCATTGAGATACCGTTGGATTCGTCTCGTCAAGCTCTATCTAACTGGTATGATTTCGTACATAAAAAACGCAATTTTTAAATATTGACCAAAATTGCTACTATTAAGAGAGGTTTGAGACAAGGATGCCTCTTTTTTCCTTGTACAGTGAAAATATTTTCATAAATATAGAAGCTATGTAAGGAATCATCACTGGGAAACGATGCACAAATAGCATTAAATATGCAGATGATATAGTATTGATTGCAAACAATGAGCATGATCTCCAACAATTAGTAGATGCTGTTGTTGAACAGTGAACACACTGAACATCTAGGGTTAGAATTAAACTTTAAAGAAGACACAGATTATGGTTGTCACTCAATCAGTCACAATCAATCAATCAGGTGCCGTCTCCACAATGAAGGTTGGCTGCAAGGATCTCCAACATTGTCTGTCTCTCGTCTTGACTATATATTCTTTCAGACTGATGTTCGTCCATCTCTTGATGTTATCCTCCCACTTGTATTGTTGTCTACCTGTTGCTCGCTTGCCTTCCAGTATGGTTTTTATAAGAGTATCATGCCTTTTAACGTGGCCAAAATATTTTACTTGCCTCCTTTATTTATTTCATTTATTTATAACTGTCTTCATTCCCAGTTTTTCTAGGACCTCTGCATTTGATTGTTTTTGTTTCCATGAAATACAACATATTCGTCTGTATATCCACATCTCCAGGCCTTGTATGCGACTTTATAGGTGCTTGTTCAATGTCCAGGCTTCCGTGCCATACAATAGCGGTGAATATACATAGAATTTGACAACTCTAATTTTTAATGCGTTATTAATCTTTCTAGATGTGTGCCGTTGAAGGCATTTTTGGCCATTCCCATTCTCTTTTGATTTATATTTCACTTCTGCCATAATCTGTTATTATATGTCCAAGATATGAGAAACTTTTTACTTGTTCTAGTATCTGCCCATTTACTGTGATTTTCATTGAAGACCTTTCCTTTTCACTGCTTATTATCATAGTTTTTTGGGTGTTAATATCTAAGCCATATTCTGCACTGTGCCTGTTTACTAGATCCACTAGTCTTGTAAATCTTGCTCACTTTCTGCTAGTAACATGGTATCGTCAGCATATCTAAGATTGTTTATGCTTCTTCCATTGATAAGTCCAGGCATTTCAACTTGTTTAAAAATTCTTTCTGTGTATAAGAATTGTCATGGCGAAAGTAGCCTTTAACAAGATGAAAAACATACTGACTAATAAAAAGATTTCAATTGAAACGAGAAAAGAGTGTTGAGGTGCTACATAGGGCCTGTATTTTGTATGGATGTGAAGCTTGGACAATGAAAAATGAAGCTGAGAAACATCTGATGGCTGTGGAAATGTGGTTTCTGAGGAGAATGCAAAGAATATCACGGACAGACAGAAAAACGCATGAACAAGCACTACAAGAATATTACTCTAACTTGACATTACATTACTGAAGATTTGATATGGGATACTTTATTAGCAAATGTTTGCGAATAATGTCCTGTACATTATTCATAAATGGGTCATCACATGACGTTTACTACTGCCATCGATTGGCTTAAGAAGACTAATGTTCTCCCTTCTTGTCTGTCTTTTGTTTGCAAGTTCTTTTTCTTCAAACCTCACTAAGACGATATTTGTCTTGTCAAGGTTTAACAGGCAAGAAGACATATTTCTGCTGTCTACTGAAAGCGTTACACAGAGAATGAACTCAGTAGCTCCAGCGACGACCTCCCAAAGTTCCGCAAAGCTTCCGCAGATCCATAGAGCACATTTTATTCACATGCTTTGATTTTCTCAGTTCTATATTTTAGTTCGTAATGTTTAATAATTTTTTATTGTTTAAATAATGTCGGTGGGGAGACGAACTCCAGTCTCCCACGTGATAGGAGGAGGTACTAACCCCTAAACTACCGAGGACACGATAATATTTCCACAAACATTAATAATGCAGTCTAACCTAGCCCACGTGACCAGCCGTTTGCGAATAATGTCCCATACATTATTAGAAAATGATTGCTTATAATCACTTCGATTTGATATTGCTCTAACTTGACATTACAGTGCAGGAAATTTGATATTACAGTACAGAAGACTAGACATACAGTACAGAAGACTTTACTCTATCTTGACTTTATAGTACAGAAGACTCAACATTACAGTACTGAAGACTTTACTGTAACTTGGCATTACAGTAGAGAAGGCTCGGCATTACAGTACAGAAGACTTTACTCTATCTTAACATTACAGTACATAAAACTTTGTCCCTGATACATACATAGTAGTTTCTCAAACTTGTGGGATATGTCCCTGATACATACATATGTACGTACGTACGTACGCAGACAGTGTATTTAACTTTTGTGATCTGTCTCTGATACATACATAAGTCTTTAACTTGTGTGATTTGTCTGATACATACATAAGTGTCTTTAACTTGTGTGATGTGTCTCTAATACATATTTAACAGTGTCTTTAACTTGTGTGATGTGTCTCTAATACATACATAACAGTGTCTTTAACTTGTGTGATGTCCTCTGATACATATATAATAGTGTCTTTAACTTATGTGATGTGATCATAAAGGAAAGTGTCTATATTTTCTATGATATGTTTCTGATCATAGAGGAAAGTGTCTCTAGCTTGTGTGATATGCTTTTGATACATACATAACAATGTCTATAGCTTGTGTGATATGTCTCTGATAAAACATACACAAATTCTATTTTCTAGAGTCATCAGAGAAGGATTCTGTAGTCCCTGCGGTGAGTGACCTTGAAAAAATGCACCAACATGTAAGTGGAGGATGTACAAAAGAAATCAAAGTTGGGATGCCTTTTGTACAGTCGACAGTTGAAGATGTGAATTCACAGAGTCTCATTACACAATCATTAGGCAGCTCATCTGTAAGTACATTTAAGTAAAAGACTCATATTTACAGAGGCCCTAAGCCTTACATGTTCCATAGGTTTACAGAGGCCTTAAGCCTTACATGTTCCATAGAACCAGTTTTAACCTATGGCTGTGAATCCTGGACTGTTAGTAAACAAGTAATAAGCATTCCTCAGACATCCATAATGAGTAATCTAAACATTTCAAAAGATATCACAGACATCACAAAGTGACAGTCATCTTTCTTTTAGCCACAGTATGAGATGACAAAAGCTAGAACATATTGTGACAATTGGACAGATTTGTGGAAAGAGATCGGGGAAGTTATTTGTGTGTTTGTATATCCTTTACAGGACATCGCTGTCAACATCAGCATCTTTCAGCTGATTGTTGATTTCTTGGCAAGATTACGCTTAGTAGTTTGCCATTGCTTTCTGAGTGACCGGCTCACATACCCCTAAGTTACTGACACGGCAAGAACCACTACCGATTCACACGCACATCACATATACTCACGAGAGTATACAGGATTATGGAGAAAGACGTAAACCCCCAAGGCCAGGGAGACGGCTAAAGGAAGTTAGAAGTGAAATTCATGACATTCTTGTGTCATCGCTCATGAATCGATCCACGCCATTGGAGGTCGCAAAATGTTGAGAAGCGAGAAATATGACTGGCCAAGGCCAGATGACAAGGCACTTGATGATGACATGAGTTTTAAGATCAGTATACACAGTTAGGTTCATCTCCTGATGTACATTAGTTCTGCACTTCCACCACCTTTCGTCCTCATTGTGATCGTAGGATTCTTCTTGTTCATCTCCTCCTCCTCCTCCTCCTCCTCCTCCTCCTCCTCCTCCTCCTCCTCCTCCTCCTTCTCATATGCCTGGTCTAGCACAGGCAACAGTGATCCTGACTTCTGTGTGATATTGTGATGAAGTTGTTGTTTCTAATACTGTTGTTTGTGGTCCAGTAGTTTCAAATGTCTCTGTCTTTCCCTTTCTACCTCTGCCTTCCTCATTCTTCTTCTGCCTTTCTTTGTCTTCCTTCACCTTCCTCTGTCTTCCTTCACCTTTCTCTGGTTCTCTGCCTTTCTTTGTCTTCCTTCACCTTCCTCTGTCTTCCTTCACCTTTCTCTGGTTTGCTGTCTTCCTCCACCTTCCTCTGTCTTCCTTTATCTTTCTCTGCTTTCCTCTGCCTTTCTATCTTACCTTTGTCTTACTCTGCCATCCTCTGCCTTCCCCTGCATCTCTTGCCTAGTATTTTCTTTACACTACTGGTCAGAACAAACAATCCTGCTACAGCTGAAGATTGAACCCATACCACTGTCTGGGTGGGCAAGCACACTAACCAGTCTGCCTCCTGTTCCAGTTTCTGTGTATGTATTGTAATGAGGTGTAGAATATTTAGTTGTGCAACAGCAAATCAGGTACAGGGACGACTAGCGCCACTTCTGTCACGTGGAAAAATACCTATAAGTACTATAGCTAATCTCATAAGAACTATTTTTAGCCCACATTATGCTACCAGTGTCAAGCATGGATGCTTACTGCAACTAATGAATGAAAAATCATAACAACAGAGATGAGATGCCTTAGACAAGCTGCGAGAGTAACAGTGAGAGATATAATTAGGAATAAGGAAATTATAAGATGACAAGTTCTAAAACCAGTCATGGACTTCATGAAAGAACAGCTGAAATGGTTTGGCCTCCTCACAAGCATGCCCTGGTACCACCTGCCACATTGATGAGATATAATGAAGCAAGGGGAAGACCACATAAAAGATGGAATGATGTTAACTAGAACAACCTTAGAGAAATGAATACCAACTTACAAAGAGCATTAGAAAGAGTACATACAAGATCTTTACATCTTCCCCAACACTTCACTAGGGTAAATGGAGGAAGAGAAAAAGAAGTATAATATCAGCACTTAGCATGCTATGGTTAAGTAGTCTAGAATATCTGTAGTTCAGTTTTGTAGTTTCAACAATTCTTTGTGTAAAATTATTTCTGACATTTTTCAGGTGTCCCAACATGTGTCAGACACAGCTGTGTGCAAGCAGATTACTACGGCCAGTGGCCAGGGAGTTTCTCTGAGAAATCTGTGTGTGGAGCATGAGAAACCGGTGGCCAATCTGAACAAGAAACTGGCCAGTTTCAACCGTGATTATTACAGGTAGATTATTGTGGGTAGTCATTCATTCATTCATTCATTCATTCAGTAGCATGTCCTTTGCGGAACTTTTCTCACATGGCAACCATCCAGAAAACTTCTCGCTTGGTTATAAGCAAGATGTCCCACATCCTGCACCCATCTTCTCTTTGGCCTTCCTCTTCTTCTCTTCCCAGGCATATACCCCATCCATGATTGTTCTCTCCAAGCTCCCATGACATTTCAAGTGACCAAAATATTTCAATTATCATCTTTAGTAGCCAGTCTCTTCAGTATTCAGTTCTAGTTTTATGGATTCATTTGTTCTTTTCTGTATCCAAGATATCCTTAGAACCTGCCTATAACATTTATTTTCAAAGGTATTTATGCACTGTCCAGCTTGTTTTAGTAAATGTCCAGGTCTCATATGCGTTTTTTGCAAAAATGAGAGATCAAAGAGAAGCCAGGAATACTAATCGGAGGTTATAATATAAACATATACATATGCAGATGACACAGTATTGGTGGCAGATAATGCAACAGACCTACAACAATTGTTGGACATTGTAGTAACAGAGTGCACACAGAAAGGACTCCTTGAGTTTAAAGAAAACAGTAACTGGTGATATCAAAGAAAATGGTGATACCAAAATGTGAAATAAAAATAGAATGGAAAATTCTTAACCAAGTGGATAATTTTAAATACCTAGGAGCACTTATAACATCAGATGGAAGATGTACAACAGAGATTAAGAGTAGAATAGGGCAAACTAAAGCTGCATTTCAGAAAATGAAGAGTATCTTATGCAATAAGTCGCTATCAATGAATGTAAGAAAGTGCTAAAGTGCTATATAGAACCAGTTTTGTTGTATGGCAGCGAATCATGTAATGTAAATGAACAAATTAGGAAGAACTTAGAAGCAACAAGAGATGTGGTCTTTAAGATGAATGTTGCAAATTTCTTCCTTCGACTGCCAGAGTAACTAACAATGACTGCCTGAAAGAGGCTAATGAAACAAGAACACTATATACATCAATAAGAAAGAGACAAACAGCTTTCTTTGGTCATGTGATGAGAAGAGAGGCATTGGAGAACATTGTGACATCTGGAAAGATCGAGGGGAAGAGAGGCAGACCAAGAGAAATGATGGTGGACGGATTGAGACCGTGGCATGGAAGAATATCATCAGCAGAGTTGATCCAGAACACCAAAGATGGAGATCTGTGGAGAGCCATGAACGCCTGCGCCAGCTGGCAGGGCACTTGATGCTGATGATGATGACCTGTCTGTCAGGTCTTCCATGCCTGTATATATATATATATATATATATATATATATATATATATATATATATATATATATATATATATATATATATATATATATATATATATATATATATATATATATATACTTGTCTGTTGTCTGGCTGTGTGAGGAGAGTTCTGATTACAGTATGTGTTTTCAATTTTAGGCTCCTAGAGAAAGATGATAATGCAGAGGATAATTTGACAGTGGCGACGAAGCGATTAAGAGACCAGCTTATTTTGATTGCGGCACAGCAGGAGCAGTGGCTGACAGGCTATGAAGGTGATTTATTTCTTGTGGGTGGTGGTGGATGTGTGTGATTGTGGTAGTTGATGACTGGTGGTGGTGGATGTTGTGTGGAGGTGCAGATTCTATTGCTTTCAAGTGTGAGAGCGAGAGATTCAAAGATAACTTTGCAAAGACATGTGGAGATGATAATTTGAACACACGCAGTTTGATTACTGCATTCATACTTGTTAGAAAACTGATATCTGTAGTTACAAAGTTATACTGACTAAATGCTCTCCAGTCATAGTTTTAATAATGAAATGCTCTACATGTAACTGGTCATTAAACTACTTCATATTGTTCTAACCGAACATTACCAGGAATTGACCAGAGAGTATTTAGTCTGTTTAACTTTGTAATCAGAGAACATGTAGTCTTTATAACTTTGTGACCAGAGAGTATTTAGTCTGTATAGCTTTCAATGCTCCCCTCCCCTTCCTGCATTTGTATGTTCCACACACAAAATTTAGATGCATATCCTTTACAGAATGTCGCAGTCCGCCCCATCATTATTTGTGCTGTTTGTGATTTATTGGCAAGTTTTCATTCAGTAGTTTGTCATTGCTTTCTGAGCGACCAGCACTCATATTATTTTATGAAAACAAATGCAGGGTGGTCTGCCTACAAATCCTCTCATATCTGTGTTTCAAGCACAGGATAATATGCACTGGCGTAATTGCAAGCTGCATCCATGATACCTTTGTCACATAACCGGCTTTAGTGCACAACTAATCCTTATTTTTACCTTTTGCTCACCTGGGCATCCCCCATCTACACCCCCCCCCCCCCCCCCCCCAGACCACCCACCGGGAGGCTAAGCCAATCACTGAGCTTCTGGCGTTATTGGCCTTAAGTCCAGCCTGAATCACCACACATTCAGTTAATTCCATCCACTGATAGTTGCTCAAATACGTTTTCAGCCAAACAAGGATACAGATAAGTATCTTTAATATTTTCATGTAGTGTTTTTCGTGTAGTTATGTGTCAGTTTATGTTTGTTTGTTCTGTGCTGACATAGGCTTTAGCCGCAATAGCCATTTTGTTACTTGTAATTGTGTTCTAGTAAAGCTCATAATCTACTTCTCATTTTTTGGTGATTCATTTAACGACCATTAAGCTACTTCAGATTGTTCTAGTTGGGTATTAACCTACTTCATATTGTTCTAACCAGACATTAAACTACTTTACATTGTTCTAACCAGAAATTAAACTACTTCATATTGTTCTAACTGGACATTAAGCTACTTCACATTGTTCTAATTGGACATTAAACTACTTTACATTGTAACTAGACACTACACAATAGAAGATTTCACATTGATTTTTTAACTTGACATTACAATACTGAAGATTTGATATTGCTCTAACTTGACATTACAGTGCAGAATACACTACTCTAACTTGACATTACAGCACAGGAGACTTGATATTACAGTACAGAAGACTTGACATACAGTACAGAAAACTTTAACTAGAAATTAAACTACTTCACATTGTTCTAACCAGACATTACATCACTTCACAGTGTTCTAACTGGACTTGAAACTACTTCATATTGTTCTAACTGGACAATAAACTACTTCATATTGTTCGAACGAACAATCAAACTTTATTTTTAAAGGGTTTAGAATTGGGCACGTAGGCCCTTCTACCACTCTCTTTCATACATGATTTCATTCACACATCATTCAAGGCTATCAGAGAACAGCAACAATATAAAAGATATGGATTATAAAGGCATGGGCAAAATGCGAACATCAATACTGTACGACTTAGTAATATTAGCTAATGGTGTAACACTTATTAGCCATGTGGAATATACTGGCCTACCAAAATGGGACTGGCTGTTATACTAGGGTTTTATTATTATTTGTATTATTAAGGGGGAAGATAATCCGTACTGAGATAGTGGTCGAATAATTTGTGATTATATGTATAGGGATTGGTGATGTCTTTGATTTCTAGTGGAAGATTGTTCCACAGCTGAGCTGCAGAGTACGTTGAGTTTGTTTTGTATATGTCAATCCTAGGCTTTGGAATGTGTAATATATTTAATCGTTTACTGTGTCTGGCATATTTCAGTACTGTAATGTCAAGATAGAGTAAAGTCTTTGATACTGTAATGTCAAGATAGTAAAGTCTTCGGTACTAATCAGTCATTAAGCTACTTATTGTTCTAACTGGACATTAAACTACTTCATCACATTGTTCTAACTGGACATTAAACTACTTCATATTGTTATAACTGGACAATAAATTACTTCATATTGTTCTAACTGGACATTACATTACTTCACATTGTTCTAACTAGACACTACACAATAGAAGATTTCACATTGATTTTTTAACTTGACATTACAATACTGAAGATTTGATATTGCTCTAACTTGACATTACAGTGCAGAATACACTACTCTAACTTGACATTACAGCACAGGAGACTTGATATTACAGTACAGAAGACTTGACATACAGTACAGAAAACTTTAACTAGAAATTAAACTACTTCACATTGTTCTAACCAGACATTACATCACTTCACAGTGTTCTAACTGGACTTGAAACTACTTCATATTGTTCTAACTGGACAATAAACTACTTCATATTGTTCGAACGAACAATCAAACTTTATTTTTAAAGGGTTTAGAATTGGGCACGTAGGCCCTTCTACCACTCTCTTTCATACATGATTTCATTCACACATCATTCAAGGCTATCAGAGAACAGCAACAATATAAAAGATATGGATTATAAAGGCATGGGCAAAATGCGAACATCAATACTGTACGACTTAGTAATATTAGCTAATGGTGTAACACTTATTAGCCATGTGGAATATACTGGCCTACCAAAATGGGACTGGCTGTTATACTAGGGTTTTATTATTATTTGTATTATTAAGGGGGAAGATAATCCGTACTGAGATAGTGGTCGAATAATTTGTGATTATATGTATAGGGATTGGTGATGTCTTTGATTTCTAGTGGAAGATTGTTCCACAGCTGAGCTGCAGAGTACGTTGAGTTTGTTTTGTATATGTCAATCCTAGGCTTTGGAATGTGTAATATATTTAATCGTTTACTGTGTCTGGCATATTTCAGTACTGTAATGTCAAGATAGAGTAAAGTCTTTGATACTGTAATGTCAAGATAGTAAAGTCTTCGGTACTAATCAGTCATTAAGCTACTTATTGTTCTAACTGGACATTAAACTACTTCATCACATTGTTCTAACTGGACATTAAACTACTTCATATTGTTATAACTGGACAATAAATTACTTCATATTGTTCTAACTGGACATTACATTACTTCACATTGTTCTAACTAGACACTACACAATAGAAGATTTCACATTGATTTTTTAACTTGACATTACAATACTGAAGATTTGATATTGCTCTAACTTGACATTACAGTGCAGAATACACTACTCTAACTTGACATTACAGCACAGGAGACTTGATATTACAGTACAGAAGACTTGACATACAGTACAGAAAACTTTACTGTAACTTAACATTACAGCACAGAAGACTTCACATTACAATACAGAAGACTTACTCTATCTTGACATTACAGTGCCAAAGATTTTACTCTATCTTGGCATTACAGTACCGAAGACGTTACTCTTATCTTGACATTACAGTACAGCTTGTGTGACATGTCCCTGATACATACATAAAAGTGTATATAACCTGTGGGATATGTCCCTGATACGTACAAACATACAAGTGTTTATGACTTGTGTCATGTTTTTCAGATACATACATAAAAGTGTCTATAACTTGTGTGACATGTCCCTGATACATGTATAAAAGTGTCTATATTTTCTATGATATGTCTCTGATCATAGAGGAAAGTGTCTCTAGCTTGTGTGATATGTCTTTGATACATACATAACAATGTCTATAGCTTGTGTGATATGTCTCTGATAAAACATACACAAATTCTATTTTCTAGAGTCATCAGAGAAGGATTCTGTAGTCCCTGCGGTGAATGACCTTGGAAACCTGCACCAACATGTAAGTGGAGGATGTACAAAAGAAATCAAAGTTGGGATGCCTTTTGTACAGTCGACAGTTGAAGATGTGAATTCACAGAGTCTCATTACACAATCATTAGGCAGCTCATCTGTAAGTACATTTAAGTAAAAGACTCATATTTACAGAGGCCCTAAGCCTTACATGTTCCATAGGTTTACTGAGGCCTTAAGCTTTACATGTTCCATAGAACCAGTTTTAACCTATGGCTGTGAATCCTGGACTGTTCTTATAATGTTCCGACAGGACTTTTGGGATAAATGATGAGGGTGTGACTTGACATCTTGATTACTCGATCGTACATTGGTCTTGAGAGGAAAATATGTGCACAAAATAGGGATTTCACCCACTGGTATTATTCTCCATCATTGTGGAAAAGTTGAAGCACGGACTCAACGACATACTGTGGTTGTTGGCGAAGGAAGGACTCTCCATAGCATGGGTCATAGGTAGTTGAATCTCTTTAGGCGGCCTCCCGTATATTGTTAGACTTGCATGCTTCATCGCTGACAAAGACGAAATCTAAAATGTCTGAATTCGACATTTAACCAAACAGGTGACGTAGCTGGTTCAGACCTCGTTCAGATTATGATGACCGCTCATAAGGAAAGTACAATCCCCTCCGTGACTTCGGCAGACAAATAACTTCCATGATACACCAGGAAGAATAAGAAGCACCTCTCTCGGACTAAAACAATAGGTATATGATGCTTTCAACAGCCCTTAGCCAAGGCAGTATTGAACATGATGACACCAAAACAAAGGGGGTTAACCCTGACTTGATTTTCTCACAGCTGCCAACAAAATAACACTGGATGTTTTCCCATGTCACTGCCTGGGTTCTTGAAAAGACTGCAGTGTTAAATTTGACAAATGTTGATATACAAACGTACTGAGTGACAATTTACCACTTGTTATCAATCCCGCCACAATGTTCCTCGCTCTTTGCCTCAATGCCTGCAAAGTTAAAAATGACAAACTATGTACCTTCTGGCATAATATACATTTTCAATTTGCACAAACAGGTACACACATTGGCCATCCCCGATGTTCTCGGCTAGCACATTGTATCCAAATCTCTGTTGAAACGGGTCTCTATGCCTTGTCCGCAACATATTTAGTCTACTGGCCGGGGATGGGGGACGGCATTATAAACTGTCCCCACCACTCTCACGAGACAACACAGACGACTAACAGGACAACACAGATACCGTAACATTGATATATTCTCACCTACACACTTAAACACCCACTCTGAGAATACAACAATCTGTTTTAGAACATGACCGGGAGTGTGACTAACTGTCGGGGTTTGGTACATATCGGCTCCAATGTCTGGTTATTTTAGTCAAGCTCCACTGCACGATTTACTGCAGGTAAAAATGAGTACATAGGTATTCAAACCTTGCTCATGAATGGGACATAGTCACAAGACAGACCGGCCCCACCAACCGTCTGAAGCAATGGAGGGTCCTACCCAACTGTTTCCCCAGGCTGTCGTACACACAAAATACTTCCCTCTCCAGCATATTCTGTACACAGATGAAATAAAGATTCACACACACAATATATATGCGTACAGGTTCTGAATCTTTAACAAAGGCATTATGTAACACCTGAATAGTTTACCAGAAGTCCGGTAAAGGTAGGCTCTTCTTTAGATGAGATTGAAACAAAAGTGAAGATAGATTGAACTCTGCAGAAACTGTACAGAATTTACAAAGATATCAAAATCTTCAAAATACGATGAATCAGTAATCATAGCATGATAAGAATTGTAAGCAGAGGATTATGATACTGTGGTATAGACTTTGAAATAGCCAGTTCGAATCTCAGGCTGTCTCTCTTACAGAAGCAATGGTGCCATTGTAAACTTCACCAAAATACATAAATGACATGTATTATATTTCTCATATCAAACAAATATTGTATGACTTATATAACACAAATATTATCATTCAAAAAAAAACCCTATTTATGCTCACCAATGCAACATAAAGGCAAAATGGACCCACAAGGGCCTACACTTTCTCCCTGAATAAAATCACATCTTTCACGTTGGCTGGCCAAGACTCAAGTGAAGTCCTGGTCCAGCCCGGGAGCTATGCTAATTCCAGCCCTGGCACAGAATTCCTCGCCTCTATCTGAACGATGGTATGTGCGCTAGGCATTACCTTATAAGGAACTGCCAGTCTCTGGTACGTAATATTACTCTTTCCTAGAAAAGGTATTTATAATCGTCTGCAAGCTGGATTAAACTGGGACGTTATGTCACAGCACACTAACCAGTCTGTTTCCTGCTCCAGTTTCTGTCTGGGTGGGCAAGCACACTAACCAGTCTGTTTCCTGTTTCAGTTTATGTCTGAGAGGGCAAGCACACTAAACAGTCTGTTTCCTACTCCAGTTTATGTCTGGGTGGGCAAGCACACTAACAACTCTGTCTCCTGCTCCAGTTTATGTCTGGGTGGGCAATCACACTAACCAATCCACCTCCTACTCCAGTTTATGTCTGTGTGGGCAAGCACACTAACCAGTCTGCCTCCTGTTCCAGTTTCTGTGTATGTATTGTAATGAGGTGTAGAATATTTAGTTGTGCAACAGCAAATCAGGTACAGGGACGACTAGCGCCACTTCTGTCACGTGGAAAAATACCTATAAGTACTATAGCTAATCTCATAAGAACTATTTTTAGCCCACATTATGCTACCAGTGTCAAACATGGACGCTTACTGCAACTAATGAATGAAAAATCATAACAACAGAGATGAGATGCCTTAGACAAGCTGCGAGAGTAACAGTGAGAGATATAATTAGGAATAAGGAAATTATAAGATGACAAGTTCTAAAACCAGTCATGGACTTCATGAAAGAACAGCTGAAATGGTTTGGCCTCCTCACAAGCATGCCCTGGTACCACCTGCCACATTGATGAGATATAATGAAGCAAGGGGAAGACCACATAAAAGATGGAATGATGTTAACTAGAACAACCTTAGAGAAATGAATACCAACTTACAAAGAGCATTAGAAAGAGTACATACAAGATCTTTACATCTTCCCCAACACTTCACTAGGGTAAATGGAGGAAGAGAAGAAGAAGTAGAATATCAGCACTTAGCATGCTATGGTTAAGTAGCCTAGAATATCTGTAGTTCAGTTTTGTAGTTTCAACAATTCTTTGTGTAAAATTATTTCTGGCATTTTTCAGGTGTCCCAACATGTGTCAGACACAGCTGTGTGCAAGCAGATTACTACGGCCAGTGGCCAGGGAGTTTCTCTGAGAAATCTGTGTGTAGAGCATGAGAAACCGGTGGCCAATCTGAACAAGAAACTGGCCAGTTTCAACCGTGATTATTACAGGTAGATTATTGTGGGTTGTCATTCATTCATTCAGTAGCATGTCCTTTGCGGAACTTTTCTCACATGGCAACCATCCAGAAAACTTCTCGCTTGGTTATAAGCAAGATGTCCCACATCCTGCACCCATCTTCTCTTTGGCCTTCCTCTTCTTCTCTTCCCAGGCATATACCCCATTCATGATTGTTCTCTCCAAACTCCCATGACATTTCAAGTGACCAAAATATTTCAATTATCATCTTTAGTAGCCAGTCTCTTCAGTATTCAGTTCTTGTTTTATGGATTCATTTGTTCTTTTCTGTATCCAAGATATCCTTAGAACCTGCCTATAACATTTATTTTCAAAGGTATTTATGCACTGTCCAGCTTGTTTTAGTAAATGTCCAGGTCTCATATGCGTTTTTGCAATGGAAAAGATGAATGCTCTTAAAGATCTAATTTGTGTAGGTATATCTGTCTCCCTCCACCATGTATTCAGTTCTTTAATTTCTGAAAAGCAATAGATATTCGTCTTTTAATTTCCTTCATTGTGTCACCATTGTTTGTAATTAATGACTCTAGATATTCTAAATGTTCCACCACCTCCCAGTGTGGGAGACACTACTTGTCTGTCTGGTCTTCCATGCCTCAATATATATATATATATATACACACCTGTAAGTAATAGAAAAGTCAATAGAGACACAGAAAGACATATATTTGTGCTTCAAAGATTATACTAAGGCATTTGATAAAGTAAAACATGATGAACTGATTAAAATGTTGGAAAATATCAATATTGATGGGAAAGATTTAAGATTAATAAAGAATATTTACTGGAACCAAGTAGCAGCAATTAAAATTGGATATAAAGAGCGTAGTTATAAACAGATAAAGCTAGGACTATGACAGGGGTGTACCTCGTCACCAGATGTCTTCTCCCTGTATAGCGAAGTAAAAATGAGAGATCAAAGAGAAGCCAGGAATAATAATCGGAGGTTATAATATAAACATATACATATGCAGATGACACAGTATTGGTGGCAGATAATGCAACAGACCTACAACAATTGTTGGACATTGTAGTAACAGAGTGCACACAGAAAGGACTCCTTGAGTTTAAAGAAAACAGTAACTGGTGATATCAAAGAAAATGGTGATACCAAAATGTGGAATAAAAATAGAATGGGAAATTCTTAACCAAGTGGATAATTTTAAATACCTAGGAGCACTTATAACATCAGATGGAAGATGTACAACAGAGATTAAGAGTAGAATAGGGCAAACTAAAGCTGCATTTCAGAAAATGAAGAGTATCTTATGCAATAAGTCGCTATCAATGAATGTAAGAAAGTGCTAAAATGCTATATAGAACCAGTTTTGTTGTATGGCAGCGAATCATGTAATGTAAATGAACAAATTAGGAAGAACTTAGAAGCAACAGAGATGTGGTCTTTAAGATGAATGTTGCAAATTCCTTCCTTCGACTGCCAGAGTAACTAACAATGACTGCCTGAAAGAGGCTAATGAAACAAGAACACTATATACATCAATAAGAAAGAGACAAACAGTTTTCTTTGGTCATGTGATGAGAAGAGAGGCATTGGAGAACATCGTGACATCTGGAAAGATCGAGGGGAAGAGAGGCAGACCAAGAGAAATGATGGTGGACGGATTGAGACCGTGGCATGGAAGAATATCATCAGCAGAGTTGATCCAGAACACCAAAGACGGAGATCTGTGGAGAGCCATGAACGTCTGCGCCAGCTGGCAGGGCACTTGATGCTGATGATGATGACCTGTCTGTCAGGTCTTCCATGCCTGTATATATATATATATGTCTGTTGTCTGGCTGTGTGAGGAGAGTTCTGATTACAGTATGTGTTTTCAATTTTAGGCTCCTAGAGAAAGATGATAATGCAGAGGATAATTTGACAGTGGCGACGAAGCGATTAAGAGACCTGCTTATTTTGATTGCGGGACAGCAGGAGCAGTCGCTGACAGGCTATGAAGGTGATTTATTTCTTGTGGGTGGTGGTGGATGTGTGTGATTGTGGTAGTTGATGACTGGTGGTGGTGTATGTTGTGTGGAGGTGCAGATTCTATTGCTTTCAAGTGTGAGAGCGAGAGATTCAAAGATAACTTTGCAAAGACATGTGGAGATGATAATTTGAACACACGCAGTTTGATTACTGCATTCATACTTGTTAGAAAACTGATATCTGTAGTTACAAAGTTATACTGACTAAATGCTCTCCAGTCATAGTTTTAATAATGAAATGCTCTACATGTAACTGGTCATTAAACTACTTCATATTGTTCTAACCGAACATTAACAGGAATTGACCAGAGAGTATTTAGTCTGTTTAACTTTGTAATCAGAGAACATGTAGTCTTTATAACTTTGTGACCAGAGAGTATTTAGTCTGTATAGCTTTCAATGCTCCCCTCCCCTTCCTGCATTTGTATGTTCCACACACAAAATTTAGATGCATATCCTTTACAGAATGTCGCAGTCCGCCCCATCATTATTTGTGCTGTTTGTGATTTATTGGGACATTAAGCTACTTCACATTGTTCTAATTGGACATTAAACTACTTTACATTGTAACTAGACACTACACAATAGAAGATTTCACATTGATTTTTTAACTTGACATTACAATACTGAAGATTTGATATTGCTCTAACTTGACATTACAGTGCAGAATACACTACTCTAACTTGACATTACAGCACAGGAGACTTGATATTACAGTACAGAAGACTTGACATACAGTACAGAAAACTTTAACTAGAAATTAAACTACTTCACATTGTTCTAACCAGACATTACATCACTTCACAGTGTTCTAACTGGACTTGAAACTACTTCATATTGTTCTAACTGGACAATAAACTACTTCATATTGTTCGAACGAACAATCAAACTTTATTTTTAAAGGGTTTAGAATTGGGCACGTAGGCCCTTCTACCACTCTCTTTCATACATGATTTCATTCACACATCATTCAAGGCTATCAGAGAACAGCAACAATATAAAAGATATGGATTATAAAGGCATGGGCAAAATGCGAACATCAATACTGTACGACTTAGTAATATTAGCTAATGGTGTAACACTTATTAGCCATGTGGAATATACTGGCCTACCAAAATGGGACTGGCTGTTATACTAGGGTTTTATTATTATTTGTATTATTAAGGGGGAAGATAATCCGTACTGAGATAGTGGTCGAATAATTTGCGATTATATGTATAGGGATTGGTGATGTCTTTGATTTCTAGTGGAAGATTGTTCCACAGCTGAGCTGCAGAGTACGTTGAGTTTGTTTTGTATATGTCAATCCTAGGCTTTGGAATGTGTAATATATTTAATCGTTTACTGTGTCTGGCATATTTCAGTACTGTAATGT
Organism: Cepaea hortensis; assembly: GCA_963921405.1. Lineage (NCBI taxonomy): Eukaryota > Metazoa > Mollusca > Gastropoda > Stylommatophora > Helicidae > Cepaea > Cepaea hortensis. The sequence goes on from OY992882.1 coordinate 12,812,067, forward strand.
CAAGATAGAGTAAAGTCTTTGATACTGTAATGTCAAGATAGTAAAGTCTTCGGTACTAATCAGTCATTAAGCTACTTATTGTTCTAACTGGACATTAAACTACTTCATCACATTGTTCTAACTGGACATTAAACTACTTCATATTGTTATAACTGGACAATAAATTACTTCATATTGTTCTAACTGGACATTACATTACTTCACATTGTTCTAACTAGACACTACACAATAGAAGATTTCACATTGATTTTTTAACTTGACATTACAATACTGAAGATTTGATATTGCTCTAACTTGACATTACAGTGCAGAATACACTACTCTAACTTGACATTACAGCACAGGAGACTTGATATTACAGTACAGAAGACTTGACATACAGTACAGAAAACTTTACTGTAACTTAACATTACAGCACAGAAGACTTCACATTACAATACAGAAGACTTACTCTATCTTGACATTACAGTACCGAAGACTTTACTCTTATCTTGACATTACAGTACAGCTTGTGTGACATGTCCCTGATACATACATAAAAGTGTATATAACCTGTGGGATATGTCCCTGATACGTACAAACATACAAGTGTTTATGACTTGTGTCATGTTTTTCAGATACATACATAAAAGTGTCTATAACTTGTGTGACATGTCCCTGATACATGTATAAAAGTGTCTATATTTTCTATGATATGTCTCTGATCATAGAGGAAAGTGTCTCTAGCTTGTGTGATATGTCTCTGATAAAACATACACAAATTCTATTTTCTAGAGTCATCAGAGAAGGATTCTGTAGTCCCTGCGGTGAATGACCTTGGAAATCTGCACCAACATGTAAGTGGAGGATGTACAAAAGAAATCAAAGTTGGGATGCCTTTTGTACAGTCGACAGTTGAAGATGTGAATTCACAGAGTCTCATTACACAATCATTAGGCAGCTCATCTGTAAGTACATTTAAGTAAAAGACTCATATTTACAGAGGCCCTAAGCCTTACATGTTCCATAGGTTTACTGAGGCCTTAAGCTTTACATGTTCCATAGAACCAGTTTTAACCTATGGCTGTGAATCCTGGACTGTTCTTATAATGTTCCGACAGGACTTTTGGGATAAATGATGAGGGTGTGACTTGACATCTTGATTACTCGATCGTACATTGGTCTTGAGAGGAAAATATGTGCACAAAATAGGGATTTCACCCACTGATATTATTCTCCATCATTGTGGAAAAGTTGAAGCACGGACTCAACGACATACTGTGGTTGTTGGCGAAGGAAGGACTCTCCATAGCATGGGTCATAGGTAGTTGAATCTCTTTAGGCGGCCTCCCGTAGATTGTTAGACTTGCATGCTTCATCGCTGACAAAGACGAAATCTAAAATGTCTGAATTCGACATTTAACCAAACAGGTGACGTAGCTGGTTCAGACCTCGTTCAGATTATGATGACCGCTCATAAGGAAAGTACAATCCCCTCCGTGACTTCGGCAGACAAATAACTTCCATGATACACCAGGAAGAATAAGAAGCACCTCTCTCGGACTAAAACAATAGGTATATGATGCTTTCAACAGCCCTTAGCCAAGGCAGTATTGAACATGATGACACCAAAACAAAGGGGGTTAACCCTGACTTGATTTTCTCACAGCTGCCAACAAAATAACACTGGATGTTTTCCCATGTCACTGCCTGGGTTCTTGAAAAGACTGCAGTGTTAAATTTGACAAATGTTGATATACAAACGTACTGAGTGACAATTTACCACTTGTTATCAATCCCGCCACAATGTTCCTCGCTCTTTGCCTCAATGCCTGCAAAATTAAAAATGACAAACTATGTACCTGTTGGCATAATATACATTTTCAATTTGCACAAACAGGTACACACATTGGCCATCCCCGATGTTCTCGGCTAGCACATTGTATCCAAATCTCTGTTGAAACGGGTCTCTATGCCATGTCCGCAACATATTTAGTCTACTGGCCGGGGATGGGGGACGGCATTATAAACTGTCCCCACCACTCTCACGAGACAACACAGACGACTAACAGAACAACACAGATACTGTAAACATAGATATATTCTCACCTACACACTTAAACACCCACTCTGAGAATACAACAATCTGTTTTAGAACATGACCGGGAGTGTGACTAACTGTCGGGGTTTGGTACATATCGGCTCCAATGTCTGGTTATTTTAGTCAAGCTCCACTGCACGATTTACTGCAGGTAAAAATGAGTACATAGGTATTCAAACCTTGCTCATGAATGGGACATAGTCACAAGACAGACCGGCCCCACCAACCGTCTGAAGCAATGGAGGGTCCTACCCAACTGTTTCCCCAGGCTGTCGTACACACAAAATACTTCCCTCCCCAGCATATTCTGTACAGAGATGAAATAAAGATTCACACACACAATATATATGCGTACAGGTTCTGAATCTTTAACAAAGGCATTATGTAACACCTGAATAGTTTACCAGAAGTCCGGTAAAGGTAGGCTCTTCTTTAGATGAGATTGAAACAAAAGTGAAGATAGATTGAACTCTGCAGAAACTGTACAGAATTTACAAAGATATCAAAATCTTCAAAATACGATGAATCAGTAATCATAGCATGATAAGAATTGTAAGCAGAGGATTATGATACTGTGGTATAGACTTTGAAATAGCCAGTTCGAATCTCAGGCTGTCTCTCTTACAGAAGCAATGGTGCCATTGTAAACTTCACCAAAATACATAAATGACATGTATTATATTTCTCATATCAAACAAATATTGTATGACTTATATAACACAAATATTATCATTCAAAAAAAAACCCTATTTATGCTCACCAATGCAACATAAAGGCAAAATGGACCCACAAGGGCCTACACTTTCTCCCTGAATAAAATCACATCTTTCACGTTGGCTGGCCAAGACTCAAGTGAAGTCCTGGTCCAGCCCGGGAGCTATGCTAATTCCAGCCCTGGCACAGAATTCCTCGCCTCTATCTGAACGATGGTATGTGCGCTAGGCATTACCTTATAAGGAACTGCCAGTCTCTGGTACGTAATATAACTCTTTCCTAGAAAAGGTATTTATAATCATCTGCAAGCTGGATTAAACTAGGACGTTATGTCACAGCACACTAACCAGTCTGTTTCCTGCTCCAGTTTCTGTCTGGGTGGGCAAGCACACTAACCAGTCTGTTTCCTGCTTCAGTTTATGTCTCAGAGGGCAAGCACACTAACAACTCTGTCTCCTGCTCCAGTTTATGTCTGGGTGGGCAATCACACTAACCAATCCACCTCCTACTCCAGTTTATGTCTGTGTGGGCAAGCACACTAACCAGTCTGCTTCCTGTTCCAGTTTCTGTGTATGTATTGTAATGAGGTGTAGAATATTTAGTTGTGCAACAGCAAATCAGGTACAGGGACGACTAGCGCCACTTCTGTCACGTGGAAAAATACCTATAAGTACTATAGCTAATCTCATAAGAACTATTTTTAGCCCACATTATGCTACCAGTGTCAAACATGGACGCTTACTGCAACTAATGAATGAAAAATCATAACAACAGAGATGAGATGCCTTAGACAAGCTGCGAGAGTAACAGTGAGAGATATAATTAGGAATAAGGAAATTATAAGATGACAAGTTCTAAAACCAGTCATGGACTTCATGAAAGAACAGCTGAAATGGTTTGGCCTCCTCACAAGCATGCCCTGGTACCACCTGCCACATTGATGAGATATAATGAAGCAAGGGGAAGACCACATAAAAGATGGAATGATGTTAACTAGAACAACCTTAGAGAAATGAATACCAACTTACAAAGAGCATTAGAAAGAGTACATACAAGATCTTTACATCTTCCCCAACACTTCACTAGGGTAAATGGAGGAAGAGAAGAAGAAGTAGAATATCAGCACTTAGCATGCTATGGTTAAGTAGCCTAGAATATCTGTAGTTCAGTTTTGTAGTTTCAACAATTCTTTGTGTAAAATTATTTCTGGCATTTTTCAGGTGTCCCAACATGTGTCAGACACAGCTGTGTGCAAGCAGATTACTACGGCCAGTGGCCAGGGAGTTTCTCTGAGAAATCTGTGTGTAGAGCATGAGAAACCGGTGGCCAATCTGAACAAGAAACTGGCCAGTTTCAACCGTGATTATTACAGGTAGATTATTGTGGGTTGTCATTCATTCATTCAGTAGCATGTCCTTTGCGGAACTTTTCTCACATGGCAACCATCCAGAAAACTTATCGCTTGGTTATAAGCAAGATGTCCCACATCCTGCACCCATCTTCTCTTTGGCCTTCCTCTTCTTCTCTTCCCAGGCATATACCCCATCCATGATTGTTCTCTCCAAACTCCCATGACATTTCAAGTGACCAAAATATTTCAATTATCATCTTTAGTAGCCAGTCTCTTCAGTATTCAGTTCTTGTTTTATGGATTCATTTGTTCTTTTCTGTATCCAAGATATCCTTAGAACCTGCCTATAACATTTATTTTCAAAGGTATTTATGCACTGTCCAGCTTGTTTTAGTAAATGTCCAGGTCTCATATGCGTTTTTTGCAATGGAAAAGATGAATGCTCTTAAAGATCTAATTTGTGTAGGTATATCTGTCTCCCTCCACCATGTATTCAGTTCTTTAATTTCTGAAAAGCAATAGATATTCGTCTTTTAATTTCCTTCATTGTGTCACCATTGTTTGTAATTAATGACTCTAGATATTCTAAATGTTCCACCACCTCCCAGTGTGGGAGACACTACTTGTCTGTCTGGTCTTCCATGCCTCAATATATATATATATATACACACCTGTAAGTAATAGAAAAGTCAATAGAGACACAGAAAGACATATATTTGTGCTTCAAAGATTATACTAAGGCATTTGATAAAGTAAAACATGATGAACTGATTAAAATGTTGGAAAATATCAATATTGATGGGAAAGATTTAAGATTAATAAAGAATATTTACTGGAACCAAGTAGCAGCAATTAAAATTGGATATAAAGAGCGTAGTTATAAACAGATAAAGCTAGGACTATGACAGGGGTGTACCTCGTCACCAGATGTCTTCTCCCTGTATAGCGAAGTAAAAATGAGAGATCAAAGAGAAGCCAGGAATACTAATCGGAGGTTATAATATAAACATATACATATGCAGATGACACAGTATTGGTGGCAGATAATGCAACAGACCTACAACAATTGTTGGACATTGTAGTAACAGAGTGCACACAGAAAGGACTCCTTGAGTTTAAAGAAAACAGTAACTGGTGATATCAAAGAAAATGGTGATACCAAAATGTGAAATAAAAATAGAATGGAAAATTCTTAACCAAGTGGATAATTTTAAATACCTAGGAGCACTTATAACATCAGATGGAAGATGTACAACAGAGATTAAGAGTAGAATAGGGCAAACTAAAGCTGCATTTCAGAAAATGAAGAGTATCTTATGCAATAAGTCGCTATCAATGAATGTAAGAAAGTGCTAAAATGCTATATAGAACCAGTTTTGTTGTATGGCAGCGAATCATGTAATGTAAATGAACAAATTAGGAAGAACTTAGAAGCAACAGAGATGTGGTCTTTAAGATGAATGTTGCAAATTCCTTCCTTCGACTGCCAGAGTAACTAACAATGACTGCCTGAAAGAGGCTAATGAAACAAGAACACTATATACATCAATAAGAAAGAGACAAACAGTTTTCTTTGGTCATGTGATGAGAAGAGAGGCATTGGAGAACATCGTGACATCTGGAAAGATCGAGGGGAAGAGAGGCAGACCAAGAGAAATGATGGTGGACGGATTGAGACCGTGGCATGGAAGAATATCATCAGCAGAGTTGATCCAGAACACCAAAGACGGAGATCTGTGGAGAGCCATGAACGCCTGCGCCAGCTGGCAGGGCACTTGATGCTGATGATGATGACCTGTCTGTCAGGTCTTCCATGCCTGTATATATATATATATATATATATATATATATATATATATATATATATATATATATATATATATATATATATATATACTTGTCTGTTGTCTGGCTGTGTGAGGAGAGTTCTGATTACAGTATGTGTTTTCAATTTTAGGCTCCTAGAGAAAGATGATAATGCAGAGGATAATTTGACAGTGGCGACGAAGCGATTAAGAGACCAGCTTATTTTGATTGCGGGACAGCAGGAGCAGTCGCTGACAGGCTATGAAGGTGATTTATTTCTTGTGGGTGGTGGTGGATGTGTGTGATTGTGGTAGTTGATGACTGGTGGTGGTGGATGTTGTGTGGAGGTGCAGATTCTATTGCTTTCAAGTGTGAGAGCGAGAGATTCAAAGATAACTTTGCAAAGACATGTGGAGATGATAATTTGAACACACGCAGTTTGATTACTGCATTCATACTTGTTAGAAAACTGATATCTGTAGTTACAAAGTTATACTGACTAAATGCTCTCCAGTCATAGTTTTAATAATGAAATGCTCTACATGTAACTGGTCATTAAACTACTTCATATTGTTCTAACCGAACATTAACAGGAATTGACCAGAGAGTATTTAGTCTGTTTAACTTTGTAATCAGAGAACATGTAGTCTTTATAACTTTGTGACCAGAGAGTATTTAGTCTGTATAGCTTTCAATGCTCCCCTCCCCTTCCTGCATTTGTATGTTCCACACACAAAATTTAGATGCATATCCTTTACAGAATGTCGCAGTCCGCCCCATCATTATTTGTGCTGTTTGTGATTTATTGGGACATTAAGCTACTTCACATTGTTCTAATTGGACATTAAACTACTTTACATTGTAACTAGACACTACACAATAGAAGATTTCACATTGATTTTTTAACTTGACATTACAATACTGAAGATTTGATATTGCTCTAACTTGACATTACAGTGCAGAATACACTACTCTAACTTGACATTACAGCACAGGAGACTTGATATTACAGTACAGAAGACTTGACATACAGTACAGAAAACTTTAACTAGAAATTAAACTACTTCACATTGTTCTAACCAGACATTACATCACTTCACAGTGTTCTAACTGGACTTGAAACTACTTCATATTGTTCTAACTGGACAATAAACTACTTCATATTGTTCGAACGAACAATCAAACTTTATTTTTAAAGGGTTTAGAATTGGGCACGTAGGCCCTTCTACCACTCTCTTTCATACATGATTTCATTCACACATCATTCAAGGCTATCAGAGAACAGCAACAATATAAAAGATATGGATTATAAAGGCATGGGCAAAATGCGAACATCAATACTGTACGACTTAGTAATATTAGCTAATGGTGTAACACTTATTAGCCATGTGGAATATACTGGCCTACCAAAATGGGACTGGCTGTTATACTAGGGTTTTATTATTATTTGTATTATTAAGGGGGAAGATAATCCGTACTGAGATAGTGGTCGAATAATTTGCGATTATATGTATAGGGATTGGTGATGTCTTTGATTTCTAGTGGAAGATTGTTCCACAGCTGAGCTGCAGAGTACGTTGAGTTTGTTTTGTATATGTCAATCCTAGGCTTTGGAATGTGTAATATATTTAATCGTTTACTGTGTCTGGCATATTTCAGTACTGTAATGTCAAGATAGAGTAAAGTCTTTGATACTGTAATGTCAAGATAGTAAAGTCTTCGGTACTAATCAGTCATTAAGCTACTTATTGTTCTAACTGGACATTAAACTACTTCATCACATTGTTCTAACTGGACATTAAACTACTTCATATTGTTATAACTGGACAATAAATTACTTCATATTGTTCTAACTGGACATTACATTACTTCACATTGTTCTAACTAGACACTACACAATAGAAGATTTCACATTGATTTTTTAACTTGACATTACAATACTGAAGATTTGATATTGCTCTAACTTGACATTACAGTGCAGAATACACTACTCTAACTTGACATTACAGCACAGGAGACTTGATATTACAGTACAGAAGACTTGACATACAGTACAGAAAACTTTACTGTAACTTAACATTACAGCACAGAAGACTTCACATTACAATACAGAAGACTTACTCTATCTTGACATTACAGTGCCAAAGATTTTACTCTATCTTGACATTACAGTACCGAAGACTTTACTCTTATCTTGACATTACAGTACAGCTTGTGTGACATGTCCCTGATACATACATAAAAGTGTATATAACCTGTGGGATATGTCCCTGATACGTACAAACATACAAGTGTTTATGACTTGTGTCATGTTTTTCAGATACATACATAAAAGTGTCTATAACTTGTGTGACATGTCCCTGATACATGTATAAAAGTGTCTATATTTTCTATGATATGTCTCTGATCATAGAGGAAAGTGTCTCTAGCTTGTGTGATATGTCTCTGATAAAACATACACAAATTCTATTTTCTAGAGTCATCAGAGAAGGATTCTGTAGTCCCTGCGGTGAATGACCTTGGAAACCTGCACCAACATGTAAGTGGAGGATGTACAAAAGAAATCAAAGTTGGGATGCCTTTTGTACAGTCGACAGTTGAAGATGTGAATTCACAGAGTCTCATTACACAATCATTAGGCAGCTCATCTGTAAGTACATTTAAGTAAAAGACTCATATTTACAGAGGCCCTAAGCCTTACATGTTCCATAGGTTTACTGAGGCCTTAAGCTTTACATGTTCCATAGAACCAGTTTTAACCTATGGCTGTGAATCCTGGACTGTTCTTATAATGTTCCGACAGGACTTTTGGGATAAATGATGAGGGTGTGACTTGACATCTTGATTACTCGATCGTACATTGGTCTTGAGAGGAAAATATGTGCACAAAATAGGGATTTCACCCACTGATATTATTCTCCATCATTGTGGAAAAGTTGAAGCACGGACTCAACGACATACTGTGGTTGTTGGCGAAGGAAGGACTCTCCATAGCATGGGTCATAGGTAGTTGAATCTCTTTAGGCGGCCTCCCGTAGATTGTTAGACTTGCATGCTTCATCGCTGACAAAGACGAAATCTAAAATGTCTGAATTCGACATTTAACCAAACAGGTGACGTAGCTGGTTCAGACCTCGTTCAGATTATGATGACCGCTCATAAGGAAAGTACAATCCCCTCCGTGACTTCGGCAGACAAATAACTTCCATGATACACCAGGAAGAATAAGAAGCACCTCTCTCGGACTAAAACAATAGGTATATGATGCTTTCAACAGCCCTTAGCCAAGGCAGTATTGAACATGATGACACCAAAACAAAGGGGGTTAACCCTGACTTGATTTTCTCACAGCTGCCAACAAAATAACACTGGATGTTTTCCCATGTCACTGCCTGGGTTCTTGAAAAGACTGCAGTGTTAAATTTGACAAATGTTGATATACAAACGTACTGAGTGACAATTTACCACTTGTTATCAATCCCGCCACAATGTTCCTCGCTCTTTGCCTCAATGCCTGCAAAATTAAAAATGACAAACTATGTACCTGTTGGCATAATATACATTTTCAATTTGCACAAACAGGTACACACATTGGCCATCCCCGATGTTCTCGGCTAGCACATTGTATCCAAATCTCTGTTGAAACGGGTCTCTATGCCATGTCCGCAACATATTTAGTCTACTGGCCGGGGATGGGGGACGGCATTATAAACTGTCCCCACCACTCTCACGAGACAACACAGACGACTAACAGAACAACACAGATACTGTAAACATAGATATATTCTCACCTACACACTTAAACACCCACTCTGAGAATACAACAATCTGTTTTAGAACATGACCGGGAGTGTGACTAACTGTCGGGGTTTGGTACATATCGGCTCCAATGTCTGGTTATTTTAGTCAAGCTCCACTGCACGATTTACTGCAGGTAAAAATGAGTACATAGGTATTCAAACCTTGCTCATGAATGGGACATAGTCACAAGACAGACCGGCCCCACCAACCGTCTGAAGCAATGGAGGGTCCTACCCAACTGTTTCCCCAGGCTGTCGTACACACAAAATACTTCCCTCCCCAGCATATTCTGTACACAGATGAAATAAAGATTCACACACACAATATATATGCGTACAGGTTCTGAATCTTTAACAAAGGCATTATGTAACACCTGAATAGTTTACCAGAAGTCCGGTAAAGGTAGGCTCTTCTTTAGATGAGATTGAAACAAAAGTGAAGATAGATTGAACTCTGCAGAAACTGTACAGAATTTACAAAGATATCAAAATCTTCAAAATACGATGAATCAGTAATCATAGCATGATAAGAATTGTAAGCAGAGGATTATGATACTGTGGTATAGACTTTGAAATAGCCAGTTCGAATCTCAGGCTGTCTCTCTTACAGAAGCAATGGTGCCATTGTAAACTTCACCAAAATACATAAATGACATGTATTATATTTCTCATATCAAACAAATATTGTATGACTTATATAACACAAATATTATCATTCAAAAAAAAACCCTATTTATGCTCACCAATGCAACATAAAGGCAAAATGGACCCACAAGGGCCTACACTTTCTCCCTGAATAAAATCACATCTTTCACGTTGGCTGGCCAAGACTCAAGTGAAGTCCTGGTCCAGCCCGGGAGCTATGCTAATTCCAGCCCTGGCACAGAATTCCTCGCCTCTATCTGAACGATGGTATGTGCGCTAGGCATTACCTTATAAGGAACTGCCAGTCTCTGGTACGTAATATAACTCTTTCCTAGAAAAGGTATTTATAATCATCTGCAAGCTGGATTAAACTAGGACGTTATGTCACAGCACACTAACCAGTCTGTTTCCTGCTCCAGTTTCTGTCTGGGTGGGCAAGCACACTAACCAGTCTGTTTCCTGCTTCAGTTTATGTCTCAGAGGGCAAGCACACTAACAACTCTGTCTCCTGCTCCAGTTTATGTCTGGGTGGGCAATCACACTAACCAATCCACCTCCTACTCCAGTTTATGTCTGTGTGGGCAAGCACACTAACCAGTCTGCTTCCTGTTCCAGTTTCTGTGTATGTATTGTAATGAGGTGTAGAATATTTAGTTGTGCAACAGCAAATCAGGTACAGGGACGACTAGCGCCACTTCTGTCACGTGGAAAAATACCTATAAGTACTATAGCTAATCTCATAAGAACTATTTTTAGCCCACATTATGCTACCAGTGTCAAACATGGACGCTTACTGCAACTAATGAATGAAAAATCATAACAACAGAGATGAGATGCCTTAGACAAGCTGCGAGAGTAACAGTGAGAGATATAATTAGGAATAAGGAAATTATAAGATGACAAGTTCTAAAACCAGTCATGGACTTCATGAAAGAACAGCTGAAATGGTTTGGCCTCCTCACAAGCATGCCCTGGTACCACCTGCCACATTGATGAGATATAATGAAGCAAGGGGAAGACCACATAAAAGATGGAATGATGTTAACTAGAACAACCTTAGAGAAATGAATACCAACTTACAAAGAGCATTAGAAAGAGTACATACAAGATCTTTACATCTTCCCCAACACTTCACTAGGGTAAATGGAGGAAGAGAAGAAGAAGTAGAATATCAGCACTTAGCATGCTATGGTTAAGTAGCCTAGAATATCTGTAGTTCAGTTTTGTAGTTTCAACAATTCTTTGTGTAAAATTATTTCTGGCATTTTTCAGGTGTCCCAACATGTGTCAGACACAGCTGTGTGCAAGCAGATTACTACGGCCAGTGGCCAGGGAGTTTCTCTGAGAAATCTGTGTGTAGAGCATGAGAAACCGGTGGCCAATCTGAACAAGAAACTGGCCAGTTTCAACCGTGATTATTACAGGTAGATTATTGTGGGTTGTCATTCATTCATTCAGTAGCATGTCCTTTGCGGAACTTTTCTCACATGGCAACCATCCAGAAAACTTATCGCTTGGTTATAAGCAAGATGTCCCACATCCTGCACCCATCTTCTCTTTGGCCTTCCTCTTCTTCTCTTCCCAGGCATATACCCCATCCATGATTGTTCTCTCCAAACTCCCATGACATTTCAAGTGACCAAAATATTTCAATTATCATCTTTAGTAGCCAGTCTCTTCAGTATTCAGTTCTTGTTTTATGGATTCATTTGTTCTTTTCTGTATCCAAGATATCCTTAGAACCTGCCTATAACATTTATTTTCAAAGGTATTTATGCACTGTCCAGCTTGTTTTAGTAAATGTCCAGGTCTCATATGCGTTTTTTGCAATGGAAAAGATGAATGCTCTTAAAGATCTAATTTGTGTAGGTATATCTGTCTCCCTCCACCATGTATTCAGTTCTTTAATTTCTGAAAAGCAATAGATATTCGTCTTTTAATTTCCTTCATTGTGTCACCATTGTTTGTAATTAATGACTCTAGATATTCTAAATGTTCCACCACCTCCCAGTGTGGGAGACACTACTTGTCTGTCTGGTCTTCCATGCCTCAATATATATATATATATACACACCTGTAAGTAATAGAAAAGTCAATAGAGACACAGAAAGACATATATTTGTGCTTCAAAGATTATACTAAGGCATTTGATAAAGTAAAACATGATGAACTGATTAAAATGTTGGAAAATATCAATATTGATGGGAAAGATTTAAGATTAATAAAGAATATTTACTGGAACCAAGTAGCAGCAATTAAAATTGGATATAAAGAGCGTAGTTATAAACAGATAAAGCTAGGACTATGACAGGGGTGTACCTCGTCACCAGATGTCTTCTCCCTGTATAGCGAAGTAAAAATGAGAGATCAAAGAGAAGCCAGGAATACTAATCGGAGGTTATAATATAAACATATACATATGCAGATGACACAGTATTGGTGGCAGATAATGCAACAGACCTACAACAATTGTTGGACATTGTAGTAACAGAGTGCACACAGAAAGGACTCCTTGAGTTTAAAGAAAACAGTAACTGGTGATATCAAAGAAAATGGTGATACCAAAATGTGAAATAAAAATAGAATGGAAAATTCTTAACCAAGTGGATAATTTTAAATACCTAGGAGCACTTATAACATCAGATGGAAGATGTACAACAGAGATTAAGAGTAGAATAGGGCAAACTAAAGCTGCATTTCAGAAAATGAAGAGTATCTTATGCAATAAGTCGCTATCAATGAATGTAAGAAAGTGCTAAAATGCTATATAGAACCAGTTTTGTTGTATGGCAGCGAATCATGTAATGTAAATGAACAAATTAGGAAGAACTTAGAAGCAACAGAGATGTGGTCTTTAAGATGAATGTTGCAAATTCCTTCCTTCGACTGCCAGAGTAACTAACAATGACTGCCTGAAAGAGGCTAATGAAACAAGAACACTATATACATCAATAAGAAAGAGACAAACAGTTTTCTTTGGTCATGTGATGAGAAGAGAGGCATTGGAGAACATCGTGACATCTGGAAAGATCGAGGGGAAGAGAGGCAGACCAAGAGAAATGATGGTGGACGGATTGAGACCGTGGCATGGAAGAATATCATCAGCAGAGTTGATCCAGAACACCAAAGACGGAGATCTGTGGAGAGCCATGAACGCCTGCGCCAGCTGGCAGGGCACTTGATGCTGATGATGATGACCTGTCTGTCAGGTCTTCCATGCCTGTATATATATATATATATATATATATATATATATATATATATATATATATATATATATATACTTGTCTGTTGTCTGGCTGTGTGAGGAGAGTTCTGATTACAGTATGTGTTTTCAATTTTAGGCTCCTAGAGAAAGATGATAATGCAGAGGATAATTTGACAGTGGCGACGAAGCGATTAAGAGACCAGCTTATTTTGATTGCGGGACAGCAGGAGCAGTCGCTGACAGGCTATGAAGGTGATTTATTTCTTGTGGGTGGTGGTGGATGTGTGTGATTGTGGTAGTTGATGACTGGTGGTGGTGGATGTTGTGTGGAGGTGCAGATTCTATTGCTTTCAAGTGTGAGAGCGAGAGATTCAAAGATAACTTTGCAAAGACATGTGGAGATGATAATTTGAACACACGCAGTTTGATTACTGCATTCATACTTGTTAGAAAACTGATATCTGTAGTTACAAAGTTATACTGACTAAATGCTCTCCAGTCATAGTTTTAATAATGAAATGCTCTACATGTAACTGGTCATTAAACTACTTCATATTGTTCTAACCGAACATTAACAGGAATTGACCAGAGAGTATTTAGTCTGTTTAACTTTGTAATCAGAGAACATGTAGTCTTTATAACTTTGTGACCAGAGAGTATTTAGTCTGTATAGCTTTCAATGCTCCCCTCCCCTTCCTGCATTTGTATGTTCCACACACAAAATTTAGATGCATATCCTTTACAGAATGTCGCAGTCCGCCCCATCATTATTTGTGCTGTTTGTGATTTATTGGGACATTAAGCTACTTCACATTGTTCTAATTGGACATTAAACTACTTTACATTGTAACTAGACACTACACAATAGAAGATTTCACATTGATTTTTTAACTTGACATTACAATACTGAAGATTTGATATTGCTCTAACTTGACATTACAGTGCAGAATACACTACTCTAACTTGACATTACAGCACAGGAGACTTGATATTACAGTACAGAAGACTTGACATACAGTACAGAAAACTTTAACTAGAAATTAAACTACTTCACATTGTTCTAACCAGACATTACATCACTTCACAGTGTTCTAACTGGACTTGAAACTACTTCATATTGTTCTAACTGGACAATAAACTACTTCATATTGTTCGAACGAACAATCAAACTTTATTTTTAAAGGGTTTAGAATTGGGCACGTAGGCCCTTCTACCACTCTCTTTCATACATGATTTCATTCACACATCATTCAAGGCTATCAGAGAACAGCAACAATATAAAAGATATGGATTATAAAGGCATGGGCAAAATGCGAACATCAATACTGTACGACTTAGTAATATTAGCTAATGGTGTAACACTTATTAGCCATGTGGAATATACTGGCCTACCAAAATGGGACTGGCTGTTATACTAGGGTTTTATTATTATTTGTATTATTAAGGGGGAAGATAATCCGTACTGAGATAGTGGTCGAATAATTTGTGATTATATGTATAGGGATTGGTGATGTCTTTGATTTCTAGTGGAAGATTGTTCCACAGCTGAGCTGCAGAGTACGTTGAGTTTGTTTTGTATATGTCAATCCTAGGCTTTGGAATGTGTAATATATTTAATCGTTTACTGTGTCTGGCATATTTCAGTACTGTAATGTCAAGATAGAGTAAAGTCTTTGATACTGTAATGTCAAGATAGTAAAGTCTTCGGTACTAATCAGTCATTAAGCTACTTATTGTTCTAACTGGACATTAAACTACTTCATCACATTGTTCTAACTGGACATTAAACTACTTCATATTGTTATAACTGGACAATAAATTACTTCATATTGTTCTAACTGGACATTACATTACTTCACATTGTTCTAACTAGACACTACACAATAGAAGATTTCACATTGATTTTTTAACTTGACATTACAATACTGAAGATTTGATATTGCTCTAACTTGACATTACAGTGCAGAATACACTACTCTAACTTGACATTACAGCACAGGAGACTTGATATTACAGTACAGAAGACTTGACATACAGTACAGAAAACTTTACTGTAACTTAACATTACAGCACAGAAGACTTCACATTACAATACAGAAGACTTACTCTATCTTGACATTACAGTGCCAAAGATTTTACTCTATCTTGACATTACAGTACCGAAGACTTTACTCTTATCTTGACATTACAGTACAGCTTGTGTGACATGTCCCTGATACATACATAAAAGTGTATATAACCTGTGGGATATGTCCCTGATACGTACAAACATACAAGTGTTTATGACTTGTGTCATGTTTTTCAGATACATACATAAAAGTGTCTATAACTTGTGTGACATGTCCCTGATACATGTATAAAAGTGTCTATATTTTCTATATGTCTCTGATCATAGAGGAAAGTGTCTCTAGCTTGTGTGATATGTCTTTGATACATACATAACAATGTCTATAGCTTGTGTGATATGTCTCTGATAAAACATACACAAATTCTATTTTCTAGAGTCATCAGAGAAGGATTCTGTAGTCCCTGCGGTGAATGACCTTGGAAACCTGCACCAACATGTAAGTGGAGGATGTACAAAAGAAATCAAAGTTGGGATGCCTTTTGTACAGTCGACAGTTGAAGATGTGAATTCACAGAGTCTCATTACACAATCATTAGGCAGCTCATCTGTAAGTACATTTAAGTAAAAGACTCATATTTACAGAGGCCCTAAGCCTTACATGTTCCATAGGTTTACTGAGGCCTTAAGCTTTACATGTTCCATAGAACCAGTTTTAACCTATGGCTGTGAATCCTGGACTGTTCTTATAATGTTCCGACAGGACTTTTGGGATAAATGATGAGGGTGTGACTTGACATCTTGATTACTCGATCGTACATTGGTCTTGAGAGGAAAATATGTGCACAAAATAGGGATTTCACCCACTGATATTATTCTCCATCATTGTGGAAAAGTTGAAGCACGGACTCAACGACATACTGTGGTTGTTGGCGAAGGAAGGACTCTCCATAGCATGGGTCATAGGTAGTTGAATCTCTTTAGGCGGCCTCCCGTAGATTGTTAGACTTGCATGCTTCATCGCTGACAAAGACGAAATCTAAAATGTCTGAATTCGACATTTAACCAAACAGGTGACGTAGCTGGTTCAGACCTCGTTCAGATTATGATGACCGCTCATAAGGAAAGTACAATCCCCTCCGTGACTTCGGCAGACAAATAACTTCCATGATACACCAGGAAGAATAAGAAGCACCTCTCTCGGACTAAAACAATAGGTATATGATGCTTTCAACAGCCCTTAGCCAAGGCAGTATTGAACATGATGACACCAAAACAAAGGGGGTTAACCCTGACTTGATTTTCTCACAGCTGCCAACAAAATAACACTGGATGTTTTCCCATGTCACTGCCTGGGTTCTTGAAAAGACTGCAGTGTTAAATTTGACAAATGTTGATATACAAACGTACTGAGTGACAATTTACCACTTGTTATCAATCCCGCCACAATGTTCCTCGCTCTTTGCCTCAATGCCTGCAAAATTAAAAATGACAAACTATGTACCTGTTGGCATAATATACATTTTCAATTTGCACAAACAGGTACACACATTGGCCATCCCCGATGTTCTCGGCTAGCACATTGTATCCAAATCTCTGTTGAAACGGGTCTCTATGCCTTGTCCGCAACATATTTAGTCTACTGGCCGGGGATGGGGGACGGCATTATAAACTGTCCCCACCACTCTCACGAGACAACACAGACGACTAACAGAACAACACAGATACTGTAACATAGATATATTCTCACCTACACACTTAAACACCCACTCTGAGAATACAACAATCTGTTTTAGAACATGACCGGGAGTGTGACTAACTGTCGGGGTTTGGTACATATCGGCTCCAATGTCTGGTTATTTTAGTCAAGCTCCACTGCACGATTTACTGCAGGTAAAAATGAGTACATAGGTATTCAAACCTTGCTCATGAATGGGACATAGTCACAAGACAGACCGGCCCCACCAACCGTCTGAAGCAATGGAGGGTCCTACCCAACTGTTTCCCCAGGCTGTCGTACACACAAAATACTTCCCTCCCCAGCATATTCTGTACACAGATGAAATAAAGATTCACACACACAATATATATGCGTACAGGTTCTGAATCTTTAACAAAGGCATTATGTAACACCTGAATAGTTTACCAGAAGTCCGGTAAAGGTAGGCTCTTCTTTAGATGAGATTGAAACAAAAGTGAAGATAGATTGAACTCTGCAGAAACTGTACAGAATTTACAAAGATATCAAAATCTTCAAAATACGATGAATCAGTAATCATAGCATGATAAGAATTGTAAGCAGAGGATTATGATACTGTGGTATAGACTTTGAAATAGCCAGTTCGAATCTCAGGCTGTCTCTCTTACAGAAGCAATGGTGCCATTGTAAACTTCACCAAAATACATAAATGACATGTATTATATTTCTCATATCAAACAAATATTGTATGACTTATATAACACAAATATTATCATTCAAAAAAAAACCCTATTTATGCTCACCAATGCAACATAAAGGCAAAATGGACCCACAAGGGCCTACACTTTCTCCCTGAATAAAATCACATCTTTCACGTTGGCTGGCCAAGACTCAAGTGAAGTCCTGGTCCAGCCCGGGAGCTATGCTAATTCCAGCCCTGGCACAGAATTCCTCGCCTCTATCTGAACGATGGTATGTGCGCTAGGCATTACCTTATAAGGAACTGCCAGTCTCTGGTACGTAATATTACTCTTTCCTAGAAAAGGTATTTATAATCATCTGCAAGCTGGATTAAACTGGGACGTTATGTCACAGCACACTAACCAGTCTGTTTCCTGCTCCAGTTTCTGTCTGGGTGGGCAAGCACACTAACCAGTCTGTTTCCTGTTTCAGTTTATGTCTGAGAGGGCAAGCACACTAAACAGTCTGTTTCCTACTCCAGTTTATGTCTGGGTGGGCAAGCACACTAACAACTCTGTCTCCTGCTCCAGTTTATGTCTGGGTGGGCAATCACACTAACCAATCCACCTCCTGTTCCAGTATCTGTGTATGTATTGTAATGAGGTGTAGAATATTTAGTTGTGCAACAGCAAATCAGGTACAGGGACGACTAGCGCCACTTCTGTCACGTGGAAAAATACCTATAAGTACTATAGCTAATCTCATAAGAACTATTTTTAGCCCACATTATGCTACCAGTGTCAAACATGGACGCTTACTGCAACTAATGAATGAAAAATCATAACAACAGAGATGAGATGCCTTAGACAAGCTGCGAGAGTAACAGTGAGAGATATAATTAGGAATAAGGAAATTATAAGATGACAAGTTCTAAAACCAGTCATGGACTTCATGAAAGAACAGCTGAAATGGTTTGGCCTCCTCACAAGCATGCCCTGGTACCACCTGCCACATTGATGAGATATAATGAAGCAAGGGGAAGACCACATAAAAGATGGAATGATGTTAACTAGAACAACCTTAGAGAAATGAATACCAACTTACAAAGAGCATTAGAAAGAGTACATACAAGATCTTTACATCTTCCCCAACACTTCACTAGGGTAAATGGAGGAAGAGAAGAAGAAGTAGAATATCAGCACTTAGCATGCTATGGTTAAGTAGCCTAGAATATCTGTAGTTCAGTTTTGTAGTTTCAACAATTCTTTGTGTAAAATTATTTCTGGCATTTTTCAGGTGTCCCAACATGTGTCAGACACAGCTGTGTGCAAGCAGATTACTACGGCCAGTGGCCAGGGAGTTTCTCTGAGAAATCTGTGTGTAGAGCATGAGAAACCGGTGGCCAATCTGAACAAGAAACTGGCCAGTTTCAACCGTGATTATTACAGGTAGATTATTGTGGGTTGTCATTCATTCATTCATTCAGTAGCATGTCCTTTGCGGAACTTTTCTCACATGGCAACCATCCAGAAAACTTATCGCTTGGTTATAAGCAAGATGTCCCACATCCTGCACCCATCTTCTCTTTGGCCTTCCTCTTCTTCTCTTCCCAGGCATATACCCCATCCATGATTGTTCTCTCCAAACTCCCATGACATTTCAAGTGACCAAAATATTTCAATTATCATCTTTAGTAGCCAGTCTCTTCAGTATTCAGTTCTTGTTTTATGGATTCATTTGTTCTTTTCTGTATCCAAGATATCCTTAGAACCTGCCTATAACATTTATTTTCAAAGGTATTTATGCACTGTCCAGCTTGTTTTAGTAAATGTCCAGGTCTCATATGCGTTTTTTGCAATGGAAAAGATGAATGCTCTTAAAGATCTAATTTGTGTAGGTATATCTGTCTCCCTCCACCATGTATTCAGTTCTTTAATTTCTGAAAAGCAATAGATATTCGTCTTTTAATTTCCTTCATTGTGTCACCATTGTTTGTAATTAATGACTCTAGATATTCTAAATGTTCCACCACCTCCCAGTGTGGGAGACACTACTTGTCTGTCTGGTCTTCCATGCCTCAATATATATATATATATACACACCTGTAAGTAATAGAAAAGTCAATAGAGACACAGAAAGACATATATTTGTGCTTCAAAGATTATACTAAGGCATTTGATAAAGTAAAACATGATGAACTGATTAAAATGTTGGAAAATATCAATATTGATGGGAAAGATTTAAGATTAATAAAGAATATTTACTGGAACCAAGTAGCAGCAATTAAAATTGGATATAAAGAGCGTAGTTATAAACAGATAAAGCTAGGACTATGACAGGGGTGTACCTCGTCACCAGATGTCTTCTCCCTGTATAGCGAAGTAAAAATGAGAGATCAAAGAGAAGCCAGGAATAATAATCGGAGGTTATAATATAAACATATACATATGCAGATGACACAGTATTGGTGGCAGATAATGCAACAGACCTACAACAATTGTTGGACATTGTAGTAACAGAGTGCACACAGAAAGGACTCCTTGAGTTTAAAGAAAACAGTAACTGGTGATATCAAAGAAAATGGTGATACCAAAATGTGAAATAAAAATAGAATGGAAAATTCTTAACCAAGTGGATAATTTTAAATACCTAGGAGCACTTATAACATCAGATGGAAGATGTACAACAGAGATTAAGAGTAGAATAGGGCAAACTAAAGCTGCATTTCAGAAAATGAAGAGTATCTTATGCAATAAGTCGCTATCAATGAATGTAAGAAAGTGCTAAAATGCTATATAGAACCAGTTTTGTTGTATGGCAGCGAATCATGTAATGTAAATGAACAAATTAGGAAGAACTTAGAAGCAACAGAGATGTGGTCTTTAAGATGAATGTTGCAAATTCCTTCCTTCGACTGCCAGAGTAACTAACAATGACTGCCTGAAAGAGGCTAATGAAACAAGAACACTATATACATCAATAAGAAAGAGACAAACAGTTTTCTTTGGTCATGTGATGAGAAGAGAGGCATTGGAGAACATCGTGACATCTGGAAAGATCGAGGGGAAGAGAGGCAGACCAAGAGAAATGATGGTGGACGGATTGAGACCGTGGCATGGAAGAATATCATCAGCAGAGTTGATCCAGAACACCAAAGACGGAGATCTGTGGAGAGCCATGAACGCCTGCGCCAGCTGGCAGGGCACTTGATGCTGATGATGATGACCTGTCTGTCAGGTCTTCCATGCCTGTATATATATATATATATATATATATATATATATATATATATATATATATATATATATATATATATATATATACTTGTCTGTTGTCTGGCTGTGTGAGGAGAGTTCTGATTACAGTATGTGTTTTCAATTTTAGGCTCCTAGAGAAAGATGATAATGCAGAGGATAATTTGACAGTGGCGACGAAGCGATTAAGAGACCAGCTTATTTTGATTGCGGGACAGCAGGAGCAGTCGCTGACAGGCTATGAAGGTGATTTATTTCTTGTGGGTGGTGGTGGATGTGTGTGATTGTGGTAGTTGATGACTGGTGGTGGTGGATGTTGTGTGGAGGTGCAGATTCTATTGCTTTCAAGTGTGAGAGCGAGAGATTCAAAGATAACTTTGCAAAGACATGTGGAGATGATAATTTGAACACACGCAGTTTGATTACTGCATTCATACTTGTTAGAAAACTGATATCTGTAGTTACAAAGTTATACTGACTAAATGCTCTCCAGTCATAGTTTTAATAATGAAATGCTCTACATGTAACTGGTCATTAAACTACTTCATATTGTTCTAACCGAACATTAACAGGAATTGACCAGAGAGTATTTAGTCTGTTTAACTTTGTAATCAGAGAACATGTAGTCTTTATAACTTTGTGACCAGAGAGTATTTAGTCTGTATAGCTTTCAATGCTCCCCTCCCCTTCCTGCATTTGTATGTTCCACACACAAAATTTAGATGCATATCCTTTACAGAATGTCGCAGTCCGCCCCATCATTATTTGTGCTGTTTGTGATTTATTGGCAAGTTTTCATTCAGTAGTTTGTCATTGCTTTCTGAGCGACCAGCACTCATATTATTTTATGAAAACAAATGCAGGGTGGTCTGCCTACAAATCCTCTCATAACTGTGTTTCAAGCACAGGATAATATGCACTGGCGTAATTGCAAGCTGCATCCATGATACCTTTGTCACATAACCGGCTTTAGTGCACAACTAATCCTTATTTTTACCTTTTGATCACCTGGGCATCCCCCATCTACACCCCCCCCCCCCCCCCCCCAGACCACCCACCGGGAGGCTAAGCCAATCACTGAGCTTTTGGCGTTATTGGGCTTAAGTCCAGCCTGAATCACCACACATCCAGTTAATTCCATCCACTGATAGTTGCTCAAATACGTTTTCAGCCAAACAAGGATACAGATAAGTATCTTTAATATTTTCATGTAGTGTTTTTCGTGTAGTTATGTGTCAGTTTATGTTTGTTTGTTCTGTGCTGACATAGGCTTTAGCCGCAATAGCCATTTTGTTACTTGTAATTGTGTTCTAGTAAAGCTCATAATCTACTTCTCATTTTTTGGTGATTCATTTAACGACCATTAAGCTACTTCAGATTGTTCTAGTTGGGTATTAACCTACTTCATATTGTTCTAACCAGACATTAAACTACTTTACATTGTTCTAACCAGAAATTAAACTACTTCATATTGTTCTAACTGGACATTAAGCTACTTCACATTGTTCTAATTGGACATTAAACTACTTTACATTGTAACTAGACACTACACAATAGAAGATTTCACATTGATTTTTTAACTTGACATTACAATACTGAAGATTTGATATTGCTCTAACTTGACATTACAGTGCAGAATACACTACTCTAACTTGACATTACAGCACAGGAGACTTGATATTACAGTACAGAAGACTTGACATACAGTACAGAAAACTTTAACTAGAAATTAAACTACTTCACATTGTTCTAACCAGACATTACATCACTTCACAGTGTTCTAACTGGACTTGAAACTACTTCATATTGTTCTAACTGGACAATAAACTACTTCATATTGTTCGAACGAACAATCAAACTTTATTTTTAAAGGGTTTAGAATTGGGCACGTAGGCCCTTCTACCACTCTCTTTCATACATGATTTCATTCACACATCATTCAAGGCTATCAGAGAACAGCAACAATATAAAAGATATGGATTATAAAGGCATGGGCAAAATGCGAACATCAATACTGTACGACTTAGTAATATTAGCTAATGGTGTAACACTTATTAGCCATGTGGAATATACTGGCCTACCAAAATGGGACTGGCTGTTATACTAGGGTTTTATTATTATTTGTATTATTAAGGGGGAAGATAATCCGTACTGAGATAGTGGTCGAATAATTTGTGATTATATGTATAGGGATTGGTGATGTCTTTGATTTCTAGTGGAAGATTGTTCCACAGCTGAGCTGCAGAGTACGTTGAGTTTGTTTTGTATATGTCAATCCTAGGCTTTGGAATGTGTAATATATTTAATCGTTTACTGTGTCTGGCATATTTCAGTACTGTAATGTCAAGATAGAGTAAAGTCTTTGATACTGTAATGTCAAGATAGTAAAGTCTTCGGTACTAATCAGTCATTAAGCTACTTATTGTTCTAACTGGACATTAAACTACTTCATCACATTGTTCTAACTGGACATTAAACTACTTCATATTGTTATAACTGGACAATAAATTACTTCATATTGTTCTAACTGGACATTACATTACTTCACATTGTTCTAACTAGACACTACACAATAGAAGATTTCACA
Source organism: Cepaea hortensis (assembly GCA_963921405.1). Classification (NCBI taxonomy): domain Eukaryota; kingdom Metazoa; phylum Mollusca; class Gastropoda; order Stylommatophora; family Helicidae; genus Cepaea; species Cepaea hortensis. Next base: position 12,835,957 of record OY992882.1, read on the forward strand.
TTGATTTTTTAACTTGACATTACAATACTGAAGATTTGATATTGCTCTAACTTGACATTACAGTGCAGAATACACTACTCTAACTTGACATTACAGCACAGGAGACTTGATATTACAGTACAGAAGACTTGACATACAGTACAGAAAACTTTACTGTAACTTAACATTACAGCACAGAAGACTTCACATTACAATACAGAAGACTTACTCTATCTTGACATTACAGTGCCAAAGATTTTACTCTATCTTGACATTACAGTACCGAAGACGTTACTCTTATCTTGACATTACAGTACAGCTTGTGTGACATGTCCCTGATACATACATAAAAGTGTATATAACCTGTGGGATATGTCCCTGATACGTACAAACATACAAGTGTTTATGACTTGTGTCATGTTTTTCAGATACATACATAAAAGTGTCTATAACTTGTGTGACATGTCCCTGATACATGTATAAAAGTGTCTATATTTTCTATGATATGTCTCTGATCATAGAGGAAAGTGTCTCTAGCTTGTGTGATATGTCTTTGATACATACATAACAATGTCTATAGCTTGTGTGATATGTCTCTGATAAAACATACACAAATTCTATTTTCTAGAGTCATCAGAGAAGGATTCTGTAGTCCCTGCGGTGAATGACCTTGGAAACCTGCACCAACATGTAAGTGGAGGATGTACAAAAGAAATCAAAGTTGGGATGCCTTTTGTACAGTCGACAGTTGAAGATGTGAATTCACAGAGTCTCATTACACAATCATTAGGCAGCTCATCTGTAAGTACATTTAAGTAAAAGACTCATATTTACAGAGGCCCTAAGCCTTACATGTTCCATAGGTTTACTGAGGCCTTAAGCTTTACATGTTCCATAGAACCAGTTTTAACCTATGGCTGTGAATCCTGGACTGTTCTTATAATGTTCTGACAGGACTTTTGGGATAAATGATGAGGGTGTGACTTGACATCTTGATTACTCGATCGTACATTGGTCTTGAGAGGAAAATATGTGCACAAAATAGGGATTTCACCCACTGGTATTATTCTCCATCATTGTGGAAAAGTTGAAGCACGGACTCAACGACATACTGTGGTTGTTGGCGAAGGAAGGACTCTCCATAGCATGGGTCATAGGTAGTTGAATCTCTTTAGGCGGCCTCCCGTATATTGTTAGACTTGCATGCTTCATCGCTGACAAAGACGAAATCTAAAATGTCTGAATTCGACATTTAACCAAACAGGTGACGTAGCTGGTTCAGACCTCGTTCAGATTATGATGACCGCTCATAAGGAAAGTACAATCCCCTCCGTGTACTTCGACGCACGACCAACTAGACATAATTTATTTCACTAACGACAAACATTTCACATGACATTTAATTAATATAATAAATGTGCAGCTATTTTTAACTAGCAATTAGGTCACAGCACATCATAACGAAAAGTCTTATAAGTCAAGTGCATCTTTGTCTGAGACTCTTGTGCTTTGTACGATGCTTTCTACAGGCCGCCGTCTGGAAAGAGACTGAGCAAACCTGGTGCAATGAAGTTGATACTCTCATTCCTCTCGACATTCTATTGAAAGAGGAATGTGACCTTTACCTTCCTGTTACCAAATCATAAGTAGAAACCTCATTTTAAAATATTCTCTGTATATGCAAATACTAATAATAATCATCATCAAGTGCCGGCTGGCATAGGCGTTCATGGCTTTCCACAGATTTCGGTATTTGGTGTTCTGGATCCTAATACTAAATTATATTATACACCTGCGTTATACACCCGAGAGAAGTGAGGAGTCTCGTTCATGCCAACGAACCAGGCAAGCTAATACAGGAAAGTACTCTTACTAATAATTTACATATATTTAAAAAATTAGTTGTGAAACATAAAAAGCAATTAACCAACGAATAGCCACCACTTGTGACACTCTTTCTTGAAACATTTCCTGTGACTTTCAAGATTCTGCCTGTCACACCTACTTTGTCACAGCCTGTGTCAATTTGATAAAACAATTCAGGTGCACACCTTCCTGTGGTGAGTTTCTATATATTTGAATAACAAAGACACAAACAATAGATTGCACGATTTATTGCCTGGCATATTTCGCTGCATCTCGTCAGGTACATACTGCAGAAATCACACAACTTACGTGAATTAACTAGATAAATCCTTCAAACTGAAATATACACATGTTCGCACAGTAATGTCGATTGTCTACCATGGTAATTTTAAACTGACTAACCTGTCTTTCTGCTTGCACAAGGACAGCTTACGAAGGTTGATTATTATAGCTTCAGCAAACTTTAACTGACTACTTTGTGTGTTGAACAACACACGGAAGGCACTGTCTCTTTCAATGACGTGACCGCTCTTGAGCACATGTCTCGCGGCCGATGATGCTGGGGTGTGTCGGCCTGCCTAGGCTACCATCTTCTGTGTGTAGTATCTTGTCCACCCAATTTGGAATGTGTAGCTATTAAAATTATGTACCGCCGACATTCAATTCAACGTTCTAAACAAGTCATATCGCCAAATTGACCGAGTGGCCATGGGTTGCCCACTTGGACCTATTCATCTCCTTGGAAGGTTAGCTGAATGAAATATTTCACTTGCCTCTTTTTTTTCTTTTTGTTCTGCGACAAATCTGAAAATATAAAAAATATAAAATTACACAGAGTAATGAAGCTTACATAAAAGAATAATGAAAAACACAGGACGTTTTAACTAGCTTCATCAGCAAATACCTACACAAAATACAATAAATAATAACGAGAAGACCCTCCAGTGACTACATTGTTAATTAGGTCACGGCACATCCTATCAAAAAATATACATCAAACGAGGCCTTGCCACCTCGGACACAATGATATATGGCACAACGTTGTCCGTTTACAAATAAACAAGCCACGGTAATAGAAGGCAGAATTTCTCAGCTTCCAATGTTAGGGCCGCGATAAATTCTGACTTTTCTGTTACTTCATACATTACGTCACCAGAAAATTCATAACTCCGCTTAGAATTAACGCACACTCTTCATTGAGATACCGTTGGATTCGTCTCGTCAAGCTCTATCTAACTGGTATGATTTCGTACATAAAAAACGCAATTTTTAAATATTGACCAAAATTGCTACTATTAAGAGAGGTTTGAGACAAGGATGCCTCTTTTTTCCTTGTACAGTGAAAATATTTTCATAAATATAGAAGCTATGTAAGGAATCATCACTGGGAAACGATGCACAAATAGCATTAAATATGCAGATGATATAGTATTGATTGCAAACAATGAGCATGATCTCCAACAATTAGTAGATGCTGTTGTTGAACAGTGAACACACTGAACATCTAGGGTTAGAATTAAACTTTAAAGAAGACACAGATTATGGTTGTCACTCAATCAGTCACAATCAATCAATCAGGTGCCGTCTCCACAATGAAGGTTGGCTGCAAGGATCTCCAACATTGTCTGTCTCTCGTCTTGACTATATATTCTTTCAGACTGATGTTCGTCCATCTCTTGATGTTATCCTCCCACTTGTATTGTTGTCTACCTGTTGCTCGCTTGCCTTCCAGTATGGTTTTTATAAGAGTATCATGCCTTTTAACGTGGCCAAAATATTTTACTTGCCTCCTTTATTTATTTCATTTATTTATAACTGTCTTCATTCCCAGTTTTTCTAGGACCTCTGCATTTGATTGTTTTTGTTTCCATGAAATACAACATATTCGTCTGTATATCCACATCTCCAGGCCTTGTATGCGACTTTATAGGTGCTTGTTCAATGTCCAGGCTTCCGTGCCATACAATAGCGGTGAATATACATAGAATTTGACAACTCTAATTTTTAATGCGTTATTAATCTTTCTAGATGTGTGCCGTTGAAGGCATTTTTGGCCATTCCCATTCTCTTTTGATTTATATTTCACTTCTGCCATAATCTGTTATTATATGTCCAAGATATGAGAAACTTTTTACTTGTTCTAGTATCTGCCCATTTACTGTGATTTTCATTGAAGACCTTTCCTTTTCACTGCTTATTATCATAGTTTTTTGGGTGTTAATATCTAAGCCATATTCTGCACTGTGCCTGTTTACTAGATCCACTAGTCTTGTAAATCTTGCTCACTTTCTGCTAGTAACATGGTATCGTCAGCATATCTAAGATTGTTTATGCTTCTTCCATTGATAAGTCCAGGCATTTCAACTTGTTTAAAAATTCTTTCTGTGTATAAGAATTGTCATGGCGAAAGTAGCCTTTAACAAGATGAAAAACATACTGACTAATAAAAAGATTTCAATTGAAACGAGAAAAGAGTGTTGAGGTGCTACATAGGGCCTGTATTTTGTATGGATGTGAAGCTTGGACAATGAAAAATGAAGCTGAGAAACATCTGATGGCTGTGGAAATGTGGTTTCTGAGGAGAATGCAAAGAATATCACGGACAGACAGAAAAACGCATGAACAAGCACTACAAGAATATTACTCTAACTTGACATTACATTACTGAAGATTTGATATGGGATACTTTATTAGCAAATGTTTGCGAATAATGTCCTGTACATTATTCATAAATGGGTCATCACATGACGTTTACTACTGCCATCGATTGGCTTAAGAAGACTAATGTTCTCCCTTCTTGTCTGTCTTTTGTTTGCAAGTTCTTTTTCTTCAAACCTCACTAAGACGATATTTGTCTTGTCAAGGTTTAACAGGCAAGAAGACATATTTCTGCTGTCTACTGAAAGCGTTACACAGAGAATGAACTCAGTAGCTCCAGCGACGACCTCCCAAAGTTCCGCAAAGCTTCCGCAGATCCATAGAGCACATTTTATTCACATGCTTTGATTTTCTCAGTTCTATATTTTAGTTCGTAATGTTTAATAATTTTTTATTGTTTAAATAATGTCGGTGGGGAGACGAACTCCAGTCTCCCACGTGATAGGAGGAGGTACTAACCCCTAAACTACCGAGGACACGATAATATTTCCACAAACATTAATAATGCAGTCTAACCTAGCCCACGTGACCAGCCGTTTGCGAATAATGTCCCATACATTATTAGAAAATGATTGCTTATAATCACTTCGATTTGATATTGCTCTAACTTGACATTACAGTGCAGGAAATTTGATATTACAGTACAGAAGACTAGACATACAGTACAGAAGACTTTACTCTATCTTGACTTTATAGTACAGAAGACTCAACATTACAGTACTGAAGACTTTACTGTAACTTGGCATTACAGTAGAGAAGGCTCGGCATTACAGTACAGAAGACTTTACTCTATCTTAACATTACAGTACATAAAACTTTGTCCCTGATACATACATAGTAGTTTCTCAAACTTGTGGGATATGTCCCTGATACATACATATGTACGTACGTACGTACGCAGACAGTGTATTTAACTTTTGTGATCTGTCTCTGATACATACATAAGTCTTTAACTTGTGTGATTTGTCTCTGATACATACATAAGTGTCTTTAACTTGTGTGATGTGTCTCTAATACATATTTAACAGTGTCTTTAACTTGTGTGATGTGTCTCTAATACATACATAACAGTGTCTTTAACTTATGTGATGTGATCATAAAGGAAAGTGTCTATATTTTCTATGATATGTTTCTGATCATAGAGGAAAGTGTCTCTAGCTTGTGTGATATGCTTTTGATACATACATAACAATGTCTATAGCTTGTGTGATATGTCTCTGATAAAACATACACAAATTCTATTTTCTAGAGTCATCAGAGAAGGATTCTGTAGTCCCTGCGGTGAGTGACCTTGAAAAAATGCACCAACATGTAAGTGGAGGATGTACAAAAGAAATCAAAGTTGGGATGCCTTTTGTACAGTCGACAGTTGAAGATGTGAATTCACAGAGTCTCATTACACAATCATTAGGCAGCTCATCTGTAAGTACATTTAAGTAAAAGACTCATATTTACAGAGGCCCTAAGCCTTACATGTTCCATAGGTTTACAGAGGCCTTAAGCCTTACATGTTCCATAGAACCAGTTTTAACCTATGGCTGTGAATCCTGGACTGTTAGTAAACAAGTAATAAGCATTCCTCAGACATCCATAATGAGTAATCTAAACATTTCAAAAGATATCACAGACATCACAAAGTGACAGTCATCTTTCTTTTAGCCACAGTATGAGATGACAAAAGCTAGAACATATTGTGACAATTGGACAGATTTGTGGAAAGAGATCGGGGAAGTTATTTGTGTGTTTGTATATCCTTTACAGGACATCGCTGTCAACATCAGCATCTTTCAGCTGATTGTTGATTTCTTGGCAAGATTACGCTTAGTAGTTTGCCATTGCTTTCTGAGTGACCGGCTCACATACCCCTAAGTTACTGACACGGCAAGAACCACTACCGATTCACACGCACATCACATATACTCACGAGAGTATACAGGATTATGGAGAAAGACGTAAACCCCCAAGGCCAGGGAGACGGCTAAAGGAAGTTAGAAGTGAAATTCATGACATTCTTGTGTCATCGCTCATGAATCGATCCACGCCATTGGAGGTCGCAAAATGTTGAGAAGCGAGAAATATGACTGGCCAAGGCCAGATGACAAGGCACTTGATGATGACATGAGTTTTAAGATCAGTATACACAGTTAGGTTCATCTCCTGATGTACATTAGTTCTGCACTTCCACCACCTTTCGTCCTCATTGTGATCGTAGGATTCTTCTTGTTCATCTCCTCCTCCTCCTCCTCCTCCTCCTCCTCCTCCTCCTCCTCCTCCTCCTCCTCCTCCTCCTTCTCATATGCCTGGTCTAGCACAGGCAACAGTGATCCTGACTTCTGTGTGATATTGTGATGAAGTTGTTGTTTCTAATACTGTTGTTTGTGGTCCAGTAGTTTCAAATGTCTCTGTCTTTCCCTTTCTACCTCTGCCTTCCTCATTCTTCTTCTGCCTTTCTTTGTCTTCCTTCACCTTCCTCTGTCTTCCTTCACCTTTCTCTGGTTCTCTGCCTTTCTTTGTCTTCCTTCACCTTCCTCTGTCTTCCTTCACCTTTCTCTGGTTTGCTGTCTTCCTCCACCTTCCTCTGTCTTCCTTTATCTTTCTCTGCTTTCCTCTGCCTTTCTATCTTACCTTTGTCTTACTCTGCCATCCTCTGCCTTCCCCTGCATCTCTTGCCTAGTATTTTCTTTACACTACTGGTCAGAACAAACAATCCTGCTACAGCTGAAGATTGAACCCATACCACTGTCTGGGTGGGCAAGCACACTAACCAGTCTGCCTCCTGTTCCAGTTTCTGTGTATGTATTGTAATGAGGTGTAGAATATTTAGTTGTGCAACAGCAAATCAGGTACAGGGACGACTAGCGCCACTTCTGTCACGTGGAAAAATACCTATAAGTACTATAGCTAATCTCATAAGAACTATTTTTAGCCCACATTATGCTACCAGTGTCAAGCATGGATGCTTACTGCAACTAATGAATGAAAAATCATAACAACAGAGATGAGATGCCTTAGACAAGCTGCGAGAGTAACAGTGAGAGATATAATTAGGAATAAGGAAATTATAAGATAACAAGGTCTAAAACCAGTCATGGACTTCATGAAAGAACAGCTGAAATGGTTTGGCCTCCTCACAAGCATGCCCTGGTACCACCTGCCACATTGATGAGATATAATGAAGCAAGGGGAAGACCACATAAAAGATGGAATGATGTTAACTAGAACAACCTTAGAGAAATGAATACCAACTTACAAAGAGCATTAGAAAGAGCACATACAAGATCTTTACATCTTCCCCAACACTTCACTAGGGTAAATGGAGGAAGAGAAAAAGAAGTAGAATATCAGCACTTAGCATGCTATGGTTAAGTAGTCTAGAATATCTGTAGTTCAGTTTTGTAGTTTCAACAATTCTTTGTGTAAAATTATTTCTGACATTTTTCAGGTGTCCCAACATGTGTCAGACACAGCTGTGTGCAAGCAGATTACTACGGCCAGTGGCCAGGGAGTTTCTCTGAGAAATCTGTGTGTGAAGCATGAGAAACCGGTGGCCAATCTGAACAAGAAACTGGCCAGTTTCAACCGTGATTATTACAGGTAGATTATTGTGGGTAGTCATTCATTCATTCATTCATTCATTCAGTAGCATGTCCTTTGCGGAACTTTTCTCACATGGCAACCATCCAGAAAACTTCTCGCTTGGTTATAAGCAAGATGTCCCACATCCTGCACCCATCTTCTCTTTAGCCTTCCTCTTCTTCTCTTCCCAGGCATATACCCCATCCATGATTGTTCTCTCCAAGCTCCCATGACATTTCAAGTGACCAAAATATTTCAATTATCATCTTTAGTAGCCAGTCTCTTCAGTATTCAGTTCCTTGTTTTATGGATTCATTTGTTCTTTTCTGTATCCAAGATATCCTTAGAACCTGCCTATAACATTTATTTTCAAAGGTATTTATGCACTGTCCAGCTTGTTTTAGTAAATGTCCAGGTCTCATATGCGTTTTTTGCAAAAATGAGATCAAAGAGAAGCCAGGAATACTAATCGGAGGTTATAATATAAACATATACATATGCAGATGACACAGTATTGGTGGCAGATAATGCAACAGACCTACAACAATTGTTGGACATTGTAGTAACAGAGTGCACACAGAAAGGACTCCTTGAGTTTAAAGAAAACAGTAACTGGTGATATCAAAGAAAATGGTGATACCAAAATGTGAAATAAAAATAGAATGGGAAATTCTTAACCAAGTGGATAATTTTAAATACCTAGGAGCACTTATAACATCAGATGGAAGATGTACAACAGAGATTAAGAGTAGAATAGGGCAAACTAAAGCTGCATTTCAGAAAATGAAGAGTATCTTATGCAATAAGTCGCTATCAATGAATGTAAGAAAGTGCTAAAGTGCTATATAGAACCAGTTTTGTTGTATGGCAGCGAATCATGTAATGTAAATGAACAAATTAGGAAGAACTTAGAAGCAACAGAGATGTGGTCTTTAAGATGAATGTTGCAAATTTCTTCCTTCGACTGCCAGAGTAACTAACAATGACTGCCTGAAAGAGGCTAATGAAACAAGAACACTATATACATCAATAAGAAAGAGACAAACAGCTTTCTTTGGTCATGTGATGAGAAGAGAGGCATTGGAGAACATTGTGACATCTGGAAAGATCGAGGGGAAGAGAGGCAGACCAAGAGAAATGATGGTGGACGGATTGAGACCGTGGCATGGAAGAATATCATCAGCAGAGTTGATCCAGAACACCAAAGACGGAGATCTGTGGAGAGCCATGAACGCCTGCGCCAGCTGGCAGGGCACTTGATGCTGATGATGATGACCTGTCTGTCAGGTCTTCCATGCCTGTATATATATATATATATATATATATATATATATATATATATATATATATATATATATATATATATATATATATATATATATATATATATATATATATATATATACTTGTCTGTTGTCTGGCTGTGTGAGGAGAGTTCTGATTACAGTATGTGTTTTCAATTTTAGGCTCCTAGAGAAAGATGATAATGCAGAGGATAATTTGACAGTGGCGACGAAGCGATTAAGAGACCAGCTTATTTTGATTGCGGCACAGCAGGAGCAGTGGCTGACAGGCTATGAAGGTGATTTATTTCTTGTGGGTGGTGGTGGACGTGTGTGATTGTGGTAGTTGATGACTGGTGGTGGTGGATGTTGTGTGGAGGTGCAGATTCTATTGCTTTCAAGTGTGAGAGCGAGAGATTCAAAGATAACTTTGCAAAGACATGTGGAGATGATAATTTGAACACACGCAGTTTGATTACTGCATTCATACTTGTTAGAAAACTGATATCTGTAGTTACAAAGTTATACTGACTAAATGCTCTCCAGTCATAGTTTTAATAATGAAATGCTCTACATGTAACTGGTCATTAAACTACTTCATATTGTTCTAACCGAACATTACCAGGAATTGACCAGAGAGTATTTAGTCTGTTTAACTTTGTAATCAGAGAACATGTAGTCTTTATAACTTTGTGACCAGAGAGTATTTAGTCTGTATAGCTTTCAATGCTCCCCTCCCCTTCCTGCATTTGTATGTTCCACACACAAAATTTAGATGCATATCCTTTACAGAATGTCGCAGTCCGCCCCATCATTATTTGTGCTGTTTGTGATTTATTGGCAAGTTTTCATTCAGTAGTTTGTCATTGCTTTCTGAGCGACCAGCACTCATATTATTTTATGAAAACAAATGCAGGGTGGTCTGCCTACAAATCCTCTCATATCTGTGTTTCAAGCACAGGATAATATGCACTGGCGTAATTGCAAGCTGCATCCATGATACCTTTGTCACATAACCGGCTTTAGTGCACAACTAATCCTTATTTTTACCTTTTGCTCACCTGGGCATCCCCCATCTACACACACCCCCCCCCCCCCCCCCAGACCACCCACCGGGAGGCTAAGCCAATCACTGAGCTTCTGGCGTTATTGGCCTTAAGTCCAGCCTGAATCACCACACATTCAGTTAATTCCATCCACTGATAGTTGCTCAAATACGTTTTCAGCCAAACAAGGATACAGATAAGTATCTTTAATATTTTCATGTAGTGTTTTTCGTGTAGTTATGTGTCAGTTTATGTTTGTTTGTTCTGTGCTGACATAGGCTTTAGCCGCAATAGCCATTTTGTTACTTGTAATTGTGTTCTAGTAAAGCTCATAATCTACTTCTCATTTTTTGGTGATTCATTTAACGACCATTAAGCTACTTCAGATTGTTCTAGTTGGGTATTAATCTACTTCATATTGTTCTAACCAGACATTAAACTACTTTACATTGTTCTAACCAGAAATTAAACTACTTCATATTGTTCTAACTGGACATTAAGCTACTTCACATTGTTCTAATTGGACATTAAACTACTTTACATTGTAACTAGACACTACACAATAGAAGATTTCACATTGATTTTTTAACTTGACATTACAATACTGAAGATTTGATATTGCTCTAACTTGACATTACAGTGCAGAATACACTACTCTAACTTGACATTACAGCACAGGAGACTTGATATTACAGTACAGAAGACTTGACATACAGTACAGAAAACTTTAACTAGAAATTAAACTACTTCACATTGTTCTAACCAGACATTACATCACTTCACAGTGTTCTAACTGGACTTGAAACTACTTCATATTGTTCTAACTGGACAATAAACTACTTCATATTGTTCGAACGAACAATCAAACTTTATTTTTAAAGGGTTTAGAATTGGGCACGTAGGCCCTTCTACCACTCTCTTTCATACATGATTTCATTCACACATCATTCAAGGCTATCAGAGAACAGCAACAATATAAAAGATATGGATTATAAAGGCATGGGCAAAATGCGAACATCAATACTGTACGACTTAGTAATATTAGCTAATGGTGTAACACTTATTAGCCATGTGGAATATACTGGCCTACCAAAATGGGACTGGCTGTTATACTAGGGTTTTATTATTATTTGTATTATTAAGGGGGAAGATAATCCGTACTGAGATAGTGGTCGAATAATTTGTGATTATATGTATAGGGATTGGTGATGTCTTTGATTTCTAGTGGAAGATTGTTCCACAGCTGAGCTGCAGAGTACGTTGAGTTTGTTTTGTATATGTCAATCCTAGGCTTTGGAATGTGTAATATATTTAATCGTTTACTGTGTCTGGCATATTTCAGTACTGTAATGTCAAGATAGAGTAAAGTCTTTGATACTGTAATGTCAAGATAGTAAAGTCTTCGGTACTAATCAGTCATTAAGCTACTTATTGTTCTAACTGGACATTAAACTACTTCATCACATTGTTCTAACTGGACATTAAACTACTTCATATTGTTATAACTGGACAATAAATTACTTCATATTGTTCTAACTGGACATTACATTACTTCACATTGTTCTAACTAGACACTACACAATAGAAGATTTCACATTGATTTTTTAACTTGACATTACAATACTGAAGATTTGATATTGCTCTAACTTGACATTACAGTGCAGAATACACTACTCTAACTTGACATTACAGCACAGGAGACTTGATATTACAGTACAGAAGACTTGACATACAGTACAGAAAACTTTACTGTAACTTAACATTACAGCACAGAAGACTTCACATTACAATACAGAAGACTTACTCTATCTTGACATTACAGTGCCAAAGATTTTACTCTATCTTGACATTACAGTACCGAAGACGTTACTCTTATCTTGACATTACAGTACAGCTTGTGTGACATGTCCCTGATACATACATAAAAGTGTATATAACCTGTGGGATATGTCCCTGATACGTACAAACATACAAGTGTTTATGACTTGTGTCATGTTTTTCAGATACATACATAAAAGTGTCTATAACTTGTGTGACATGTCCCTGATACATGTATAAAAGTGTCTATATTTTCTATGATATGTCTCTGATCATAGAGGAAAGTGTCTCTAGCTTGTGTGATATGTCTTTGATACATACATAACAATGTCTATAGCTTGTGTGATATGTCTCTGATAAAACATACACAAATTCTATTTTCTAGAGTCATCAGAGAAGGATTCTGTAGTCCCTGCGGTGAATGACCTTGGAAACCTGCACCAACATGTAAGTGGAGGATGTACAAAAGAAATCAAAGTTGGGATGCCTTTTGTACAGTCGACAGTTGAAGATGTGAATTCACAGAGTCTCATTACACAATCATTAGGCAGCTCATCTGTAAGTACATTTAAGTAAAAGACTCATATTTACAGAGGCCCTAAGCCTTACATGTTCCATAGGTTTACTGAGGCCTTAAGCTTTACATGTTCCATAGAACCAGTTTTAACCTATGGCTGTGAATCCTGGACTGTTCTTATAATGTTCCGACAGGACTTTTGGGATAAATGATGAGGGTGTGACTTGACATCTTGATTACTCGATCGTACATTGGTCTTGAGAGGAAAATATGTGCACAAAATAGGGATTTCACCCACTGGTATTATTCTCCATCATTGTGGAAAAGTTGAAGCACGGACTCAACGACATACTGTGGTTGTTGGCGAAGGAAGGACTCTCCATAGCATGGGTCATAGGTAGTTGAATCTCTTTAGGCGGCCTCCCGTATATTGTTAGACTTGCATGCTTCATCGCTGACAAAGACGAAATCTAAAATGTCTGAATTCGACATTTAACCAAACAGGTGACGTAGCTGGTTCAGACCTCGTTCAGATTATGATGACCGCTCATAAGGAAAGTACAATCCCCTCCGTGACTTCGGCAGACAAATAACTTCCATGATACACCAGGAAGAATAAGAAGCACCTCTCTCGGACTAAAACAATAGGTATATGATGCTTTCAACAGCCCTTAGCCAAGGCAGTATTGAACATGATGACACCAAAACAAAGGGGGTTAACCCTGACTTGATTTTCTCACAGCTGCCAACAAAATAACACTGGATGTTTTCCCATGTCACTGCCTGGGTTCTTGAAAAGACTGCAGTGTTAAATTTGACAAATGTTGATATACAAACGTACTGAGTGACAATTTACCACTTGTTATCAATCCCGCCACAATGTTCCTCGCTCTTTGCCTCAATGCCTGCAAAGTTAAAAATGACAAACTATGTACCTTCTGGCATAATATACATTTTCAATTTGCACAAACAGGTACACACATTGGCCATCCCCGATGTTCTCGGCTAGCACATTGTATCCAAATCTCTGTTGAAACGGGTCTCTATGCCTTGTCCGCAACATATTTAGTCTACTGGCCGGGGATGGGGGACGGCATTATAAACTGTCCCCACCACTCTCACGAGACAACACAGACGACTAACAGGACAACACAGATACCGTAACATTGATATATTCTCACCTACACACTTAAACACCCACTCTGAGAATACAACAATCTGTTTTAGAACATGACCGGGAGTGTGACTAACTGTCGGGGTTTGGTACATATCGGCTCCAATGTCTGGTTATTTTAGTCAAGCTCCACTGCACGATTTACTGCAGGTAAAAATGAGTACATAGGTATTCAAACCTTGCTCATGAATGGGACATAGTCACAAGACAGACCGGCCCCACCAACCGTCTGAAGCAATGGAGGGTCCTACCCAACTGTTTCCCCAGGCTGTCGTACACACAAAATACTTCCCTCTCCAGCATATTCTGTACACAGATGAAATAAAGATTCACACACACAATATATATGCGTACAGGTTCTGAATCTTTAACAAAGGCATTATGTAACACCTGAATAGTTTACCAGAAGTCCGGTAAAGGTAGGCTCTTCTTTAGATGAGATTGAAACAAAAGTGAAGATAGATTGAACTCTGCAGAAACTGTACAGAATTTACAAAGATATCAAAATCTTCAAAATACGATGAATCAGTAATCATAGCATGATAAGAATTGTAAGCAGAGGATTATGATACTGTGGTATAGACTTTGAAATAGCCAGTTCGAATCTCAGGCTGTCTCTCTTACAGAAGCAATGGTGCCATTGTAAACTTCACCAAAATACATAAATGACATGTATTATATTTCTCATATCAAACAAATATTGTATGACTTATATAACACAAATATTATCATTCAAAAAAAAACCCTATTTATGCTCACCAATGCAACATAAAGGCAAAATGGACCCACAAGGGCCTACACTTTCTCCCTGAATAAAATCACATCTTTCACGTTGGCTGGCCAAGACTCAAGTGAAGTCCTGGTCCAGCCCGGGAGCTATGCTAATTCCAGCCCTGGCACAGAATTCCTCGCCTCTATCTGAACGATGGTATGTGCGCTAGGCATTACCTTATAAGGAACTGCCAGTCTCTGGTACGTAATATTACTCTTTCCTAGAAAAGGTATTTATAATCGTCTGCAAGCTGGATTAAACTGGGACGTTATGTCACAGCACACTAACCAGTCTGTTTCCTGCTCCAGTTTCTGTCTGGGTGGGCAAGCACACTAACCAGTCTGTTTCCTGTTTCAGTTTATGTCTGAGAGGGCAAGCACACTAAACAGTCTGTTTCCTACTCCAGTTTATGTCTGGGTGGGCAAGCACACTAACAACTCTGTCTCCTGCTCCAGTTTATGTCTGGGTGGGCAATCACACTAACCAATCCACCTCCTACTCCAGTTTATGTCTGTGTGGGCAAGCACACTAACCAGTCTGCCTCCTGTTCCAGTTTCTGTGTATGTATTGTAATGAGGTGTAGAATATTTAGTTGTGCAACAGCAAATCAGGTACAGGGACGACTAGCGCCACTTCTGTCACGTGGAAAAATACCTATAAGTACTATAGCTAATCTCATAAGAACTATTTTTAGCCCACATTATGCTACCAGTGTCAAACATGGACGCTTACTGCAACTAATGAATGAAAAATCATAACAACAGAGATGAGATGCCTTAGACAAGCTGCGAGAGTAACAGTGAGAGATATAATTAGGAATAAGGAAATTATAAGATGGCAAGTTCTAAAACCAGTCATGGACTTCATGAAAGAACAGCTGAAATGGTTTGGCCTCCTCACAAGCATGCCCTGGTACCACCTGCCACATTGATGAGATATAATGAAGCAAGGGGAAGACCACATAAAAGATGGAATGATGTTAACTAGAACAACCTTAGAGAAATGAATACCAACTTACAAAGAGCATTAGAAAGAGTACATACAAGATCTTTACATCTTCCCCAACACTTCACTAGGGTAAATGGAGTAAGAGAAGAAGAAGTAGAATATCAGCACTTAGCATGCTATGGTTAAGTAGCCTAGAATATCTGTAGTTCAGTTTTGTAGTTTCAACAATTCTTTGTGTAAAATTATTTCTGGCATTTTTCAGGTGTCCCAACATGTGTCAGACACAGCTGTGTGCAAGCAGATTACTACGGCCAGTGGCCAGGGAGTTTCTCTGAGAAATCTGTGTGTAGAGCATGAGAAACCGGTGGCCAATCTGAACAAGAAACTGGCCAGTTTCAACCGTGATTATTACAGGTAGATTATTGTGGGTTGTCATTCATTCATTCAGTAGCATGTCCTTTGCGGAACTTTTCTCACATGGCAACCATCCAGAAAACTTCTCGCTTGGTTATAAGCAAGATGTCCCACATCCTGCACCCATCTTCTCTTTGGCCTTCCTCTTCTTCTCTTCCCAGGCATATACCCCATTCATGATTGTTCTCTCCAAACTCCCATGACATTTCAAGTGACCAAAATATTTCAATTATCATCTTTAGTAGCCAGTCTCTTCAGTATTCAGTTCTTGTTTTATGGATTCATTTGTTCTTTTCTGTATCCAAGATATCCTTAGAACCTGCCTATAACATTTATTTTCAAAGGTATTTATGCACTGTCCAGCTTGTTTTAGTAAATGTCCAGGTCTCATATGCGTTTTTGCAATGGAAAAGATGAATGCTCTTAAAGATCTAATTTGTGTAGGTATATCTGTCTCCCTCCACCATGTATTCAGTTCTTTAATTTCTGAAAAGCAATAGATATTCGTCTTTTAATTTCCTTCATTGTGTCACCATTGTTTGTAATTAATGACTCTAGATATTCTAAATGTTCCACCACCTCCCAGTGTGGGAGACACTACTTGTCTGTCTGGTCTTCCATGCCTCAATATATATATATATACACACCTGTAAGTAATAGAAAAGTCAATAGAGACACAGAAAGACATATATTTGTGCTTCAAAGATTATACTAAGGCATTTGATAAAGTAAAACATGATGAACTGATTAAAATGTTGGAAAATATCAATATTGATGGGAAAGATTTAAGATTAATAAAGAATATTTACTGGAACCAAGTAGCAGCAATTAAAATTGGATATAAAGAGCGTAGTTATAAACAGATAAAGCTAGGACTATGACAGGGGTGTACCTCGTCACCAGATGTCTTCTCCCTGTATAGCGAAGTAAAAATGAGAGATCAAAGAGAAGCCAGGAATACTAATCGGAGGTTATAATATAAACATATACATATGCAGATGACACAGTATTGGTGGCAGATAATGCAACAGACCTACAACAATTGTTGGACATTGTAGTAACAGAGTGCACACAGAAAGGACTCCTTGAGTTTAAAGAAAACAGTAACTGGTGATATCAAAGAAAATGGTGATACCAAAATGTGAAATAAAAATAGAATGGGAAATTCTTAACCAAGTGGATAATTTTAAATACCTAGGAGCACTTATAACATCAGATGGAAGATGTACAACAGAGATTAAGAGTAGAATAGGGCAAACTAAAGCTGCATTTCAGAAAATGAAGAGTATCTTATGCAATAAGTCACTATCAATGAATGTAAGAAAGTGCTAAAATGCTATATAGAACCAGTTTTGTTGTATGGCAGCGAATCATGTAATGTAAATGAACAAATTAGGAAGAACTTAGAAGCAACAGAGATGTGGTCTTTAAGATGAATGTTGCAAATTCCTTCCTTCGACTGCCAGAGTAACTAACAATGACTGCCTGAAAGAGGCTAATGAAACAAGAACACTATATACATCAATAAGAAAGAGACAAACAGTTTTCTTTGGTCATGTGATGAGAAGAGAGGCATTGGAGAACATCGTGACATCTGGAAAGATCGAGGGGAAGAGAGGCAGACCAAGAGAAATGATGGTGGACGGATTGAGACCGAGGCATGGAAGAATATCATCAGCAGAGTTGATCCAGAACACCAAAGACGGAGATCTGTGGAGAGCCATGAACGTCTGCGCCAGCTGGCAGGGCACTTGATGCTGATGATGATGACCTGTCTGTCAGGTCTTCCATGCCTGTATATATATATATGTCTGTTGTCTGGCTGTGTGAGGAGAGTTCTGATTACAGTATGTGTTTTCAATTTTAGGCTCCTAGAGAAAGATGATAATGCAGAGGATAATTTGACAGTGGCGACGAAGCGATTAAGAGACCTGCTTATTTTGATTGCGGGACAGCAGGAGCAGTCGCTGACAGGCTATGAAGGTGATTTATTTCTTGTGGGTGGTGGTGGATGTGTGTGATTGTGGTAGTTGATGACTGGTGGTGGTGTATGTTGTGTGGAGGTGCAGATTCTATTGCTTTCAAGTGTGAGAGCGAGAGATTCAAAGATAACTTTGCAAAGACATGTGGAGATGATAATTTGAACACACGCAGTTTGATTACTGCATTCATACTTGTTAGAAAACTGATATCTGTAGTTACAAAGTTATACTGACTAAATGCTCTCCAGTCATAGTTTTAATAATGAAATGCTCTACATGTAACTGGTCATTAAACTACTTCATATTGTTCTAACCGAACATTAACAGGAATTGACCAGAGAGTATTTAGTCTGTTTAACTTTGTAATCAGAGAACATGTAGTCTTTATAACTTTGTGACCAGAGAGTATTTAGTCTGTATAGCTTTCAATGCTCCCCTCCCCTTCCTGCATTTGTATGTTCCACACACAAAATTTAGATGCATATCCTTTACAGAATGTCGCAGTCCGCCCCATCATTATTTGTGCTGTTTGTGATTTATTGGGACATTAAGCTACTTCACATTGTTCTAATTGGACATTAAACTACTTTACATTGTAACTAGACACTACACAATAGAAGATTTCACATTGATTTTTTAACTTGACATTACAATACTGAAGATTTGATATTGCTCTAACTTGACATTACAGTGCAGAATACACTACTCTAACTTGACATTACAGCACAGGAGACTTGATATTACAGTACAGAAGACTTGACATACAGTACAGAAAACTTTAACTAGAAATTAAACTACTTCACATTGTTCTAACCAGACATTACATCACTTCACAGTGTTCTAACTGGACTTGAAACTACTTCATATTGTTCTAACTGGACAATAAACTACTTCATATTGTTCGAACGAACAATCAAACTTTATTTTTAAAGGGTTTAGAATTGGGCACGTAGGCCCTTCTACCACTCTCTTTCATACATGATTTCATTCACACATCATTCAAGGCTATCAGAGAACAGCAACAATATAAAAGATATGGATTATAAAGGCATGGGCAAAATGCGAACATCAATACTGTACGACTTAGTAATATTAGCTAATGGTGTAACACTTATTAGCCATGTGGAATATACTGGCCTACCAAAATGGGACTGGCTGTTATACTAGGGTTTTATTATTATTTGTATTATTAAGGGGGAAGATAATCCGTACTGAGATAGTGGTCGAATAATTTGTGATTATATGTATAGGGATTGGTGATGTCTTTGATTTCTAGTGGAAGATTGTTCCACAGCTGAGCTGCAGAGTACGTTGAGTTTGTTTTGTATATGTCAATCCTAGGCTTTGGAATGTGTAATATATTTAATCGTTTACTGTGTCTGGCATATTTCAGTACTGTAATGTCAAGATAGAGTAAAGTCTTTGATACTGTAATGTCAAGATAGTAAAGTCTTCGGTACTAATCAGTCATTAAGCTACTTATTGTTCTAACTGGACATTAAACTACTTCATCACATTGTTCTAACTGGACATTAAACTACTTCATATTGTTATAACTGGACAATAAATTACTTCATATTGTTCTAACTGGACATTACATTACTTCACATTGTTCTAACTAGACACTACACAATAGAAGATTTCACATTGATTTTTTAACTTGACATTACAATACTGAAGATTTGATATTGCTCTAACTTGACATTACAGTGCAGAATACACTACTCTAACTTGACATTACAGCACAGGAGACTTGATATTACAGTACAGAAGACTTGACATACAGTACAGAAAACTTTACTGTAACTTAACATTACAGCACAGAAGACTTCACATTACAATACAGAAGACTTACTCTATCTTGACATTACAGTGCCAAAGATTTTACTCTATCTTGACATTACAGTACCGAAGACGTTACTCTTATCTTGACATTACAGTACAGCTTGTGTGACATGTCCCTGATACATACATAAAAGTGTATATAACCTGTGGGATATGTCCCTGATACGTACAAACATACAAGTGTTTATGACTTGTGTCATGTTTTTCAGATACATACATAAAAGTGTCTATAACTTGTGTGACATGTCCCTGATACATGTATAAAAGTGTCTATATTTTCTATGATATGTCTCTGATCATAGAGGAAAGTGTCTCTAGCTTGTGTGATATGTCTTTGATACATACATAACAATGTCTATAGCTTGTGTGATATGTCTCTGATAAAACATACACAAATTCTATTTTCTAGAGTCATCAGAGAAGGATTCTGTAGTCCCTGCGGTGAATGACCTTGGAAACCTGCACCAACATGTAAGTGGAGGATGTACAAAAGAAATCAAAGTTGGGATGCCTTTTGTACAGTCGACAGTTGAAGATGTGAATTCACAGAGTCTCATTACACAATCATTAGGCAGCTCATCTGTAAGTACATTTAAGTAAAAGACTCATATTTACAGAGGCCCTAAGCCTTACATGTTCCATAGGTTTACTGAGGCCTTAAGCTTTACATGTTCCATAGAACCAGTTTTAACCTATGGCTGTGAATCCTGGACTGTTCTTATAATGTTCCGACAGGACTTTTGGGATAAATGATGAGGGTGTGACTTGACATCTTGATTACTCGATCGTACATTGGTCTTGAGAGGAAAATATGTGCACAAAATAGGGATTTCACCCACTGGTATTATTCTCCATCATTGTGGAAAAGTTGAAGCACGGACTCAACGACATACTGTGGTTGTTGGCGAAGGAAGGACTCTCCATAGCATGGGTCATAGGTAGTTGAATCTCTTTAGGCGGCCTCCCGTATATTGTTAGACTTGCATGCTTCATCGCTGACAAAGACGAAATCTAAAATGTCTGAATTCGACATTTAACCAAACAGGTGACGTAGCTGGTTCAGACCTCGTTCAGATTATGATGACCGCTCATAAGGAAAGTACAATCCCCTCCGCCAACAAAATAACACTGGATGTTTTCCCATGTCACTGCCTGGGTTCTTGAAAAGACTGCAGTGTTAAATTTGACAAATGTTGATATACAAACGTACTGAGTGACAATTTACCACTTGTTATCAATCCCGCCACAATGTTCCTCGCTCTTTGCCTCAATGCCTGCAAAGTTAAAAATGACAAACTATGTACCTTCTGGCATAATATACATTTTCAATTTGCACAAACAGGTACACACATTGGCCATCCCCGATGTTCTCGGCTAGCACATTGTATCCAAATCTCTGTTGAAACGGGTCTCTATGCCTTGTCCGCAACATATTTAGTCTACTGGCCGGGGATGGGGGACGGCATTATAAACTGTCCCCACCACTCTCACGAGACAACACAGACGACTAACAGGACAACACAGATACCGTAACATTGATATATTCTCACCTACACACTTAAACACCCACTCTGAGAATACAACAATCTGTTTTAGAACATGACCGGGAGTGTGACTAACTGTCGGGGTTTGGTACATATCGGCTCCAATGTCTGGTTATTTTAGTCAAGCTCCACTGCACGATTTACTGCAGGTAAAAATGAGTACATAGGTATTCAAACCTTGCTCATGAATGGGACATAGTCACAAGACAGACCGGCCCCACCAACCGTCTGAAGCAATGGAGGGTCCTACCCAACTGTTTCCCCAGGCTGTCGTACACACAAAATACTTCCCTCTCCAGCATATTCTGTACACAGATGAAATAAAGATTCACACACACAATATATATGCGTACAGGTTCTGAATCTTTAACAAAGGCATTATGTAACACCTGAATAGTTTACCAGAAGTCCGGTAAAGGTAGGCTCTTCTTTAGATGAGATTGAAACAAAAGTGAAGATAGATTGAACTCTGCAGAAACTGTACAGAATTTACAAAGATATCAAAATCTTCAAAATACGATGAATCAGTAATCATAGCATGATAAGAATTGTAAGCAGAGGATTATGATACTGTGGTATAGACTTTGAAATAGCCAGTTCGAATCTCAGGCTGTCTCTCTTACAGAAGCAATGGTGCCATTGTAAACTTCACCAAAATACATAAATGACATGTATTATATTTCTCATATCAAACAAATATTGTATGACTTATATAACACAAATATTATCATTCAAAAAAAAACCCTATTTATGCTCACCAATGCAACATAAAGGCAAAATGGACCCACAAGGGCCTACACTTTCTCCCTGAATAAAATCACATCTTTCACGTTGGCTGGCCAAGACTCAAGTGAAGTCCTGGTCCAGCCCGGGAGCTATGCTAATTCCAGCCCTGGCACAGAATTCCTCGCCTCTATCTGAACGATGGTATGTGCGCTAGGCATTACCTTATAAGGAACTGCCAGTCTCTGGTACGTAATATTACTCTTTCCTAGAAAAGGTATTTATAATCGTCTGCAAGCTGGATTAAACTGGGACGTTATGTCACAGCACACTAACCAGTCTGTTTCCTGCTCCAGTTTCTGTCTGGGTGGGCAAGCACACTAACCAGTCTGTTTCCTGTTTCAGTTTATGTCTGAGAGGGCAAGCACACTAAACAGTCTGTTTCCTACTCCAGTTTATGTCTGGGTGGGCAAGCACACTAACAACTCTGTCTCCTGCTCCAGTTTATGTCTGGGTGGGCAATCACACTAACCAATCCACCTCCTACTCCAGTTTATGTCTGTGTGGGCAAGCACACTAACCAGTCTGCCTCCTGTTCCAGTTTCTGTGTATGTATTGTAATGAGGTGTAGAATATTTAGTTGTGCAACAGCAAATCAGGTACAGGGACGACTAGCGCCACTTCTGTCACGTGGAAAAATACCTATAAGTACTATAGCTAATCTCATAAGAACTATTTTTAGCCCACATTATGCTACCAGTGTCAAACATGGACGCTTACTGCAACTAATGAATGAAAAATCATAACAACAGAGATGAGATGCCTTAGACAAGCTGCGAGAGTAACAGTGAGAGATATAATTAGGAATAAGGAAATTATAAGATGGCAAGTTCTAAAACCAGTCATGGACTTCATGAAAGAACAGCTGAAATGGTTTGGCCTCCTCACAAGCATGCCCTGGTACCACCTGCCACATTGATGAGATATAATGAAGCAAGGGGAAGACCACATAAAAGATGGAATGATGTTAACTAGAACAACCTTAGAGAAATGAATACCAACTTACAAAGAGCATTAGAAAGAGTACATACAAGATCTTTACATCTTCCCCAACACTTCACTAGGGTAAATGGAGTAAGAGAAGAAGAAGTAGAATATCAGCACTTAGCATGCTATGGTTAAGTAGCCTAGAATATCTGTAGTTCAGTTTTGTAGTTTCAACAATTCTTTGTGTAAAATTATTTCTGGCATTTTTCAGGTGTCCCAACATGTGTCAGACACAGCTGTGTGCAAGCAGATTACTACGGCCAGTGGCCAGGGAGTTTCTCTGAGAAATCTGTGTGTAGAGCATGAGAAACCGGTGGCCAATCTGAACAAGAAACTGGCCAGTTTCAACCGTGATTATTACAGGTAGATTATTGTGGGTTGTCATTCATTCATTCAGTAGCATGTCCTTTGCGGAACTTTTCTCACATGGCAACCATCCAGAAAACTTCTCGCTTGGTTATAAGCAAGATGTCCCACATCCTGCACCCATCTTCTCTTTGGCCTTCCTCTTCTTCTCTTCCCAGGCATATACCCCATTCATGATTGTTCTCTCCAAACTCCCATGACATTTCAAGTGACCAAAATATTTCAATTATCATCTTTAGTAGCCAGTCTCTTCAGTATTCAGTTCTTGTTTTATGGATTCATTTGTTCTTTTCTGTATCCAAGATATCCTTAGAACCTGCCTATAACATTTATTTTCAAAGGTATTTATGCACTGTCCAGCTTGTTTTAGTAAATGTCCAGGTCTCATATGCGTTTTTGCAATGGAAAAGATGAATGCTCTTAAAGATCTAATTTGTGTAGGTATATCTGTCTCCCTCCACCATGTATTCAGTTCTTTAATTTCTGAAAAGCAATAGATATTCGTCTTTTAATTTCCTTCATTGTGTCACCATTGTTTGTAATTAATGACTCTAGATATTCTAAATGTTCCACCACCTCCCAGTGTGGGAGACACTACTTGTCTGTCTGGTCTTCCATGCCTCAATATATATATATATACACACCTGTAAGTAATAGAAAAGTCAATAGAGACACAGAAAGACATATATTTGTGCTTCAAAGATTATACTAAGGCATTTGATAAAGTAAAACATGATGAACTGATTAAAATGTTGGAAAATATCAATATTGATGGGAAAGATTTAAGATTAATAAAGAATATTTACTGGAACCAAGTAGCAGCAATTAAAATTGGATATAAAGAGCGTAGTTATAAACAGATAAAGCTAGGACTATGACAGGGGTGTACCTCGTCACCAGATGTCTTCTCCCTGTATAGCGAAGTAAAAATGAGAGATCAAAGAGAAGCCAGGAATACTAATCGGAGGTTATAATATAAACATATACATATGCAGATGACACAGTATTGGTGGCAGATAATGCAACAGACCTACAACAATTGTTGGACATTGTAGTAACAGAGTGCACACAGAAAGGACTCCTTGAGTTTAAAGAAAACAGTAACTGGTGATATCAAAGAAAATGGTGATACCAAAATGTGAAATAAAAATAGAATGGGAAATTCTTAACCAAGTGGATAATTTTAAATACCTAGGAGCACTTATAACATCAGATGGAAGATGTACAACAGAGATTAAGAGTAGAATAGGGCAAACTAAAGCTGCATTTCAGAAAATGAAGAGTATCTTATGCAATAAGTCGCTATCAATGAATGTAAGAAAGTGCTAAAATGCTATATAGAACCAGTTTTGTTGTATGGCAGCGAATCATGTAATGTAAATGAACAAATTAGGAAGAACTTAGAAGCAACAGAGATGTGGTCTTTAAGATGAATGTTGCAAATTCCTTCCTTCGACTGCCAGAGTAACTAACAATGACTGCCTGAAAGAGGCTAATGAAACAAGAACACTATATACATCAATAAGAAAGAGACAAACAGTTTTCTTTGGTCATGTGATGAGAAGAGAGGCATTGGAGAACATCGTGACATCTGGAAAGATCGAGGGGAAGAGAGGCAGACCAAGAGAAATGATGGTGGACGGATTGAGACCGTGGCATGGAAGAATATCATCAGCAGAGTTGATCCAGAACACCAAAGACGGAGATCTGTGGAGAGCCATGAACGTCTGCGCCAGCTGGCAGGGCACTTGATGCTGATGATGATGACCTGTCTGTCAGGTCTTCCATGCCTGTATATATATATATGTCTGTTGTCTGGCTGTGTGAGGAGAGTTCTGATTACAGTATGTGTTTTCAATTTTAGGCTCCTAGAGAAAGATGATAATGCAGAGGATAATTTGACAGTGGCGACGAAGCGATTAAGAGACCTGCTTATTTTGATTGCGGGACAGCAGGAGCAGTCGCTGACAGGCTATGAAGGTGATTTATTTCTTGTGGGTGGTGGTGGATGTGTGTGATTGTGGTAGTTGATGACTGGTGGTGGTGTATGTTGTGTGGAGGTGCAGATTCTATTGCTTTCAAGTGTGAGAGCGAGAGATTCAAAGATAACTTTGCAAAGACATGTGGAGATGATAATTTGAACACACGCAGTTTGATTACTGCATTCATACTTGTTAGAAAACTGATATCTGTAGTTACAAAGTTATACTGACTAAATGCTCTCCAGTCATAGTTTTAATAATGAAATGCTCTACATGTAACTGGTCATTAAACTACTTCATATTGTTCTAACCGAACATTAACAGGAATTGACCAGAGAGTATTTAGTCTGTTTAACTTTGTAATCAGAGAACATGTAGTCTTTATAACTTTGTGACCAGAGAGTATTTAGTCTGTATAGCTTTCAATGCTCCCCTCCCCTTCCTGCATTTGTATGTTCCACACACAAAATTTAGATGCATATCCTTTACAGAATGTCGCAGTCCGCCCCATCATTATTTGTGCTGTTTGTGATTTATTGGGACATTAAGCTACTTCACATTGTTCTAATTGGACATTAAACTACTTTACATTGTAACTAGACACTACACAATAGAAGATTTCACATTGATTTTTTAACTTGACATTACAATACTGAAGATTTGATATTGCTCTAACTTGACATTACAGTGCAGAATACACTACTCTAACTTGACATTACAGCACAGGAGACTTGATATTACAGTACAGAAGACTTGACATACAGTACAGAAAACTTTAACTAGAAATTAAACTACTTCACATTGTTCTAACCAGACATTACATCACTTCACAGTGTTCTAACTGGACTTGAAACTACTTCATATTGTTCTAACTGGACAATAAACTACTTCATATTGTTCGAACGAACAATCAAACTTTATTTTTAAAGGGTTTAGAATTGGGCACGTAGGCCCTTCTACCACTCTCTTTCATACATGATTTCATTCACACATCATTCAAGGCTATCAGAGAACAGCAACAATATAAAAGATATGGATTATAAAGGCATGGGCAAAATGCGAACATCAATACTGTACGACTTAGTAATATTAGCTAATGGTGTAACACTTATTAGCCATGTGGAATATACTGGCCTACCAAAATGGGACTGGCTGTTATACTAGGGTTTTATTATTATTTGTATTATTAAGGGGGAAGATAATCCGTACTGAGATAGTGGTCGAATAATTTGCGATTATATGTATAGGGATTGGTGATGTCTTTGATTTCTAGTGGAAGATTGTTCCACAGCTGAGCTGCAGAGTACGTTGAGTTTGTTTTGTATATGTCAATCCTAGGCTTTGGAATGTGTAATATATTTAATCGTTTACTGTGTCTGGCATATTTCAGTACTGTAATGTCAAGATAGAGTAAAGTCTTTGATACTGTAATGTCAAGATAGTAAAGTCTTCGGTACTAATCAGTCATTAAGCTACTTATTGTTCTAACTGGACATTAAACTACTTCATCACATTGTTCTAACTGGACATTAAACTACTTCATATTGTTATAACTGGACAATAAATTACTTCATATTGTTCTAACTGGACATTACATTACTTCACATTGTTCTAACTAGACACTACACAATAGAAGATTTCACATTGATTTTTTAACTTGACATTACAATACTGAAGATTTGATATTGCTCTAACTTGACATTACAGTGCAGAATACACTACTCTAACTTGACATTACAGCACAGGAGACTTGATATTACAGTACAGAAGACTTGACATACAGTACAGAAAACTTTACTGTAACTTAACATTACAGCACAGAAGACTTCACATTACAATACAGAAGACTTACTCTATCTTGACATTACAGTGCCAAAGATTTTACTCTATCTTGACATTACAGTACCGAAGACGTTACTCTTATCTTGACATTACAGTACAGCTTGTGTGACATGTCCCTGATACATACATAAAAGTGTATATAACCTGTGGGATATGTCCCTGATACGTACAAACATACAAGTGTTTATGACTTGTGTCATGTTTTTCAGATACATACATAAAAGTGTCTATAACTTGTGTGACATGTCCCTGATACATGTATAAAAGTGTCTATATTTTCTATGATATGTCTCTGATCATAGAGGAAAGTGTCTCTAGCTTGTGTGATATGTCTTTGATACATACATAACAATGTCTATAGCTTGTGTGATATGTCTCTGATAAAACATACACAAATTCTATTTTCTAGAGTCATCAGAGAAGGATTCTGTAGTCCCTGCGGTGAATGACCTTGGAAACCTGCACCAACATGTAAGTGGAGGATGTACAAAAGAAATCAAAGTTGGGATGCCTTTTGTACAGTCGACAGTTGAAGATGTGAATTCACAGAGTCTCATTACACAATCATTAGGCAGCTCATCTGTAAGTACATTTAAGTAAAAGACTCATATTTACAGAGGCCCTAAGCCTTACATGTTCCATAGGTTTACTGAGGCCTTAAGCTTTACATGTTCCATAGAACCAGTTTTAACCTATGGCTGTGAATCCTGGACTGTTCTTATAATGTTCCGACAGGACTTTTGGGATAAATGATGAGGGTGTGACTTGACATCTTGATTACTCGATCGTACATTGGTCTTGAGAGGAAAATATGTGCACAAAATAGGGATTTCACCCACTGGTATTATTCTCCATCATTGTGGAAAAGTTGAAGCACGGACTCAACGACATACTGTGGTTGTTGGCGAAGGAAGGACTCTCCATAGCATGGGTCATAGGTAGTTGAATCTCTTTAGGCGGCCTCCCGTATATTGTTAGACTTGCATGCTTCATCGCTGACAAAGACGAAATCTAAAATGTCTGAATTCGACATTTAACCAAACAGGTGACGTAGCTGGTTCAGACCTCGTTCAGATTATGATGACCGCTCATAAGGAAAGTACAATCCCCTCCGTGACTTCGGCAGACAAATAACTTCCATGATACACCAGGAAGAATAAGAAGCACCTCTCTCGGACTAAAACAATAGGTATATGATGCTTTCAACAGCCCTTAGCCAAGGCAGTATTGAACATGATGACACCAAAACAAAGGGGGTTAACCCTGACTTGATTTTCTCACAGCTGCCAACAAAATAACACTGGATGTTTTCCCATGTCACTGCCTGGGTTCTTGAAAAGACTGCAGTGTTAAATTTGACAAATGTTGATATACAAACGTACTGAGTGACAATTTACCACTTGTTATCAATCCCGCCACAATGTTCCTCGCTCTTTGCCTCAATGCCTGCAAAGTTAAAAATGACAAACTATGTACCTTCTGGCATAATATACATTTTCAATTTGCACAAACAGGTACACACATTGGCCATCCCCGATGTTCTCGGCTAGCACATTGTATCCAAATCTCTGTTGAAACGGGTCTCTATGCCTTGTCCGCAACATATTTAGTCTACTGGCCGGGGATGGGGGACGGCATTATAAACTGTCCCCACCACTCTCACGAGACAACACAGACGACTAACAGGACAACACAGATACCGTAACATTGATATATTCTCACCTACACACTTAAACACCCACTCTGAGAATACAACAATCTGTTTTAGAACATGACCGGGAGTGTGACTAACTGTCGGGGTTTGGTACATATCGGCTCCAATGTCTGGTTATTTTAGTCAAGCTCCACTGCACGATTTACTGCAGGTAAAAATGAGTACATAGGTATTCAAACCTTGCTCATGAATGGGACATAGTCACAAGACAGACCGGCCCCACCAACCGTCTGAAGCAATGGAGGGTCCTACCCAACTGTTTCCCCAGGCTGTCGTACACACAAAATACTTCCCTCTCCAGCATATTCTGTACACAGATGAAATAAAGATTCACACACACAATATATATGCGTACAGGTTCTGAATCTTTAACAAAGGCATTATGTAACACCTGAATAGTTTACCAGAAGTCCGGTAAAGGTAGGCTCTTCTTTAGATGAGATTGAAACAAAAGTGAAGATAGATTGAACTCTGCAGAAACTGTACAGAATTTACAAAGATATCAAAATCTTCAAAATACGATGAATCAGTAATCATAGCATGATAAGAATTGTAAGCAGAGGATTATGATACTGTGGTATAGACTTTGAAATAGCCAGTTCGAATCTCAGGCTGTCTCTCTTACAGAAGCAATGGTGCCATTGTAAACTTCACCAAAATACATAAATGACATGTATTATATTTCTCATATCAAACAAATATTGTATGACTTATATAACACAAATATTATCATTCAAAAAAAAACCCTATTTATGCTCACCAATGCAACATAAAGGCAAAATGGACCCACAAGGGCCTACACTTTCTCCCTGAATAAAATCACATCTTTCACGTTGGCTGGCCAAGACTCAAGTGAAGTCCTGGTCCAGCCCGGGAGCTATGCTAATTCCAGCCCTGGCACAGAATTCCTCGCCTCTATCTGAACGATGGTATGTGCGCTAGGCATTACCTTATAAGGAACTGCCAGTCTCTGGTACGTAATATTACTCTTTCCTAGAAAAGGTATTTATAATCGTCTGCAAGCTGGATTAAACTGGGACGTTATGTCACAGCACACTAACCAGTCTGTTTCCTGCTCCAGTTTCTGTCTGGGTGGGCAAGCACACTAACCAGTCTGTTTCCTGTTTCAGTTTATGTCTGAGAGGGCAAGCACACTAAACAGTCTGTTTCCTACTCCAGTTTATGTCTGGGTGGGCAAGCACACTAACAACTCTGTCTCCTGCTCCAGTTTATGTCTGGGTGGGCAATCACACTAACCAATCCACCTCCTACTCCAGTTTATGTCTGTGTGGGCAAGCACACTAACCAGTCTGCCTCCTGTTCCAGTTTCTGTGTATGTATTGTAATGAGGTGTAGAATATTTAGTTGTGCAACAGCAAATCAGGTACAGGGACGACTAGCGCCACTTCTGTCACGTGGAAAAATACCTACAAGTACTATAGCTAATCTCATAAGAACTATTTTTAGCCCACATTATGCTACCAGTGTCAAACATGGACGCTTACTGCAACTAATGAATGAAAAATCATAACAACAGAGATGAGATGCCTTAGACAAGCTGCGAGAGTAACAGTGAGAGATATAATTAGGAATAAGGAAATTATAAGATAACAAGGTCTAAAACCAGTCATGGACTTCATGAAAGAACAGCTGAAATGGTTTGGCCTCCTCACAAGCATGCCCTGGTACCACCTGCCACATTGATGAGATATAATGAAGCAAGGGGAAGACCACATAAAAGATGGAATGATGTTAACTAGAACAACCTTAGAGAAATGAATACCAACTTACAAAGAGCATTAGAAAGAGTACATACAAGATCTTTACATCTTCCCCAACACTTCACTAGGGTAAATGGAGGAAGAGAAGAAGAAGTAGAATATCAGCACTTAGCATGCTATGTGTCAGACACAGCTGTGTGCAAGCAGATTACTACGGCCAGTGGCCAGGGAGTTTCTCTGAGAAATCTGTGTGTGGAGCATGAGAAACCGGTGGCCAATCTGAACAAGAAACTGGCCAGTTTCAACCGTGATTATTACAGGTAGATTATTGTGGGTAGTCATTCATTCATTCATTCAGTAGCATGTCCTTTGCGGAACTTTTCTCACAAGGCAACCATCCAGAAAACTTCTCGCTCGGTTATAAGCAAGATGTCCCACATCCTGCACCCGTCTTCTCTTTGGCCTTCCTCTTCTTCTCTTCCCAGGCATATACCCCATGATTGACTGGTGTACTGAAACGAGTGCTGTCATCAACCCGGAAAAGACGGCTGTGTTGTGGTGCTCTCTGGACAACAGAATTGTGAGAGATGATGCCCCAAGCCTCACGATAGATGGTAGAAGCGTCAACAGAGAGAACAAACTGAAGTATCTGGGAATCACATTTTACAGGAGTTTGTCCTTCAATGACCATGTGGAGACGATTGTGACAAGATCTCAAAAAGGACTCAATGCACTTAAAACTATGGCTGCAATGGACACAGAGCAGAGAATGCTCTTCACACTATACCAGCACTTGATCCTCTCAGTGATTGATTATGGACTAGGACTGCTCACTGTCTCAAAGAGTCAGCTGGTGAAATTAGAGCACATACAGAATGAAGCTATGCGGGTCATTCTGGGATGCACCAGAGACACTCCAGTAGTGTGCATGCGTTACATCCTTGGTCTGCCTACTGTTGCTGGTAGGCACAAGGTGATGCAAGCGAAGGCATACCTCAGAGTAGCTGCAGACACAGATCACCCGTTGCATGAGGCGCTGGACGTAGTTAAGGGTCAGAGACTGATAAGAGGGAAATCATGGATGGCTCAGGCGGAGGATACAATCAGACAGGTGTGCCCCTTGGAGAACATCAGGCGAGGAGAGGAGTGGGTCAGAGTGCCAGCCGTGCATTCAGACTTGTGCAGAGTTATAATCACATTGAGCAAGGAGTGGCCAGCAGGGGCCACGGAAGTGGAAATTCAGCAACTAATTTAGGAAAATTCTCGTCCGGGTGATGTGATTATCTACACGGATGGGTCAGTGTTGAGAGGTAGGAAAAGTGCTTGGGGGTTCTTGGCAAAAACTAATGGTCGGCGTTTGGTGCAGGAGAGCCTGGCGTATGATGACACTACATCTAGTTTAAGAATGGAGGTGGAGGCGGTCAGTGCAGCTTTCCGCTGGATAGAAAACACGATACATACACATATTGTGATTGTAACTGTCTCAGAAAGCATGCTGAGAAGGGTAGGAACAGGCAAGCTTCGTGCAGAGTGGCTTGCTTCGCTTCAGAGGTCACGGGTAGCAAGCATCACCTGGATCTTTTCTCCTGGTCATGCCGGTGTGCTGGGGAATGAACAGGCGGACAGATTGGCTGGCTCGTTAGAACTTGGTGGAGTATTGATGCATGACAAGGCAGATGTGGTTGCTGCCTTGTGGGAGCACGTGTACACCTCGGAGGAGCAAATTGATCACCATAGTCTGGCTAGAATGAGGCAGCGAGGAGTGACGAGGGGATCTGACCGATGCTCGACGCTCAGAGGAAAGGCGAGATGGACATATAATCAGATTGCTACTGGAACTATTAGTGCTGGAACTCTTCGCTGGTTGCTGAGGATGGGGACGGAGCGCTTATGGGAATGTCCCGAATGCTGTGATGTCGGTTCCTAGATCAATCAATCAATCAATACCCCATCCATGATTGTTCTCTCCAAATTCCCATGACGTTTCAAGTGACCAAAATATTTCAATTATCATCTTTAGTAGCCAGTCTCTTCAGTATTCAGTTCTTATTTTATGGATTCATTTGTTCTTTTCTGTATCCAAGATATCCTTAGAACCTGACTATAAAATTTATTTTCAAAGGTATTTATGCACTGTCCAGCTTGTTTTAGTAAATGTCCAGGTCTCATATGCGTTTTTTGCAATGGAAAAGATGAATGCTCTTAAAGATCTAATTTGTGTAGGTATATCTGTCTCCCTCCATAATGTATTCAGTTCTTTAATTTCTGAAAAGCAATAGATATTCGTCTTTTAATTTCCTTCATTGTGTCACCATTGTTTGTAATTAATGACTCTAGATATTTTACATGTTCCACCACCTCCCAGTGTCCATTTTTCTGTCTTTGTCTAACACTACTTGTCTGTCTGGTCTTCCATGCCTCAACATATATATATATATATATATATATATATATATATATATATATATATATATATATATATATATATATATATATATATATACACACACACCTGTAAGTAATAGAAAAGTCAATAGAGACATAGAAAGACATATATTTGTGCCTCAAAGATTATACTAGGGCATTTGATAAAGTAAAACATGATGAACTGATTAAAATGTTGGAAAATATCAATATTGATGGGAAAGATTTAAGATTAATAAAGAATATTTACTGGAACCAAGTAGCAGCAATTAAAATTGGATATAAAGAGCGTAGTTATAAACAGATAAAGCTAGGACTATGACAGGGGTGTACCTCGTCACCAGATGTCTTCTCCCTGTATAGCGAAGTAAAAATGAGAGATCAAAGAGAAGCCAGGAATACTAATCGGAGGATCTAGTATAAACATATACATATGCAGATGACACGTTATTGGTGGCAGATAATGCAACAGACCTACAACAATTGTTGGACATTGTAGTAACAGAGTGCACACAGAAAGGACGCCTTGAGTTTAAAGAAAACAGTAACTGGTGATATCAAAGAAAATGGTGATACCAAAATGTGAAATAAAAATAGAATGGGAAATTCTTAACCAAGTGGATAATTTTAAATACCTAGGAGCACTTCTAACATCAGATGGAAGATGTACAACAGAGATTAAGAGTAGAATAGGGCAAACAAAAGCTGCATTTCAGAAAATGAAGAGTATCTTACGTAATAGGTCGCTACAATGAATGTAAGAAAGTGCTAAAATGCTATATAGAACCAGTTTTGTTGTATGGCAGCGAATCTTGTAATGTAAATGAACAAATTAGGAAGAACTTAGAAGCAACAGAGATGTGGTCTTTAAGACGAATGTTGCGAATTCCTTACTTCGACTGCCAGAGTAACTAACAACGACTGCCTGAAAGAGGCTAATGAAACAAGAACACTATATACAGCAATAAGAAAGAGACAAACAGCTTTCTTTGATCATGTGATGAGAAGAGAGGCATTGGAGAACATCGTGACATCTGGAAAGATCGAGGGGAAGAGAGGCAGACCAAGAGAAATGATGGTGGACGGATTGAGACAGTGGCATGGAAGAATATCATCAGCAGAGTTGATCCAGAACACCAAAGACGGAGATCTGTGGAGAGCCATGAATGCCTGCGCCAGCTGGCAGGGCACTTGAGGATGATGATGATGATGATGATGATGATGATGATGATGATGATGATGACCTGTCTGTCAGGTCTTCCACGCCTGTATATATATACATACTTGTCTGTTGTCTGGCTGTGTGAGGAGAGTTCTGATTACAGTATGTGTTATCAATTTTAGGCTCATAGAGGAAGGTGATAATGCAGACGATAATTTGACAGTGGCGACGAAGCGATTAAGAGACCAGCTTATTTTGATTGCGGCACAGAAGGAGCAGTGGCTGACAGGCTATGAAGGTGATTTATTTCTTTTGGGTAGTGGTGGATGTGTGTGATTGTGGTAGTTGGTGACTGGTGGTGGTGGATGTTGTGTGTGGAGGTGCAGATTCTATTGCTTTCAAGTGTGAGAGCGAGAGATTCAAAGATAACTTTGCAAAGACATGTGGAGATGATAATTTGAACACAAGCAGTTTGACTCCTGCATTCATACTTGTTAGAAAACTGATATCTGTAGTTACAAAGTTATACTGACTAAATGCTCTCCAGTCACAGTTTTAATAATGAAATGCTCTACATGTAACTGGACATTAAACTACTTCATATTGTTCTAACCGAACATTAACAGGAATTGACCAGAGAGTATTTAGTCTGTTTAACTTTGTAATCAGAGAACATGTAGTCTTTATAACTTTGTGACCAGAGAGTATTTAGTCTGTATAGCTTTCAATCCTCCCCTCCCCTTCCTGCATTTGTATGTTCCACACAAAAAATGTAGATGCATATCCTTTACAGAATGTCGCAGTCCGCCCCATCATTATTTGTGCTGTTTGTGATTTATTGGCAAGTTTTCATTCAGTAGTTTGTCATTGCTTTCTGAGCGACCAGCACTCATATTATTTTATGAAAACAAATGCAGGGTGGTCTGCATCCAAATCCTCTCATATCTGTGTTTCAAGCACAGGATAATATGCACTGGCGTAATTGCAAGCTGCATCCATGATACCTTTGTCACATAACCGGCTTTAGTGCACAACTAATCCTTATTTTTACCTTTCGCTCACCTGGGCATCCCCCATCTACACCCCCCCCCCCCCCCCCCCCGACCACCCACCGGGAGGCTAAGCCAATCACTGAGCTTCTGGCGTTATTGGCCTTAAGTCCAGCCTGAACCACCACAATCAATCAATCTTGTGCCATGCCGGAAAGCGTGGGCGGTCATGATTCGCCATTTCACTCGATCACCAGAGTCGTGGATCAGCTCAGTGTTCCTGTCTCGTCCATGCCATGTGGCCAAGCCATCCAGGTATTTTCCTCTCGGTCTTCCTCTTGGTCTGTTCCCTTCGATCTTGCCAGTTGTCACTAAGTTCTCCAGTCCATTTCTTCTCATAACATGTCCAAAAAATGTTGACTGTCTACGTCTAATTTCTCTAATCAATCTACGATTTTCATTTGTCTCTTGTAGTACTTGGTCATTGGTTTTTCTGTCTGTCCATGGTATTCTTTGCATTTTCCTCAGAAACCACATTTCTGCAGCCATCAGATGTTTTTCAGCTTGACTGCTCATTGTCCAAGTTTCACATCCATACAAAAGAACAGGCTCTATGTATCCCCTCAACACTCTTTTTCTCGTTTCAATTGACATCATTTTATTGGTCAGAATGTTTTTCATCTTGCTAAAGGCTACTTTCGCCATGGCGATTCTTGTTCTAATCTCTTCAAGGCATCTGCCATCAGATGTTATGACTGTTCCGAGATAATTGAACCGATTCACTTGTTGAAGAATATTCCCATTTACTTGTATATTACATTGTGGTGCTTCGTTCTTCCTAGTGACGACCATAACCTGTGTCTTTCTACAATTTAATTCCAACCCCAGCTGCTCACTGTGTACAACAACCGCATTTACTAATTGTTGCAGATCCTGTGCATTGTCTGCAATCAATACTGTATCATCTGCATATCTAATATTATTTATGTTTCGTCCTCCAATGCTGATTCTATTTAGGCCTTCTACATTTCTGAAAATATTTTCACTGTATAGGGAAAAAAGATCTGGAGACATTACACATCCCTGCCTAACACCTCTCTTAATAGGTTGATATTGTCCTACTTCATTATCAATCCTTATGGCAGCTTGTTGTTTCCAATATATGTTTTTTATAAGTCTAATGTCTTTCCCGTCAATTTGTAGATCTGCAAGCATATCCACAATGTTGACATGTCTAACTCTATCAAAAGCCTTTGTGTAGTCAATAAAGCAAAGATGTATATCCTTGTTTACTTCTAAAGCACGTTCAATAACTGTTCGCAGCATATACACAGCATTTACTGTACCCTTTCCTTCTACAAACCCACATTGTTCTTCCCCTATTTCAGGTTGTATTTTCTTCCTCACTCTTTGCATGATAATTCGTAACAAAATCTTTGTGATGTGACTCATTATACTAATTGTTCTATGTTGATCACATTCTAAGGTTCCTGATTTCTTTGGGATTGCAATAAATACAGAATTACATAATTCAGAAGGTATATCTCCAGTATCATATAATGTGTTCAGCAGTCTAGTGACTTGCTCTAATCCAAATTCTTCTAAAGCTTTAATCATTTCTGTTGTGATGTTATCTGCACCGGGGGCCTTGCCAGCTTTCATATGCTTAAGAACATTTTGAACCTCCATCTTTAAAATTTCTGGCCCTTCATTATTAAATCTAATAGCATACTGTTCCTCTCTGTTATCATTATACAGGTCTTTCACATAATCTGTCCATACATGTAGAATCTGATCTTTTTCTATTATGATTTTGCCATCTTTAGTTTTTAGACAGCCTGTTGATGTACTTGTTCTTTTATTAGTAAGTTCCTGAATTCTTTTGTGCACTAATTTGGTATTTTGACTGTTGTGTTGTTTTTCAATTTCTAAGCACTTTTCCTCAAGCCATGATTCTTTTGCCTTCCTACATAATACTCTGACTTGTCTGTGAATTTCTTCATATTTGGCAGTATTATTTTTGTTGAGTCTTCTTGTTTCCATTAAGTGTAAAATTTCCTCAGTCATCCATTTCTTACGACCCACCTTCTTTAATTTTGGAATAGTTGTTTCTGCAGCCACATTGATTGAATTCTTTAACATTTCCCATTGATCATCCACATCCTGGAATAGGATCTCTAGATCAGACAATATTTCAAATCTGTTCTGTACTTCTATGTTGAATTTGTTTTGTATTTCCTTGTCATTACTCAATGTACACAAGTCATATTTAGTGTTTCCTGTTATATACTTGACTTTCTTCAACTTTATCCTCAATGTTCCTGTGAGTAATCTGTGGTCACTATAACAATCAGCACTGGGAACTGTTTTTGCTACTGTTAGCGCGTGTGCTGACAAAGGCTTTAGCTGCAATGGCCATTTTGTTACTTGTAATTGTGTTCTAGTAAAGCTCATAATCTACTTCTCATTTTTTGATGATTCATTTAATGACCATTAAGCTACTTCAGATTGTTCTAGTTGGGTATTAACCTACTTCATATGGTTCTAACCAGACATTAAACTACTTCACAGTGTTCTAACTGAACATTAAACTACTTTACATTGTTCTAACCAGAAATTAAACTACTTCATGTTGTTCTAACTGGACATTAAGCTACTTCGCATTGTTCTAATTGGACATTAAACTACTTTACATTGTTCTAACGAGAAATTAAACTACTTCACATTGTTCTAACCAGACATTACATCACTTCACAGTGTTCTAACTGGACATTAAACTACTTCATATTGTTCTAACTGGACAATAAACTACTTCATATTGTTCGAACGAACAAACTTTATTTTTAAAGGGTTAAGAATTGGGCACGCAGGCCCTTCTATCACTCTATTGGGAAGCTATTGGGAAACGCAGCCTATGGCAAAACGTTAACCAATAACGCCAAGCACACCAATGTTTCATATTTTCGCAGGGCTGGTAAGTCAAAGTTGGTGAATCAACCTCTGTTTAAAAACATGACCATGCTGTCAGATGATGTGTTTGAGGTCGAGTCTCTAAAAAAAGACCACCTTATGGGATCTACCCCAGCAAATAGACTTCTTTGTGTACCAGTACGCAAAGATGCGCATGTTAGAATTTTATTATGACTTTTTAGATAGGTTTATATCTAGGGAGGATTTTCAATTGTGTGAGATGGACACAGACTCTCTCTACTTAGCTCTTATCCCACCGAGCCTAGCACAGGCCGTCAGACCGGAGCTTCAAGAAGAATGTTATAGAGTGTATAGCTCCTGGTTCCCGGCTGAGGTCTGTGATAGCCATCAACGGGAATATATTAGGATTATGGGTGGTGTACCAGTCTGTGACGCGTGTAAGGCTAAGCGAGTCTTCGATAAAAGAACCCCTGGGTTATTTAAGTTAGAGTATGAGGGAAAGGGGATGGTGTCCTTATGCAGCAAGACCTATCACTGCTCTGGAGACTATACCAAGACCAGTACGAAAGGGTTGACAAAACAACACAACACACACCTAGACAGAGAAGTCTTTCTAAACGTCCTTGACACCCAGACAGCGACTGGAGGGACAAATATAGGTTTTAAGACACAGGCTTCCTCTTTGTACACGTATCATCAACACAGAGAGGCTCTATCTTACTTCTACATCAAAAGAAAAGTACACACAGATAATTATTCAACATCACCTCTAGTTATATAAGTGTAAATATGTCAATACGCCTTTTCCGCTTTTCCCACTACCTTTTTCTACTTCTGGTCTATTTTGATTGTGTACTGTGAAAATAAAAGACTCAATGTGTGCTTTCGTTGTGTCTATATCATTGAAAAATAAAAGATTGTCCTTGATGTGTAAATTCACATGCTTTTCATCGAGTAATATTGAAAATTATTGAATATTTTGCAATCGAAAATGTTTAATGGAAAAATAAAAGTTATGAAACGAAAAAATATTTGTTTTGTTGGTTTATTCAGTGGAATGCTTGGCATGTTTTCCTTTGGTCATGTTGTCATTTTTCTGGCTGTCGTGTTGTCATCTTTCATGGTGCGGGAGGTTGTTTCTTCATGTTCATTGTAGCTGTGGAGTGAAAAATCAAATGACCTGCCAGAGGCAGTACTGAAAACACCACATAGAAACAAACCAAGATAACACAGATTTTCTTTTTTCTTCGTGTTTATTTTCACTTTATACATATTGTTTATTCACATAATTGTTTCCTGTGGGATGTCATCTGGCCTTGGTAGACACACATCTGACTGTCGGATACACATCTGGGATTGATCACACATCTGGGGTACATCACACATCTGGGGTTGATCACACGTCTGCTTGGGTAGAGTCTTTTGACTTGGGTATCTTCGTTTAGTGCCCTTTTTGACCTGGACTGTCTTTCTTCGGTTAGTGCCTTGTTTACTGACTTGACTAGGTTGCTGGTTGAGTCTATCAAAGTCAGCTAGGATCACGCGATGCAGAGCTATCAGCTGTTCATATTCTGGACGAGTAAATGTTATACTCAAGGGAGCCGGAAACCTGTTCTCGGATTCACCAAAGAATCGCCGGATGTGTATCTTGGTCGATCCTCTGTAGGATGAGACAAATACGGCCTTGACGCCATCTCCCACTGGTCTAACGATGTCACCATTACGAGTCAGATAGACCCAGTTAGCTGTGTTGCGTTCTGTAGTCATCTTCGGAATGAGCTATTGGTACTCGGGTCGGTTTTATATACTAGGGTGTAAACTGGTTATAGCGTCTCAGCTGTATTACATACGGCATGACTAGGCGCCGTACTAGTCGATCGTTGGCCCATTGTTTGCTTGAAAAAGGTTGGAGAATACGGGTCATGCTCGCTCCACGACTTTTCATCAGGATGAAAGAGATAGCGTAGAGGCCACACACGTTGCTTAACACATCTTGTAAGACCCGGGTGTTATACATGAGCGGTGTGTCTGAATGATGGTCAATAAAATTGTACAGGTCACTGTGTAAGGGTGGTAGTCCAAATGAGTCAAAGTTCTCGCAATTGCCTGACCCGTCATAGTACATGGCGACCCAGTGGGAACCCGGTTTATAGCTAGGGTCAGTGTTTACAATAAAAGCCGCTGGTCTGCTCCTATCTAGATGTCGGGGTAGCTGATCTCGAGCGCACACTCTGATCTGTAGTCGACGAACATACGTATCAGCTAATTGTATTCTGGTAATCTGTTGCGTATTCATTATGAAGCGTAATCTGTTAGCACTTCTCTGGTCTTGGATACTTCAATTATCCCGTCGTGCTCGGCTTAGACGATGAATTGTAATGGCTGTGGAGTAGGTGTGTTGAACTTAAATTCCAGTGTTAAAGGACCCGTCCTCGGCATCTCAAACTGGTCTCCGTCTAGTAAACTGGGACTCAGATGAAAGGCATACAGCGTATAACCATACTTGAATTGATTATAGTCAATTGAGTTACCGGCGTCTTTGCCCACTAGACCCATGGCTAGGTTAGTACCAAAATAAGCCCATACGTATTGGTTGCGCTCAAAGTCCATGGTCAGGGGCTTGCTGGTGGTAGCTCGACCGTTGACGGTTACGTTCAGGTACGTCAAAAAAAAAGTTTGAAAATTATACGGGTTATAGCTGTAGGAACCATTGAAAGCTGCTGATGTAACAAGTCCAATCACGACGTGAGTGGGTGTTTGACTCATAAACAGATTGTCTTGAGTGTGAGATAACATTCCATGAGGGATAGCTAATGTTTTTAGCACCACACGCTTGAAGGGGAATTTCGCGTTGGCTCTCATCAAGGCTTTCTCGTGGGCGAGCACGATGGCCGGATTCAGTCTGACTTTACGAACCACCAGCGTGGCATGTGTAATAATAGATGAATAACCAAGCGCCCCGTCAGGAGCCAAGAGGTTAAAGGTGGCCTTGGATGGTGTCAGCTTAATTTTCACATCCACACCGTTTATCATGTAGCGATCTTGCACAAAAATGTCTGCGTGTAGTCGACCCATCATATCTATTTCTTGACTCTCACTGGCTAGTTGACGTCGTGTTCTTAGTCCCTTGTTGTTTTCGCCTTGAGGAATTTAACCGTGTCATAGTAATAGAGGGCCGCTGAGAGATGACTCTTTTTGGCTTCTACCCGATGGTTCAACGTCGCTTCCAAGTAGGCTCTATACGGATACGTATTTTCACAGGGGGTGATTAGCGTGTCGTTGAGTGAGACGTCGACTTGCGAAAATAAACTGTACAGGTAATAGTTGACGGGAGCGACATCGGCCGTGGGTGGTAGTTTGTCACCGTTAGGTAGTGTGACTTTAGCTCTGACGTGTAAGAAAGTGTTAAACAGATCCAGATACTCCTCACTGGCACTAGAGATGGCAAATTCTATAGGTGCGCCGGGGGCTAGTGAGGATAAAGGATGTATCTCCAGAAATTGTCCCTCTTCCACGGCGGTCTGCGTGGGTGGTACACTAAATAGATCCAGACCAGAATGAAGGCATTCACAGGAATGAGGGTGAATCAGAGCCATTATGCAAAGATATCCGAGTGGTGCTGCTTCTTCTTATGAGCTCGACGTTGTGTGGAGGCTAGTTTTATACGTTTACTGGGTTCACCAGGTGGCGCTGCTCGTCTCTTTCTTCTGGCGCCGCTACCTGATTGGCTAACGTGGTTGACAGTTCCTTGCAGTAGACGCTGACCGGCTTGCTTGGCGTGTTCTTTGAAGGAATCCCCAACATTCCTACCAGCCAAAGCATCTGGGGCCACTCGCAGACCTGTACCGAGCCCTTCTCTGAGTAGGGCCTTACCACCAGTCTTTAACCAGGGTAGAATCGTGCGACCAAGTCCACTGAAGAAACTGCCGATACCACGACCTCTCTGACTCCGACCACCCACAAAGACCGGCATGCCATGTCCAGCTTGATTACAGTAAAAGTCTTCGTACAGTCTGGAGTTTCGACGTAACGCCACGTATTTCATTATTCTAGGTCTGATCTCCTCCGAATTCGAAAATGTAACGTCAGCACTGAAGTCCCGGAAGTGAATGAGACGTGTGTGCCCGTATCGGTGGTTAAAAGGATTTCCACCATGTCGAAGGAGTACCGACTCAGCGGTACGTAATGAGGTTTGTCGTAGGCGCGATACACCGAAGCCGACAGCTGACTCATGATAGGAACCGTTCTCAGTAATGGGACCCTGACGTCTCCGACTGGTCTCGCCGCTATGAGATAGCAATAGACGTAGATATTTTGCAAGTCGTTATTCAGGTCTATCGCCAGTTGGCCTTCCATTAATGGGTTGGTGTGTGATATCTTCGAGGAATGAAGTCCTAATATCTCTTTCAGCTTTTCGCTAAACATAGCGAAACACATAGCCACGGCCCCCGGTTCGAATATTTTCACGATGACTTTCTTTGACGTATTGTTGAAAAAGAATCTGACTCGCGGCTGATCATCCACCTCCGATTCTTTCCTTATTCGATTCAGCTCCGCTATAAACGCGTCTGGTGAGCTGTATAGACCTGGGGGACACAGTTTTCTGGAATTTCCTCTGGTGGGTGAGTTGTATCTTATCCACACTTCATGCTCTACTACATTGCAGTAGTAGTTGGGAAATTGAATTTCGGCCAGACCCACTTCGTAGTGTTGATTCACCTCAATAGTCTTCGGTAACTTGACGAAATAGTGACCTGGCGTGTTCTTGGGAAACATGTTCGGCGAAGCATTGCTCTGTAATGTCACGTAGAAACTCATATTTTAGGGTTTGGTAGCATGTAACCCAGACAACTGCTTAGCAGAGCGATCCACAACTTGCCCTCGGCTGCGTCGACACTCTGTCGAGACAGATTGAATAGTGATACGACAATGACGGTGTATATAACGATCAGTTTACAGAAGAAGACAATTTCTAGTCGCGGCACTCGCCGACCAAACATGCACCAGACAGAATTTCTTTCTCCTTTTGTGGTATTATGTGAGTTAGTTTCCACGTTGATTTCTTCCATTAGTATCTTGTTAGGTCTGAGACCCAACTGTTGAATGACTTGGGATAGCCGAACCACTTGACTAAGTACTCTTTACCACCTCGCCTGGGGCGTTCTTGTAAGACTGCTTCGACTCGATACACTTGCTTGTCTCCGACGAGTTGTATTTCTTCTCGGTAGAATGAGCCTTGAAGTTCTTCCCCCGAATCGTCTTTTAGCACATACGTCACCGGACTGGTCTGATTTATACGACTGACGGTAAAAAGTTCTTCTGTCCACGAGGGCGTATACCCCTTTTTAAAAGGTTATTTGGTTTGAGCCAGTCGGACTCGATCCCCGGGTGTAAAATACACTTTTCTATCGGAAGTCTTCTGATACAAGTTATTCCACACCACGTTTTGATTCGTATAGTTGACTTGCGTGGGCGCCATGCGAATACTTCTGTGATACGACCCGTTGTAGTTGCGGAGCAGCTTATCTATCACGTCGACGTAGCGAAGTTTATTGGTCTTGGTGAAATAGCGCCACATTTTTTCTTTCAGGGTTCGATTGAATCTTTCCACTATTGCGGCTTTCACATCTTCATTCTCAGTGGTAAAGAAATGCACACCTCGTTCTTTTAGAAATTAACAAAAAAGTCCTGTTGACAAATTCTGACCCTTTATCAGTCTGAAAATTTATCGGTTGTCTAGCGGCAAAATTTTTACTCACGGCGTCCACCAGCTCTTTCCCCGTTTTCTTCTTGATCGGGAATGCCCAAGCATATTTACTAAACACATCGAGACACGTCACTAGGTACGACATCCCATCATTGTATCTTTGTAATTTTCTCATATCTATCAAATCGGCTTGAAACCGTTGATTTATACCACCGTTTATAGTTGGACGTCTCTGGAAACGACGACGGATCGGTTTATGTAATGTATACGTATCCTGATGTCGTAGCCAAATCTCTACCTTCTTTAATTTAGTATTCCGTTTTAAAGCGGCGGCTCCACCGTAGGCTCCGGGATTCTGAGGATCGTAGTAATATTTTCTTAATTACGAGGCCATTTTTCCCACTTGGGTGTAGGTATCCTACTCTTCTTTTTGCTCTCGGCGACTGAAGTCGATACGGGGCTGCCTTCGGGTTTTTGTTCCTTGATATCCACTATCCCTAATGGCTTATGTTTGTACTGTTCAAGT
Source organism: Cepaea hortensis (assembly GCA_963921405.1). Classification (NCBI taxonomy): domain Eukaryota; kingdom Metazoa; phylum Mollusca; class Gastropoda; order Stylommatophora; family Helicidae; genus Cepaea; species Cepaea hortensis. The sequence continues at coordinate 12,880,513 of OY992882.1, forward strand.
CGATTCAGATACTGTGCAATGTTGGGAGTTGGAAGCAGTACCCACTCTGACTTACCCCACAATGAAGTAAAGCTATGAGGATGGGACTGATTTCATTTGGAGGGGATGGGTTCTTGGAAGCCAAAGTGACCCATAATAGCTCTGGAAATCTAGGAGTTTTCCCAGGAAAATTAATTTCTTCCCTCCAAAATCTTCCTTCCCGAAAAGAGAAACTTAGTTAGCTCGAGAGTCCCCCACCTATGATCATTTTCCCTTTTAGATGAAATGGTCACAGGAATTAATAAAATGTAAAGTTCCCTTTTCTGAGTAACCTGGAACCTGGGAGATTACAATAGGACAGACTTCAGCTGTCTATTAGAGTTTACCCAGTCACCTGTAGTTCCAGATACTACCTTTATGTGAAGTAGTTACATTAACTAAACACATAGATAATAATGAAAAGTTTTGTTACACCACAATGGACTGACAGAAAAATGCAGGAACAGTTAATTTTGGTTTATTAATCAAAATAAAAACCTGTGGAAGTAACCAGTGATGCATTATGACATATATGAAATACATCAAGACATGGAGATAATGTTCATATTCAACATTAGAAATAAGAACTCTCATGTTCAGAGATGGCTTCAGTCATGTGACCACTAAGCCCTCCCATCAGTTAGCCTGCTATTGTTTCTGTAATAAATACCCCAGATGATACTGGAACATTTCTCAAGGATTTGTAAAACAAATAGTCTAAACAGTCTCTACACACTGTATGAATCAGAGGAGTCCATGACTACTCTCTGTTCCTGAAAGTTATTGATTGTTCTCACAAGTATAAAGTTTCACTGAGTAAAATCAAAGTATAGCAGTGATAATATGTTGCCAAACTTCTGCCATATTTGTAAGTAATTTGCATTGAGGTATAAAATTGATCCTAATGATCTTAGAAAGTATCCCAAATCACTTATGTTGTCACTTCTCCAGGAAGCAAAGCTCAATGAAGACTTTTGATCAGATCAACTCCTGACAACAGATCTTACTGAGCAGCTCATGATTTGCAGTCCCATGGTACAATTTTGGACAATGATCTGCAACTCTGGATCATGACAATCTGCGAACACCGCCATCCTCACCTGAGGTGGATAAACATGGTGAACACATTTATATCTAGCCAAAGGATGATAATTCTCCAGTGGACAAGAATGAAAAGGGTTTACAGACATGAGGTACAGAAGGTAGCAGATTCAGGAAGTACCTACAAGTTAAGAGCTACAGTGGGTCTCCTTGTACTGGCATTAGACATCAGCAATTATCTTGGGCAAGCCTTCTTTTACTGCACTTGTACATAGTGGCCTGTTGGCTGATGTTCTCACAGAGGACACAGACACAGTGACTGACAAGGCTAGAAAAGAATGATGGAGAGTAAATGATGAGATGTACCCAGCATATCTGATCCCTACGTAGTAATGGAACAGAATAGGATGATTGTTCATCTCATACATATTAACTCATGTTATCAATCAGTGCTGCCACCATTGTTTTAGTCTGCCTGGATACTTTCCTGTTTATACCCTCTCACCTCTTCTGTCATTTCCTTTACTTACTTCTTCTGACACTGGGGTGATATTTCCCCTTGACAGTTTAGAAGTGCTTATGCATAAAAGCATATTATGTCCTTTACTTACTCGGTCAAAAAGGGTGATGGTTTAATAAACTACATTCCACATCAAAGTAATAATGTAAAGAAACATACATTAAATATTTCACTCTAAAGTTAATATAAGTAACATATAATTGGTATGAATGTAGAGGTCTATGTGAAATGTTCCTCATGAGGATTTACACTGCCTCTCATTCAATAACACACATATATATACAGAGTGAAGGAAAGATGAGACACCACATTGTACTCATTCTCTCAAACTAACACCATTCTTCTTTTATTCGTTCACTTGAGTGCCGGTGTTGGGCTGTTAGCTGGACTGTGGTTCGGTCAGAGTGCTAAATGCTTGTTCAAATAAATCACAGCAGTATAAATGCTGGACCAGTCATGGATGCTAAACAGTTACACTCACAATCGGTCTTCACGCCACGGACATATAAGATAAGAGGTAGAGTCTTTCATTCCTCCTTCTCCCATTCGCGTTGTGTTGGCGGTTCGCTGTGGATTGCAACTAAGGCGACACCTATAGACTCAAGAATAGGAAACAGTCTGGGCATAATTGAGCCTCTTTTCACAGCTTCAGACCTAGTGATTGTACAGCAACTCTTCTGGAAACGAAAGATAGAGGGCGTCAGATATCTACATCAGTGCTGGCAGAGAGTAGCCATCTTGGGACTGGTTGAAAGTTGGTTTCTATCTTCTAATAGAAGAATAAGTATATATATTCGTGCCGGAACTTACACACACACACACACACACTCTCTCTCATACTTAAAGCTTTACCTGACTCAGAAATAAACAAACTTAGACATAATTTCGTCTGAAGCTTTCCTTCTGAATCAGGATGAGGGACATACAGAGACCTAAACCACATCTAGATGCTTTGCCGGTCGCTCTGCAAGTGCCGAAATTTAGCGTCGCTGGACCCAGAATATTTCGCGGGCGACGCGATTATTCTAGGTTAACCAATGGACAGAACGGGCTTAGACCACATGATCTGTCCATCATTGGGTGTCACAGCTATTAATACTGTTAACGCCACATTCCTAGCATCCCAATTCTCTCTAGTGCAAACCCTTAGTGAGAAGTGTGTTTTGAAATTGTGATGTGCAGCAGTGAACAAGACGGAGTGCGCAATCATGCAACAGAGCCCCCCTCCAGATTGATCTCTGTGGAGAACTATCGTCTCAGTCGTTCATAGCTGACACGGTTCCTTTTGTGATCCCTCTTGTTGGTTTTCCACTTCATCCGAAGTTGATGGTTCATCAGGAACTGGACAACGACTCAAGAAGTCGGCGCCTACGTTCATTTTCCCAGGAACGTATTCGATTTGGAATGAGTATGGTTGCAACAGCAGCGACCATCGCGTGAGTCTTGCGTTCAGATTCCGTGACGATGCCAGAAACATCAAGGGTTGGTGATCACATTGCACTGTAAAATGTTTACCATACAGGTATGCCTGAAACTTTTCCACAGCCCAGATTAGACCAAGGCACTCACGCTCAATCACCGAGTAGTTCCGTTCAGAAGCATTCAGTTTCCTGCTTGCATAAGCTACAGGGAATAGCTCTGAGTGATCATCTCCTTTCCTCTGGAGTAAGGTGGTCCCTATTCCAATATTACTCGCATCTGTGCGGAGCACGAATGAGCGGTCGAGGTTGGGTAGATGTAGGATCGGTTTGGCTGTTAAAGCTTGTTTGAGAGCTGTAAAAGCCTTCTCACAATCAGCTGACCATATGACTTTCTCTGGATTCCCCTTTTTGGTAAGATCCGTTAAGGGTGCAGCCAGTGTGTTGAAGTCTTTGATGTATCTTTGATAGAATCCACATAAGGAGACGAATGATCGAACATCCTTTTTGGTCCTGGGCGAGGTGCTCTCTGAAGTTTCTCCACATTTCCTTCTTGAGGTGCTATGAAGCCTTGAGATACCTTATGGCCTAGGAAGTCCAATTGTTGAAATCCTATTTGACACTTCTTGGGTCTTGCTGTCAAACCTGTTTCCTTAAGTCGCTTGAACAAGAGATGCAATGTTTCGACATGCTCCTCAAATGTCTCAGTAGCAACTAAAATATCATCCATGAAGTGGCTTATGGCCGGATGATGTAATGGGTCAAGTAATCTTCTCATCATGCGTGTAAATACACTTGGAGCGTTACTTAATCCAAATGGAAGAACATTGAACTCGTAGTGTCCTCCAGGAGTACTGAAAGCTAACCACGGTCTGACTTCCGGTTTCACAGGAATTTGGTAATATCCTTTACTGATACTGAGATCAATCCTGGTGAAGTATTGGGCTGTGTTGAGACGAGTGAACAGCTGATTCTGGTCGGGCAGAGGTTCTGCCTGAAATTCAGTAATCGCGTTGAGCTGTCGATAATCGATGCACATTCTGTGTTCATCATTAGGTTTTCTCAACAACACCACACTAGCACTGTATGGAGATTCAGATTGTGATATAATTCCTGATGAGAGCATCTGCTGTATCTCTTCCTGCTAAGTATTTTGCTTGGCATAAGGAACTGGGTACGTCTTGACTCGCACAGGTGTATCATCTGTTAGCTTCATATCAAATTCCACTAAATCAGTAAGACCTGGTTTGTCGGTAAGTATTTCTGCATACATTGCCATAAGATCTCGAATTTGCTTCTGTTGATCTGGAGATAGGTTGGGATTGATATCCACATCCTGAAATGTCTCTTTGGCTTGCAGTGTACATTCTGTTCCCATGGTAATTCGTTGTTCTACTTCAGTAGCAACAGCCATAGCCATCAGGTGTGCAGTTTCGGAGGTTGCGGATCTTTCATTCCATTTCTTCAAAAGGTTTATGTGAAACACTTTCAACTTGCCTTTGACAGAAATGTTGTAATGAGTACGAGATATTTTCTCTGTCACCTCAAATGGTCCTTTCCATCCAATTTGCAACTTGTTCTGACTGGTTGGAAGTAGTAGCAGCACCTTTTCACCCACTGTCAGCTCTCTATCTTTTGCTTTCCTGTTGAAATTGCGAGTCATTCTTCGTCGAGCTTGACGCAGATTCACATTCGCTTGTCTCCAACCATGTTGTAGACGTTTCTTCAACTCAGCAACATAAACAGATGCAGTAACAACTGTATCATCTGCATGATCATCAGTCCATGTTCTCAGTAATACTTCCAAGGGTCCCTTGATTGGCCTCCCAAACAACAGTGTTGCGGGCGCAATCCCAGTAGAGTGATGCGGCACTTCCCGGTATGCGAATAATGCAGCAGGAATATATGTGTCCCAATCCTCTGGTTTTTCATGAGCTAACTTTCTCAGAATACTGATGTGGGTACCGTTCCACCGTTCTACACTCCCGTTCGTTTGAGGCAAATGGGGAGATGAATAGATATGGCGAGCATGAAATAGCCGAAAGACTTCTTCCATGAGTTTACTGCGAAACTGTGTTGCATTGTCGGTTAGGATTTTGAGGGGAAATCCAATCCGAGTAAATATCTCAAGTAAGGTTTCAGCAATGTGCTTGGAGTCACTTGATGGCATTGGAATACTTTCTGCCCACATTGAACAGACGTCCACCAATGTTAATATGTATCGATTCCTCCTCCTCGTCCTGGGGAGTGGTCCGATAATGTCTACGGCAACTCTCTCGAAAGGAGATCCACTTAGGGGCATCTCACCAAGCGGGACAGGGGGTGTCCTATGTCTTGGGGTCACTCTTTGGCATTCAGGGCATGACTTGACATATCTGGTGATGTCAGAATTCATTCCGGGCCAAAAATAGTGCATGGAAATTCTTTGCATAGTAGCATTTATTCCCATATGCCCACTGAAAGATAAGTTGTGGCCCATATCCAATAGTTGAGCACGATACGTAGACGGGACAATTAATTGAGAATATTCTTGTCCACTTTTACCTGCCTTGCGATATAGAAGTCCACCCTTCATATACATTTCGCCTCTTCTTGGAGGTGAATGTGCTTTAGGCAGTTTGTTGAAGCATGGCAACAAGGTGCTTTCAGCACTCTGTGCTTTCTTCAGATCCTCTGGTCGAGGGTTGGTCGGAGTCGACGATGCTGGAGTCTTTTCTGTCTGCGAATTAGTCGTCAAAGCAGCGACTATCACAGGCTGTAAAGGTTCTCCTAGAAAGACGTAACGACAACCGAGCAGGACTGGGTACACGGGATTTTCCATCACCGCTGCCTTGATTGTTCCAGTAACATAACGCGAAGATATATGTACTCGAGCCACAGGTAGTGACATCTTGGCTGAACTTTTCAAGGGTCCCTGTATAATCACCATTTCCTCAGTCAACTATTCTGGCTGAACTAAGGATGTTGCTACGACGCAGTCATAATTTAGACCTGTATCATATAAGCAAATGGCGGGGTATCCATTTAGCAAGATCGATTCCACTACCGGAATTTTGGAATGGGTGTCTTCATGAGTTGTCACTCTGGACGTTTCACTAGTGCTCACCTTACGTTCCTTCCGGCGAGTCAGACATGCAACTGTGTGAGGGGTAGGAGGTTTCTTCCGACAATCTTTTGTGTGATGTCCTACCTTCCGGCAATTGGTACAGTAGTCCTTCCCACTCTTCTTGGCCGCCTGAATATAAGTTAGACTGGTGTTCGCAGATTTCTTCAACTTCTTATTGGGGTTGGTGTGTTCTTTTTCTTTGGTCTTGAGTGATTGGTCTGGGGGAGAAGCTTTGGTCATCCGACTCTTACTTCCCACCTCCTTCTGAGATTTCTCCCATCTCTCTGCCAAAAGAATAATTTCCTCAAGTCTATCAGCTCCATTCTGTGTTAAGAACGCCCGAAGTTCTGATGACATTTTATCCCTTAATTGGTCAATCAATATCATCTCTCGGAGTCCTTCAAATGTTTCTTCAAACTTTCCCATCTCTGCCCATTTGTGCAGGTAGGATTTCAATCTTTCAACCCATTGGCCGTAACTTTCCCCAGGCTCCTTCTTGGCTGATCTGAATTTCCTTTTATAGTTATCAGAATCGACTTCGAAGCGAGTTAGTAAAGCTCTTTTGAGAACACCGTAATCCTGTCGTTCCTCATGACTAAGTCTAGAGAAAATTTCAAAAGCAGTAGTTCTCAAACCCTGGGATAGTTTCACCGACCATTTAGATTCATCAAGCCCACATGTAGAACACATAAGTTCGAACCTGGAAAGATAGTGATCAATCCCTTCAGCGTTCTCATTATATGGTTCTAAAGGAAATGCCATCGCTCCAGTGTGATGGTAGTTTTCCCCTGTCTGTATATCTGTAGTTGGCCTGCGTGTGGAAATGGAGGGGGTGGTAGGAACACCACTCTCCAGTCTCCTCCTCTCCAACTCATTATCCATGCGCCTTATCTCCAACTGATGTTGTCTTTCCCTTTCTCTATTATCCATCTCAGCCTGCAGCTTCCTATCCTCCAACTCTAAAGCTATCCGGCTTTCTCTCTCTTTCTGAATTATTTCAGCCTCTCTGTCTTTTTCCTTCTGAATTATTTCAGCCTCTCTGTCTTTTTCCTTCTGGGTTATCTCAGCCTGTAAACGCTCATGTCTATCGAATTCGTCAGAGACGTACTTCGCGAGCTCAGAACCCTTTAACCCACATGATTTGCCTACATCGACATATTGTTTCCGTAGTAAAGCTGTTTCCGCCATGCTAAATTTTAGATCTTTCCCAAATATTTGAAAAAAATACTAAGTGTCGCCTCTGTCTGATTCAGATAGGAAAACCCCTGTATCTGAAACGGTACAAAGCAAGCAATGGCGAAATACAAACAACAAATCAACAATGTAATGTTGCAGGAAAATCTTGCACGAAATCTGGAGTTTTCGACTATTGAGAGAAAAACACCAAACACCCGAAGTCAACCTCACTAGACAATAAAGATTCTGATTTACCCCTCTGATCTACACCTGGTAACATAAGACCTAAAGTGATTTCTAATCAGTGGTTCTGAATCTTGAATTACACAAAGTCCACCTAGTGGCCTTGCACATGCGGTCCTTAAAATTGTAAATAAAGTTCCGCAAAAAATGTAGAGTTCTGTTTCACTTCAAAAACCTGAAAGAAAATATTCACATATTTCAAGCAATTGTGGTGTGAACAAAATTAACCCACTATGTGGTACCAACAATAAATGTTGTATGGTTACGAGAAAGCACGAGTTCTACCCCGAGACGAGCCTAACAGTAAATGTGACATGTTGGGAGTTGGAAGCAGTACCCACTCTGACTTACCCCACAATGAAGTAAAGCTATGAGGATGGGACTGATTTCATTTGGAGGGGATGGGTTCTTGGAAGCCAAAGTGACCCATAATAGCTCTGGAAATCTAGGAGTTTTCCCAGGAAAATTAATTTCTTCCCTCCAAAATCTTCCTTCCCGAAAAGAGAAACTTAGTTAGCTCGAGAGTCCCCCACCTATGATCATTTTCCCTTTTAGATGAAATGGTCACAGGAATTAATAAAATGTAAAGTTCCCTTTTCTGAGTAACCTGGAACCTGGGAGATTGCAATAGGACAGACTTCAGCTGTCTATTAGAGTTTACCCAGTCACCTGTAGTTCCAGATACTACCTTTATGTGAAGTAGTTACATTAACTAAACACATAGATAATAATGAAAAGTTTTGTTACACCACAATGGACTGACAGAAAAATGCAGGAACAGTTAATTTTGGTTTATTAATCAAAATAAAAACTTGTGGAAGTAACCAGTGATGCATTATGACATATATGAAATACATCAAGACATTGAGATAATGTTCATATTCAACATTAGAAATAAGAACTCTCATGTTCAGAGATGACTTCAGTCATGTGACCACTAAGCCCTCCCATCAGTTAGCCTGCTATTGTTTCTGTAATAAATACCCCAGATGGTACTGGAACATTTCTCAAGGATTTGTAAAACAAATAGTCTAAACAGTCTCTACACACTGTATGAATCAGAGGAGTCCATGACTACTCTCTGTTCCTGAAAGTTATTGATTGTTCTCACAAGTATAAAGTTTCACTGAGTAAAATCAAAGTATAGCAGTGATAATATGTTGCCAAACTTCTGCCATATTTGTAAGTAATTTGCATTGAGGTATAAAATTGATCCTAATGATCTTAGAAAGTCTCTCAAATCACTTATGTTGTCACTTCTCCAGGAAGCAAAGCTCAATGAAGACTTTTGATCAGATCAACTCCTGACAACAGATCTTACTGAGCAGCTCATGATTTGCAGTCCCATGGTACATTATTGGACAATGATCTGCAACTCTGGATCATGACAATCTGCGAACACCGCCATCCTCACCTGAGGTGGATAAACATGGTGAACACATTTATATCTAGCCAAAGGATGATAATTCTCCAGTGGACAAGAATGAAAAGGGTTTACAGACATGAGGTACAGAAGGTAGCAGATTCAGGAAGTACCTACAAGTTAAGAGCTACAGTGGGTCTCCTTGTACTGGCATTAGACATCAGCAATTATCTTGGGCAAGCCTTCTTTTACTGCACTTGTACATAGTGACCTGTCGGCTGATGTTCTCACAGAGGACACAGACACAGTGACTGACAAGGCTAGAAAAGAATGATGTAAAGTAAATGATGAGATGTACCCAGCATATCTGATCCCTACATAGTAATGGAACAGAATAGGATGATTGTTCATCTCATACATATTAACTCATGTTATCAATCAGTGCTGCCACCATTGTTTTAGTCTGCCTGGATACTTTCCTGTTTATACCCTCTCACCTCTTCTGTCATTTCCTTTACTTACTTCTTCTGACACTGGGGTGATATTTCCCCTTGACAGTTTAGAAGTGCTTATGCATAAAAGCATATTATGTCCTTTACTTACTCGGTCAAACAGGGTGATGGTTTCTTCTTTGCGTTCATCCGGAGTGATTTTTTCAGATGTGATTGCGTTGTGTCTGGTTAGGCACCCTCGGGTCGAAACCCTCAGGCCAACACATCCGACTTTTAGCGTGCATTTTTGACCAGGTTAGCAATCCTGGGAGACTCTCACTTTTGTGGTACCGTCCACATCTCAGCTGGTCTAGTTGGAACAGTCGAAGACTACACGGTCATCCCTCAAGTGAAGGCAGGGACAGTCCATAGCATTTTCCGCCATCCTGGGTGGCTTCCATAATTGCAGAGCCGGCACATAACGCTCTGGTGCTGGGTTTACCGAGGGAATCGTCACGTCCTGCTCATGGCTGTTTTAATTCCTCACTTCAATATATTGGGCATTTCGCTCGCCCTGGGCCGTTCCTGCACAAACCAGTCAGCTCTGCGGTTGGTTTCCACTAAGCTAGTTTTCGGACATGTGCTTGTCCCTGTACCCATCAGAGCTGTTCCAGGCACGGCGGACATTCGGAAAACTACCTAGTCAGAGCTGTTCTGAAAACAAGAGCGGCATTCGGAAACTAGGTAGTCAGAGCTGTTCCTAGCACGAGAGACATTCGGACGAGACATTTCACTCGGACGTAATTGCGTAGTGTCAATTTTTAGTTTGCCACCCGTAGGACGACACTTCCGACTTCCGGCGGGCATTTTTTAATGAGGTTAACCTTCCTCTGATTTCGAGGCACGTTAGACTGTTGTGATGTCGCCCACATCTCAGCTGGTCAAGATAGAACGACCAACGACATCGCGGTCGGCCCTCAAGGGAAGGCAGGGGTAGACAATGGGCAGTCCCTCGCTATCCAAGGAGGCTTCCATAACTGCAGAGCCGGCACATATTGCTCCGAGACTGGGCTCACCCGAAGGGTTGCCACGTCCTGCTCATGGCTGCTTTAGTTCCTCACTTCCATGTATTGGGCATCTCGCTTGCCACTGGTCGCTCAAGTGAGCTCCAGGGGCGGTCAGACTGCGGGCGACATCCACTCGGTAAGCTTTTGCTTTTGACTTTGGACCACGCAATAGGTTCGCTCGCCGTGCGTTCCATTTCGCGTTATTGAGACGTTTCTCCACTTTTATCTACACTCTCTATGAGTTAGATACAGACAGTTTTCGGAACCATTTCCTTCGACTGGGGCATTTTACTGACTTTTTGTACTCGCTCACGAGGTAGGCTACATGTGCTGCCGGCTCAGCACCTTACCTTCGTGCAGCAGTCAGTGAGAAACGGCCAGGCCATCTCATCCGGGAATCCAACATATCCCTCAGCTGAGAGCCTTCAAACAAGTGTCAGAACTGGGCATGTAGCTTGCTCAGTATCCCGATTCCAATTTTTCGGTAGGTGGATATCGGCCCGACTCTCAGATCCGAGGGTCTGTGGCTTAGAGGCGTTCAGCCTAAACCCTCGACAGAGAGCCTTAGAGTATTGTCCGAAACAAGAACTGCCTTCATGCGCCTGATTTAAACTTTTGACTGCTATCCTCAGTCTCCTGCAGAGCAGCAGGTTGTGTCTCTCTTAGTCTGGTCCCTATCCCATACGCTGTCCGATATGTAGTTTTCACCTATCGGCAAGCACATAGGGTCAACGGGACACTCAAGCTCCCCCACCACGGCAAGGTGGAGACACATCGGGGGAGACGCCGCAATACGAATGCCCCCGTTTGTCCCTGTTAATCATTTCCTCCAATTCCGAAAACCAACAAAATAGAACCGAGGACCTATTCCATTATTCCATGCACCATTATTCAGGCAGCCGAGGCCTGCTTTGAACACTCTAATTTTTTCAAAGTATTGTGTCTCTCTTAGTCTGGTCCCTATCCCATACGCTGTCCGATATGTAGTTTTCACCCATCGGCAAGCACATAGGGTAAACGGGACACTCAAGCTCCCCCACCACGGCAAGGTGGAGACACATCGGGGGAGACGCCGCAATACGAATGCCCCCGTTTGTCCCTGTTAATCATTTCCTCCAATTCCGAAAACCAACAAAATAGAACCGAGAACCTATTCCATTATTCCATGCACCATTATTCAGGCAGCCGAGGCCTGCTTTGAACACTCTAATTTTTTCAAAGTAAACGCGCCGGCCACCCGGGACGCTCAGCGAAGAGCACCCACGGGAGAGAGCCGGCAGACGGTAGGGCAGGAACAACGGGCAGTGAACCGGCGAGAGCCGGACCGCCCGCCTGCACCTGAGATCCAACTACGAGCTTTTTAACTGCAACAACTTTAATATACGCTATTGGAGCTGGAATTACCGCGGCTGCTGGCACCAGACTTGCCCTCCAATAGATCCTCGTTAAAGGGTTTAAAGTGTACTCATTCCAATTACGGGGCCTCGATAGAGTCCCGTATTGTTATTTTTCGTCACTACCTCCCCGTGCCGGGAGTTGGTAAGTTGCGCGCCTGCTGCCTTCCTTGGATGTGATAGCCGTTTCTCATGCTCCCTCTCCGGAATCGAACCCTGATTCCCCGTTACCCGTTACAAACATGGTAGGCATGTCACGTACCATCGACATTTGATAGGGCAGACATTTGAAAGATGCGTCGCCGGCACGTAAGGCCATGCGATCAGCACAAAGTTATCCAGAGTCACCAGTGGGAACGCCGCGCCCCGCGAAGGGCAACGACGATTGGTTTTGAACTAATAAAAGCGCTCTTTCCGCGAGGGTCGGAGCTTGGTAAGCATGTATTAGCTCTAGAATTGCCACAGTTATCCAAGTAGGATCGTGTCATCTAAGGAACCTCGACTGATTTAATGAGCCATTCGCGGTTTCACCGTGAGACAGTGTGAACTTAGACATGCATGGCTTAATCTTTGAGACAAGCATATGACTACTGGCAGGATCAACCAGATATCTATCGGACAGACGGACTATTCACGCACACGCAAGCCAAGAGTAGCATCGCTAAAGCGCGCCCTCCCGGTACAAGGTGATACATGCAAAACCACTGGACGCCTACCGACGAGCTTACAAGCTACGCCGGCAGGACTAACCGAAAAAAAAGCTATACCAGCTTACTGACTGCAGGCCCACTACTCATCGAGAGAGAGTGGGCGCTTATCGAGACTTTGTCGAACGGTCGTACAAATTTTGCTCTTTTGCCCGCTCAAACCACGACCCTGGCTGCACGATGCGGTTACATTCTTGAAACGCCTGCCTCGCTAACTCACGTTGGCTGGGAAGATCCCATTTTGGTGCACCTCACACAGCCATCCGAGACAACGAACGCTAGACGCGGAACTGATCTAGCGAACCAGACCAGCCCCACGGGTGATGGTTTAATAAACTACATTCCACATCAAAGTAATAATGTAAAGAAACATACATTAAATATTTCACTCTTAAGTTAATATAAGTAACATATAATTGGTATGAATGTGGAGGTCTATGTGAAATGTTCCTCATGAGGATTTACACTGCCTCTCATTCAATAACACACATATATATACAGAGTGAAGGAAAGATGAGACACCACATTGTACTCATTCTCTCAAACTAACACCATTCTTCTTTTATTCGTTCACTTGAGTGCCGGTGTTGGGCTGTTAGCTGGACTGTGGTTCGGTCAGAGTGCTAAATGCTTGTTCGAATAAATCACAGCAGTATAAATGCTGGACCAGTCATGGATGCTAAACAGTTACACTCACAATCGGTCTTCACGCCACGGACATATAAGATAAGAGGTAGAGTCTTTCATTCCTCCTCCCATTCGCGTTGTGTTGGCGGTTCGCTGTGGATTGCAACTAAGGCGACACCTAGCACCAGATCATAGTTTATCTTGTACTAAACCTGCTCTGAACGCAGTCAGCAAGCCAGTGGGATTTAGACTCAAGAATAAGAAACAGTCTGGGCATAATTGAGCCTCTTTTCACAGCTTCAGACCTAGTGATTGTACAGCAACTCTTCTGGAAACGAAAGATAGAGGGCGTCAGATATCTACATCAGTGCTGGCAGAGAGTAGCCATCTTGGGACTGGTTGAAAGTTGGTTTCTATCTTCCAATAGAAGAATAAGTATATATATTCATGCCGGAACTTACACACACACACACTCTCATACTTAAAGCTTTACCTGACTTAGAAATAAACAAACTTAGGCATAATTTCGTCTGAAGCTTTCCTTCTGAATCAGGATGAGGGACATACAGAGACCTAAACCACATCTAGATGCTTTGCCGGTCGCTCTGCAAGTGCCGAAATTTAGCGTCGCTGGACCCAGAATATTTCGCGGGCGACGCGATTATTCTAGGTTAACCAATGGACAGAACGGGCTTAGACCACATGATCTGTCCATCATTGGGTGTCACAGCTATTAATACTGTTGACGCCACATTCCTAGCATCCCAATTCTCTCTAGTGCAAACCCTTAGTGAGAAGTGTGTTTTGAAATTATGATGTGCAGCAGTGAACAAGACGGAGTGCGCAATCATGCGACAGATACTGCTGCAAAGTCTGTTGATACACGCGGGCTTTTTTCCCTAGGTGGTAGATCTTCGTTATCCAGGACATATTGCATTTGCTGATCCAAGTCACGCAAGTTATCTGTTAGTGTGTCGGGTGGTGCGTAGTTTTTTTTCCTGCACTTGGGGATCGATCAAGATCATTTTCTTCATTATAAGCCCACTATCCCTTTCAGCACGTTGAGATTATGACCTAATAAAGCACCTATGAAACCACCTTGTTGCAAAATTTATTTCCTCTTCTTGATAGATAGCTTCTTACGCGCGAGCACTCTCAGACTGTTCTGTGTTGCCGCAAGCGTCTCTTCTGAACTGGTGTCAGTGGAACATTACCTTTTAACACATTGTGACAGCACTCACATATTGATTGGACGAGATCTGAGGATGCCGATTTAATTACGGCTTTCGCGTCAGCCGGCTTTGCCTCGCCTAGAAATCGCAGCATGGCCCCGTGTCGTTTTATTCGGTGGGACATATTATTTAGGTACGTAAACGACTTGACGCTGATCTGGAAAAATATGACTTTGTAAGCAGAGCTGATCCGGTGTTTCCTGTCGAAGGTCAAACAGCAAATAACCGTGTGGAGCCGCTGTCGCGTCCTTAAAACTCTCTTGGACATATGACACGCGACCTGGATACATCTGTTTGGCCAGGTTGGTAATCTGAGACCCGTCACGTGGGTTCTTAAATACCACTAGGTAATGCGAATTCAAACTAATAGTTCTTTGCTCTTTACTCTTCCCAAAGAGATTCTGGACTATATACACGACACTAAGGTTGCGATGATAACTACCTTTAGTAAATATTTTAGTCACCCTATTATCTGTCTCGGACATTAGGTCATCTATTACCACTAGACGACGTCTATCACCTGTCCACTGTTCCATATCCGGCAAGCCTTCGTTAAATGTAATGCCTTTCATAGTCTCATACATGGATTGCCATTCTCCGTAGCACCATATAATCTCCTCTGGAATCGGATTGACCATGTCTGATAAATGCGCCAGAAACTTTTGCACAAAGACGGATTTTCCACAACCCGTTGGTCCCGCAATCAAAGCTGTAAAAGGATGTTTCCATCTCGGATCCATGACTAATAAAAAGCACCTATTCACCTACATATGTATTTTATGGGACCCCCACCGCCGCCGCCCCGCCGCTGCAGCCACCCCGTCACCGCCGCCCCTAGACCGGAAGTGACAACCGGAAGTGATCACCCAGGAAAATACCCGCCAAAATTTGAAAAATAAGGGCCGAAATGGAGCATTTTCAATCTGGAGCTATACCCTGCGTATAGTAAAATATTATGGAGCAATGACGTATTGCTCCATAAATCATACCTGAATACAACATCCCTTAGTACTCACTGTCCTACCACCACCACCAGCTTCTAGCCACTGTCCTACCACCACCAGCTTCTAGCCACTGTCCTACCACCACCAGCTTCTAGCCACTGTCCTACCACCACCAGCTTCTAGCCACTGTCCTACCGCCATCAGATTCTAGCCACTGTACTACAAACACAAGCTTCTAGCCACTGTCCTACCACCACCAGCTTCTAGCCACTGTCTTACCACAACCAGCTTCTAGCCACTGTCTTACCACCACCAGCTTCTAGCCATTGTCCTACCACCACCAGCTTCTAGCCACTGTGCTACTTCCTGGTTACGAGGCAAGTCCCGGACATTTCACCTGGTTACGAGGCAAGTCCCGGACATTTCACCTGATTACGAGGCAATCCTCGGGCATGTCGCCTAACTGCATAGCTAAGTGATCCCACCCTCAAAGCCTGATAAGGATCACTCCAGACTTAAGGGATACCGAATCATAATCCTGCAAAACACGTATGGCAAAGTTCTCGAAAAGATAGTTAGCGCGCAGGCTCCAGCGACATTTGGAAAGTCGTAATCTGCTTCCCAAAGGGCTCGGGAGTTACCGGCCTGGGAAGGACACCTGGGCCAATGCTGCACCTTTTGCATTTAATGTCTACGAGGGCTTCCATGATAAATAAGAGACAGTGGCGATGGCTCTTGACCTGGAGGATGTGTGTAACAGGGTTAGGTTTGATCGATTAATATACACAATGTCGGACATGGAGGTCTGCCCTTGACTTGTTAGATGAGTTGCCGCGGTCTTTATGAGCTTAAGGTTGCACTGCGCATGCTTTCCTGGACTTCTGACCCTTGTACTATTACACTTGGGTTGCCACAAGGTTCTGCCCTGTCCCCAGTGCTCTTTAATGTCTACACCAGCAAGATTACAGCTATTGAGACACCAGGTGTGGGAATCCCAGGTGTAGAATCTTGACATTTGCAGCTGATGTGCTGGTGTACAAACAGGGCAGAAACAGGGCCAGTGTGGCGAAAGACTTACAGGTGGCAGTAAATAGGGTGACAGAGTGGTGCAGGGACGCAGGGGCCGTTATAAACCCAGACAAGGCATCGGTTGTGTGGTACTCCCTGGATAACCGGACCGTCAAGGCAGATGTTCCAGGTATTATGTTGAATGGATGTCCTCTTAGTCGAGAGAGTAAATTGAAGTACTTGGGTATCACCTTTGACAGGTGTTTGTCTTTTAAGGATCACGTGGAAGCTTTAATGGTGAAGGCTGATAGGGGACTTAATGCATTGAGGGCTATGGCAGCAACCGGGGTAGATCAGAGCATGCTGCACATACTCTTTGAGCAGTTAATAATTTCAGTCACTGAGTATGGCTTGGAGATGCTGACAGTATCAAAGAGCCAGCTTGAAAGGTTGGAGGGCATACAAAATGCCGTCATGCGGGTAATCCTGGGGTGCACAAAGGACACACCAATTATATGCATAAGGCATATCCTGGCGCTACCAACATTGACGGATAGGCATAGGGTCCATCAGGCCAAATGGTACCTGAGAGTTGCTGCAGATAGGGATCACCCGCTGCATGCAGCCTGGATATAGTCAAGGGTCATAGACTAAGACGAGGCAGGTCCTGGATGGCACATGCGGAACTTTCTATACATCAGGTGTGTGATCTAGAGACCATCAATCGTGAAAAAGAATGGGTTGAAGTTCAGGAAGACATGACGGACTGACAGTAGTAAGGTAGGTTCTAATGGAGGCTCATGTAATGGATCTGGATCCACCTGGTGACGTCATATTTTACTAGATGAAGAGTATGAATCCAGGTTGGTGAAGTCAAAGAGCGGATCAATTTCGTACCTCATTTTTGGAAAAAAAAAATTGGCTTTAATTTTCTTGGGGTACTTCCGGTTGACTATTTCCGGTCCATTGGTGCCCCCGACCCTCAGATGCCTTCGTCGGTAGCCTCCGTTTTCCGCCCCGACCGTCCCCGGACCTCTTAAAGACAGCGATGCACGCCCCGGGCATGTGGAATACTCATATGGATAAGTAGACCAAATATGTAACGAGCACCTGGGTTCGAGTCCCAGTGTGTGTGTTTGCGTGTGTGTGTGTGTGTGTACACGGGGTAGGCCGATGTGAGGGAATGGGCCCCCAAAAGGGCCACCAAATGTGCACCTAGATGCAAAAAGGAGTGATCAGTCCAGCCGACCAAAGACAGTATTTGGGGGGGGGGGGTCAAGTCTACCCCGAATCTCAGTGCGGCTTCCGTCAGAACCGGTCTACCATTGATATGAATTCTCATTGCGACAAATGCAAGAAAATGCCGGGAACAAAATCAGCCACTGTTTATTGCCTTCATCGACCTCACAGGGCTCCAAATGTTGCTGTATGTAGCCGAGGCGCGGTGTTGGGGTGAGCGCCCAACATTGCTTAAATACCTCAATGGCTCGTGAATACATAACCTATGCAGCAAAAGTCCAACTCCTGGCCTTCACGTGGCGGACCTGTTTAAACTATCAGGAGAAGGGGCGACGGCGAGTCTCTGGCGCCGGAAAATAACCAGTATGCTCTAGATGTGTATGCACGTACATGCATGCGCAGGCAGGTGTGTGAGCGCGTACACATCTACACTCGAGTGAGACCACAGTCTGCTCTAGCAAAGAAAGGTGCTGAAGACGGAGGCAACCAGCCAAGAGGCGCACCACATAAATCAGGATGCCACGCAATCACGCAAAATTGAATATGTCTACTACTGCTAATTGTTATGGTGCTCGCCCTGCTTTGGATCCCCAGGCAGGTGCAGTGCCGGGCCCTATGTCTCGAAAGGGTCAAACCCCAACTACTGGAGGTCCTTCTCAGATGTCCTGTGGAGCCAGGGGACATGAGAATAGGACGACTGGCCATACTAAACGAAGACTTAAAATAATGCACTGGAATGCGGAGGGAGTCAGCAAAAACAAAATAGAATTAGAACAAATCTTGGACAAAGAAAAAGTAAGCATATGTTGCTTGCAAGAAACTCACCTCAATGAAAATATAGCCTTCAAAATCAGAGTCTACTAGTGTTACCGATCTGACCGAAAGGACAGGCGAAAAGGTGGGATACTGATCCTTGTAAAAAATAACATCATGGCTTCCCAAATCGAAGTCTACATGGAAGGGGCTGAGTATCAGACACTTAAACTTAAGACAGGTAATACAGACTTACATCTGATCAATTACTACTGTCCAAGTGACCGCCCACAGGCACTGGACACACTACCACTAAAAGAAAAAATGATTGTGTGTGGCGATTTCAACAGCCACTCGCAGAGCTGGGGCTATGATCACTTGGACCAGAGAGGAGAGAGACTGGAAGACTGGCAGGATGATTAACAAGCCGTCCGACCCACATACTTTCTACTCGAGATCATGGCACTCCACAACTACACCTGACCTGGCTTTACATTCACCAGACCTGGAGTGGAACATTACACGAATTGTTGTGAAACAACTTGGTGGCAGTGACCATCGGCCAGTATTTCTAACTGTAGAAAATGAGCTTGTAAGTGAAAGCAGCACCCTCTCGAGGTGGAACTACAAGAAAGCAGACTGGGCAATGTACAAGCATCGCACCAGCATACTGGTTAGAAACCTGAACACTGAGAAAGACGTAAATAAAGTAGTTGAAGAGTTTGGGAAATGCATACTACAGGCAGCGCGAGAAACAGTACCAAGGGGAGCCCGTAAACAATATAAACCCTACTGGAGTAGTGAACTGGAACAGTTGCATAATGATGTGGAAGTGTGTAGAAAGCAAGCAGAGGCCACACCCAGCCAAGAGCACCACAATACATTCCAGCATGCAAAAGCCAAATTTCAAAGGGCCAAGCTGCAGGCTAGACGGAAAAGCTGGCAGGAGAAAACGGAGTCTCTGAACTTTGAAAGAGACACAAGGAAATTGTGGAAGCTAATAAAACAGCTTAATGACGAGGGCACAGGGAGAAACTCAAAAATTGCGCTACATAAAGATGGGAACATCTTAACAAGACAGCAAGCAGCTGACCATTTTGCGGACTCATTCGCACAAGATAACAATATCAAAATTAGTCGAGAGAAACAACTAGAGATTCGAGAGAAACGGCAACATACAGGACAGAAGGAAATAGTACATGAGGTTCTGGAGGCACCCATCACAATCAGCGAACTGGAGCTAGCCATATCAAAACTGAAAATGAGAAAGTCACCAGGAGCTGATGGTATCTCCAATGAAATGATCAGGAACCTAGGAACAGAGGCCAAAACAAAGCTGTTGCAGATCTTCAATAACAGCTGGACCTTAGGCAGTGTTCCACAAGCCTGGAGAGAAGCAATTATAATACCCCTCCTAAAATCAGGGAAAGATGGCTCCATTGCCTCTAGCTACAGACCAATTAGCCTCACCAACTGTCTCTGCAAAACACTGGAGCGCATTATCAATCACAGACTGCGGTGGTACATTGAAAGTAAAAACATCCTTGTGCCACAGCAGGCTGGCTTTAGGCAGTGCTACTCTACGGAAGATTAGACAACCTACCTCTCTCAAGAAATTGAGGATGCATTCCAAGAGAAGAAGCTGGTGCTTGCTGGATAGATCTGAAGAAAGCCTTTGACAAAGTCTGGAAAGAAGGTCTGATGAAGAAACTGAGAAACTGCAAAGTCAATGGAAGAATGTACAAATGGGTGAAAGCATACTTGCACAACAGAAGAGCCCGAGTACAGATAGACGGACTCAAGAGCAAGAAAGTACTACTGCGTCACGGTGCCCCCCAGGGCGGAGTCTTGTCCCCCACACTTTTTCTAATCTTCATCAATGATCTCGTTGCTAATCTACCGCATGGAATTAAAGCGGCAATGTACGCCGATGACCTGGTTCTATGGAGCACAAATGAATATGCATCAGTGGCCACCAGATTGCTACAAAGAGCTGTAGATACATTTGCTGCATGGGCAAATAGATGGTGTGTCAGCATAAACACTGACAAGTGCAGCACCACCCTATTTACCCTCTCTCCAAAACAAAAGGCAGGGATCATCCAGATAAATGGAGCACCCCTAAGAGATGATAAAGAACCAACATACCTTGGAGTAACATTTGATGGCAGGCTGACATGGAGAAAGCACATCAACAAATCAGTAGCAAAAGCCAGAAGGAAAATAGCCATTCTGAGAAAGCTAAGTGGAACCACATGGGAAGCCAGTACGAAAATACTTAGCAAAGTTTACCAACAGAGCATACGACCACACCTGGAATATGGGTCAACTGCGTGGTGTTCAGCATCAAAAACCACACTACAAGAGCTGGACAAGGTGCAAAATCAAGCACCTAGAGTCACCACAGGAGGGATGAGATCAACCCCTATAGTGGAAATGGAGAAGATGGGGAGGACACAGGCACTGAGTGAGCGCAGAGATACGAAAACGCTAATACAAGCAGAAAAGTTCCTCAGCTTGCCAGGCCACCTTATGCAGAACAGATTTGAAAACATAGCTATGGGGCGGTTGAAAAGAAGTAGTTTTATCCACCAGGCCAAACGACTCTGCAGAGAAACCACTGATCTGCCAACAGTTGGTATCCCCCTAACAACTATTCCATGGCGAACTCCATGGAAAGATGAACATAGACTATCGTTACAAATCCAGACAAAAGTGAGAGGAATATTTGACAAGGAAGAACAGAACAGTGTGCAGCGCAGAACAGCCACTCTCAGCTTCCTTGATGAAGAATACCCACAGGACCTCTGGATCCGAGTCTACACAGATGGGTCAGCACAAAATGCTGTTCGAAATGGAGGAGCGGGAGCGTACATAGAATACCCAAATAATACTAGGGACACAGCCAGAGTACCGACAGGAAAGTACTGCCATAAATATGATGCCGAAATTGAGGCAATCAAGATAGCAACAGAGAAATTACTAAATAACAGCAATGGTACACAACCTGTGGTGCTACTGACAGATGCAAAATCAGTACTCGAGGCGCTCCTGTCTGGGAAATTGCCAGTACTAAGGACACTAATTTCTGAACTTAGCAGTCAGCATAAAGTCATCATACAGTGGATACCATCCCACTGTGGAGTACCCGGAAACGACAGAGCTGATCAATTGGCTAAGGAAGGAGCCAAAGAAGAACAGCCTGATGTGCCCGTTACGTACCACCAAAAGAAAAGAACGATCAAATCAGTCAGAAAGCCACCAAAACCTGCTCAAGATGACTACCACGTTATGGACAGACCAGAACAAGTCATTATTCTGCGCCTCAGAACAGGACACAATAGATTACGCAACCACATGTATACAAAATTCAAGATTGGTGAAACAGCCATGTGCACATGTGGATTGGCGTCGCAGACAGCAGAGCACATACTCCAGGACTACCCAAGGTATAGCATATCTAGGCAAACCTTCTGGCCTAGAGAGACGACAGTGGAAGATAAACTCTATGGACCACTGTGTGAACTGACAAGGACAGTTCAATTCGTGCAAGAGACGCAATTGCAGGTTATAGACATATTTCAAGCGAATGAAAGAAGAAGAAAATCGACCTCACAAAGGCATTCGATTTGGTCAGTCGTGAGGGTCTGTTCAAAGCACTAAAGAAGATTGGCTGCCCACCATCTCTTCTGTCCATTGTGTAATCGTTCCACACAGGCATGAAGGGTATAATCAAGTTTGATGGCTCAATTTCAGAAGAGTTTGAAATCAAGAACGAACGAACAGACTTTATTTTCAAAGGGTAACAAAATAAAGTCTGTTCGTTCGTTCGTTCGTTCTTGGGCAAGAGTGGAGTTAAGCAAGGTTGTGTACTAGTCCCCACCCTCTTTGGGATATACTTTTCACTTCTATTGAAATATGCCTTTCGTGATCAGGATGCCGGTATATACATTCACTCACGCTCAGATGGTGGCCTATTTAATGCTCAGAGATTGAAGGCCAAGACTAAAATTAGGAGGGTACTAATCAGAGACTTGCTTTCTGCGGATGATGCTGCGATTACAACCCACTCTGAGGAAGAATTGCAACATCTACTATTTGCATTCTCCAATTTTTGTTCTGAATTTGGTTTAACAATTAACAAAAAGAAGACAGATTATGTCACAAGGTGCACAGGGTATACCATCAATCTGCATTGACGAGGCCGAACTAGAGATAGTAGACCATTTTACATATCTAGGATCAGAGGTAAATAGCAAATTATCCCTCGATCAGGAAATCAATATCAGGATTGGCAAGGCAGCAACAACAATGAACATGTTAGCAAAAAGAGTCTGAGAGAATAAGAAGCTTACTGCCAAAACAAAAGTCCTCGTCTACTAAGCCTGTGTCCTTAGTACTCTTCTTTATGGCAGTGAAACCAGGACAACTTACTCACACCAAGAGAAACGTTTAAATAGCTTTCATATGCGGTGTCTGCGAAGAATACTTGGTATTAAGTGGCAAGATTGGAATGATCAGGTTGTGTGACGGTGTATTCCATGCTCAGTCTTCGTAGACTTAGATGGATAGGACATCTTAGGAGGATGGAAGAATACCAAAGGACATCTTTTTTGGTGAATTACAGACGGGTAGGAGATCTCAGGGTCGGCCTCTACTACGATACAAAGATGTCTGTAAGCGGGACATGATTGATACAGGCATTGATAATGCACATTGGGAGCAAGTAGCCGCTGAACGTGTTGCATGGTGGGAAACTAACAGAAATGGAATAAAGACAAAGGAGAAAATTATTGCAGATAAAGCACACACTGAGCGTGTGAGACGTAAGATGGTGCACAATGGTGGAAATGACCATGTTTTCACATGCATCTACTGTGGGCAAACATTTGCAGCAAGAATTGGCCTTACCAGCCACTGCCATGGGTCGTAGTTATTAAGCCTTTTTGAAGCACAATGTACCAAACTATCGTCTGTCAAGATGGAAAGGTGCCAGTGAATGTAGCCTCCTGAACTGGAATAAAATCTAGAAAACTAGTAGTAATTTCATTTCTTTTATCGCTGACGTATCTAACTAAAATGCACAAATACTTTTGGTTCGAGACATCAGTGGACTCATCAATGATGAGTGTATACTTCTTGTTTTGCAGATCTAGAATTAGATCAGATCGTAAAGACGGTGAAATAACATTTCTTATTAGTGATATGCACTTCATTCGGTGCAATTTTTTCTGACCAAGAGGGCTGCCACATCCATGGGCTACCATTATTTCACCTAAGTGATCGATGGTGCGTATGGCACTATGGCAGACCATGCTAACAGCAATTTGTAACTCTGTTAATTTGACTTTATCATCAATTTTCTTGCTTATTGTCATCACTGAAAGTGCTTTTTGTGAAGAAGATGGCGCTTGTGTTTTTCTGTTGCTGCATGATTTGCGAGATTTGAAAATATTGCAACAATATTACAACGGCACAATTTGCAATATGCCTGTTCAGAACCGTCTGTGGATTTCTTGAGCCACACAAATGTCTTTTCCCATTGATCATTATATGTCCGAAGTACAGTAAGGTGGGTGGCTGCGTAATGCGTGAGTGCGCCTAGAACCAGACCAGGTACAAATACAGTCCGTAAACCATACGTGTGTAAAACAAAAATGAATGTGACAAATTAAAAAAAAAAAAAAAGAGGCATATGCCTTTACAAATAAAAAAGCCAAGAAAAAAGCCAAAACGCCAAAATGATTTCCTGACGCCAAACCTGTTTAAAAAAGCCAAGAATGTCAAATTTGGTGTTAAAAAGCCAATCTGGTCACCCTGGTTTCACTACCTATCCGCCATGCTGGGGACCGGAAGTCCTCAACAATAGACAACAGAAAATATATCAACACGTGTACTAACTGGGACGGAAGTCATATCTGGACATGCGCACGCGCCTAGCATTGTAGGGTGTTTAGACATTGGCGGCAGTTCATACAAAACGTGCTAAACTTGTCTTTTGGAAACCGAGTAAGTACAGTTATTTTACTGCTTCTTCCCCATCAGACAGTTTCATTTAACACCATGCTTGTGATTCTTTCAGAATAAAGTAGGTTACAACTATACATTTTAAGCAAGGGTACTTCATTTCGCTTTACGTCGACGTATTAAATTATATTAATTATAATTAAAATATTACATATTATTTTGACCATCATCTAATCCCATCATGATCATGTGCCATGCCGAAAAGCGTGGGTGGTCATGTTTCGCCATCTCACACGATCACCAAAGTCGTGATCAGCTATATGTTCTTGTCTCGACCATACCATGTGGCCAAACCATCTAGGTATTTACTGCTGTCTTCCCTTTATTCTCTTCACCTCGATCTTGCTAGTTCTAGTCATCTAGTTCTCCAATTTATTTTTTCTCATAACGTGGCCAAAAATTTTTGACTGTCTGCGTCTCTAATTTCTCTAATCAGTTTACAGTTTTCATTTGTTTCTTGTAGGACATGGTCATTGGTTTTTCTGTGTGTCCATGGTATTCTTTGCATTTTCCTCAGAAACCACATTTCTGCTACCATCAGATGCTTTTCAGCTTGTCTGCTCGTTGTACACATTTCACATCCATACATTATACAAAAGTTCAGGATCTATGTAGCACCTCATGCCTCAACACTATTTTTCTCGTTGCAATTGACATCTTTTTATTTTATCAGTATAGTTTTCACCTGTCATTTACTGCCAATATAGTACCTTGTGGTGTATGGCAGAGGGGTCTTTGAGCTTGAGGAATTAAGGCCGCCTGGGTAGTGCAGTCGCCGCGAACTGTGCAGGTTAGGATTTTCTTTTTGCCCCTGACAGAAAATCCCACACCTTACCAAGAGATCAAACCCGGGTCTCCCGAATGAGAGTCTGGCATTCTAACCACTTTGCCAGCTACTCCTCATTTCCTCATTCATCTGGCAAAAGGTCAAAAGGCTACTTTCAGTTCATAGTGGCAATTCTTGTTCTAATCTCTTCAAGGTATCTTTCATCAGACTTTTCCTAGATTATTGTACCAATTTACTGGCACTCCTAACAACGGCCCCAAAATATATTGTGTAAAATGCATCCCTTACGGAGCCTCATAAGATAATTTCCATTTGAGTGTATCCTCGTCTGGTAGACACTAGACCGATCGTTTGAGTGTATCCTTGTCTGCAAGAAGGATCGATGGATATAATGAAGGTAGGCTCTATTCGCAATAGAATTGTGAATAAAGAAAAATTATATTCGCAATAGAATTGCTGGAAGTAACAAACATGTCACAGCGTCTGCTTACTAGTCAATTTTAGTTTGAGCCATTAAGAAGGTGGTTAATTTAAATAGGAATGTTCACTGTTGCAAATTTAATTCTGCTGAATTATCCGTAATTTTTAATGAATCACCCTTCTTACTTCTGTCCGTTCTTCTAGCATACCGTTTTATTTTTACATTACATTAGTCCTGTTTAAATATCAAGAATAACTTTCCAGAATTGGTATCCCCAATGCAAATAACGATCCCTACAAATAATTGTGTCCCCAGGTGTGTTCAAGAATTGTTAACTTTCGTTTATGTACACTTACTGTTACCAGGCATCCATGTGTAAATCCAAAAGTGAAAAAAACATATATTGGAAACAGCAAACTGCCATCAGAATTGATAATGATGTAGATCAGTATAAGCCTATTAAAAGAGGTGTGAGACAGGGATGCATAATGTCTCCAGATCTTTATTCCCTTACGTTGAAAGCGTCTGCTTACTAGTTAATTTTAGTTTGAGCCAGTATGAAGTTGGTTAATTTAGGGCGCTATTTCAGCTGGCAAATAAAATTCACATTATTGGATCTGTAGATTCTGACACTCGATCACTCCGTCGCTGCCCGGGTGCTGAAAATGGAAAAATTTTTCCCGGCGGGGAATCGAACCTCAAGTTCCCGCGTGACAGGCGGAGACACTTACCACTACGCTACAGAGAAGACGTTAACACATCATTCATTTGCAGATACGAATGGTCCCGTTCAACCGTCGACTATATCAGCTTGGTTGTATTTGGGTCCTTTATTGTCTGGCTTGTTTAACATGAGAGAGTCAAGTCAAGTGGTTAACACATTAACGAAAAATTATAATATAGCCACATACATAGGAATAAACACGTGACCTACTTCTACTGCGAGTATAATCTTTCTATATTCACAATTCTATTGCGAATAGTCACTTCGTATAATGAAAGTATCCAATGGCAGTGAGGGCCCTCTGGGCCCAAAAGCTTTTATTGGATCCATCGATCGGTCTTGCAGTCCGCCACACACTGAATCAGAAGTGATTGAAAACACATTCAGTGCTCGTTCCGATATGAATAATGTTCACACACCCCTAATATTATTAGTATGTATTTCATTTTCTCAGTCCTGTATTTTAGTTTGTAGTTCGCATTATTTTCTTTTATTATATCGGCTAATGAGGCCCTGTAAGGGATGCATTTCACACTAAACAATTTGTTAGGAGTGCCGATTTACTTGTTTAAAAATATTCCAATTTACTTGCATATTACGTTGTGGTATTTCCTTCTTCCTAGTTATGGCCATAATCTGTCTTCTTACAATTTAATTCTAAGCCTAGTTGTTCACTGTGTGCAACAACCACATCTACTAAATATTGCAGATCCTGCTCATTGTCTGCTAGCAATACTGTATCATCTGCGTATCTAATGTTATTGATGCTCCAAACATCCATCCATCATGTGCCATGCCGATGAGCATGGGCGGTCATGTTTCGCCACCTCACCTGATCACCAGAGTCGTGGATCAGCTCCATGTTTCTATCTTGACCATGCCACATGCCCGTCTTCCACTTGGTTTCTTCCCTTCGATTTTGACTGTTTACGTCTAATGTCTCTAATCAGTTTGCAGTCTTCATTTGTTTCTTGAAGGACTTGTTCATTGGTTTTTCTATCTGTCTAGGGTATTCTTTGCATTTTCCCCAGAAACCACATTTTCACAGCCATCAGATGTTTTTCAGCTTGTCTGCTCATTGTCCACGCTTCACATCCATACAAAAGTACAGGTTCTTCTTCTTCGTTCATCCGGAGTTTTTTTTTTCCGGATGTGATTGCGTTGTGCCTGTTTACAGCAGAGCTGTGTTCTTGCGACATTAGGCCGACACATCCGACTTCTGCGGGCATTTGTTGACCGGGTTAACCTTCCCGGGGGGTTTCTTAGGACGTTTGACTCTCACTGTTGTGGTGTTATCCCCCATCCCAGCTGGTCCATATAGAACAGCCAAAGATCCTGGTCAGCCCTCAAGGGAAGGCAGGGGCAGACCATGGGCATTCCCCGCCATCCAAGGAGGCTTCCATACTTGCAGAGCCGATACATAGCGCTCTGATACTGGGCTCACCCAAGGAATCGTCACGTCCTGCACATGGCTGCTTAGCCTCACTTCCGTATATTGGGCCTTCCGTTCACCATAGGCTGTTCTTCCGGAAACCAGAAGTATGCAGTCTGCAGATGACATCCACACAGTGAGCTTTCGTTTCGGACTTTCCATGTAATGGATTTGCTATCCAAGCAATGTTCCATTTCGTGCCACTAGGACACTTTTCCACCTTTTATGAAGCCCACGCAATGGGCTTTTGATTTGGACTTTCCACGTAATGGATTTGCTATCCAAGCAATATTCCATTTCATGCCACTAGGACACTTTTCCACCTTTTATGAAGCCCACACAATGGGCTTTTGATTCGGACTTTCCACGTAATGGATTTGCTATCCAAGCAATATTCCCTTTCGTGCCACTAGGACACTTTTCCACCTTTTATGAAGCCCACACAGCGAGCTTTCGATTTGGACTTGCCACATAATGGATTTGCTATCCAAGCAATATTCCATTTCATGCCTCTGGGTCTTCATGCACCTTTAAATGTCAACCTGTATGTAGTTAAAGTAAGCTGCGGTCAACTTTAGCTTGTTGATATCTCCATAGAGCTTGTCCTGAAATGAAGCAGGTGTGGGCCAAAATATCTTTCTCTGTTCTGCATACGTTGGGCAATCCTGCAGCAAATGTTTTGCTGTCATTTTTCCAGTTCTACAATTACATTCATCGGTATCTCTATTGAACAAGTGGTATTTCAACCTGTTATGTCCTGTGCGGAGTCTGAAGATTGCTACTTGTTCTCTTCGGTCGAGTTTGTAATATGCATCATCCTTCTGGTGGCCTGGATGCTCTGATTCCCATTTGGTTCTATAAGTGCTTTTTATCAACCTCTTTGCCTCATTATAGGTTATGTCTATGTCAGGCTGTGGTAGTCGTCCGCCCTCTTTTGCCAGTTTGTCAGCCTCTTCATTTCCAGGTATACTGCAATGTGATGGGATCCACTGTATTACAACTGTTTTGGATTTCTGGCATAGACCATGGAGTGCTGCTCTTAGGTCAGCTATTTCTGTGCTGTTATTGCTCTTCAGTATTGAGACAGCTGACTTTGCATCTGTAAAGATAGCTATTTGCGTCTCTTTTTTTTCCTCCATCAAGAGCATTTCTGCTGCAGTTTTCAGAGCCTCTACCTCCGCTTTGAAGTTACTTGAAAACTTTCCAGTTGCCACTGAATGTGTTTTTTTCACTCCATTTTTTAAATTTAGGAGAATTCCTCCCCCTCCATTCTCTACTGAATTTTTGGCTGATCTATCTGTATATGCATGGGTCCAATTGCTGCTTGGGTAATGTTCTTTTATGTAGTTTAGGGTTATTTCTCTTCTTTCGGTTTCATGCTGAGTGTTCTTTTTCTCAATACCAGGAATGTTTTCTATCATCTCAGGCAGTTGCTGCTGTCTCCAAGCTGGGAACTTGTCTGCATTGTAAATGGGTTTGACTGTTGATATGTTAAGTATGGGTCTGTCAATCTTCTAAATTTTTCAGCTTGTTGCTGGGCTCTGCTATCTCTTCTATCCTGCATTGGTTGTAAACAAGTGATCTTTTCTAATTCATTAATAGGCGTTGTCTTCAGGCTTCCAGTTATGATTCGCATTCCTTGATTTTGGACTCTACTTATTTTGTTAAAGTTTGACTTAGCTGCTGTTGCCCAAGCTGCAATGCCATATTCCAGTACTGGCCTCACCCGTCCAGTATATAACTTCTTGAGAACTTTCTCATCTGCTCCCCATGTTGTACCAGCAAGCTTTTTCATGATTGCCATTCTTTGCCTTGCTCTTGTTCGATTTTTCTCAACCTGTGTCTTCCATGTCAGGCGACGATCAAAGGTGACTCCTAGATAGTTTGGATTTTCTTCATGGCGCAATATTTTTTCATTCAATACCAGCTTAGGTTGCTGAGTTTTAGTTGAGAGGGAGAACACTGTGCATGTTGTTTTCTCCTCACTTATCTTCACTAGCCATGATTTTGACCAGTCCTCTAGCGCTAATAGGGCTTGCTGTATTCTGCTGTTAGCTGTACTAATATATTCTTCAGATGTCCATATGGCTAGGTCATCTGCAAAGGATGATGTGTGTACTCTGGCTGGAAAATTTTCCGTGATGTCGTTTATATATGCTAGGAATAATGTTGGTGAAAGAACTCCTCCTTGGGGGACACCTTGCTCCAACAGCATCATTTTGCTGGTTTGTCCTTGTACTTTTGTCCTGGCAGTTCTGTTCTCAAGGTAGTGGCTGATCCATTTGTACATTTTCCCGCAAACATGCATTTTTTGCAGTTTTACTTTCAGTCCTTCCTTCCATACTTTATCAAATGCTTTTTCTAAATCTATCCAGACTGCTAGTGTGTGCTTTTTCTCTTGGAAGGCATCCTCTATTTCCTGAGCTATATAGGTTATTTGATCTTCAGTAGATCTGTACTTTCTGAATCCTGCTTGGTGAGGTGTTAAGAGTTGGTTTTCTTCCAGATGCCATGTTAGCCTGCCATTGATAATGCGTTCCATTAATTTTCCTACACAGCTAAGAAGACTGATAGGTCGATAGCCATTTGGTTCTTCCAGGTCTTTTCCTTTCTTTGGGACTGGTATTAGTATAGCTTCCTTCCATGCCTGTGGGACTATTCCCCTCTTCCAGCTGTAATTTAGGACTGCTAGTAGTTTCTTTTTTGCCTTAGTGCCTAGTCCTATTAGCATTTCATTTGTGATTCCATCCTTTCCTGGTGATGTCTTCTTTTTTAGGGTATTCATTGCCTGTTCCATTTCTTCCATTGTTAGATTTGCCATCATATATTCTGCTGCTGTCTCTGTATATGTATGATGTATCTGTTTATCTTTGATTGCTTTCTTCTGTTCGGCTGTAATATCAATGTGGTTTGCACTGGCATAGTGTTCCATTAGTGCATTTGCAGCCTTTTTTCCTGTAAGCAAGGCATTTCCTTGTTTAATTGTTATTTGTTTGTTTCTAGGTCCTTCATTGTTCATGGCTTTCACTAGTTTCCATAGTTTGTTTCCATCCCTGTCAAAATTCAGGTTTTCTGTTTTTTTCCTCCAACAATCTCTTGTTGTTTGATTTACTGTTCTTTTATATTTTGCTGAGATGGCTTTGAGAGAGATGTTCGTTTCAGTTGTTTGTTCTCTCTCTGCGGTCTTCCTAGCATCTTCAACTTTGTCCTCCAAAAATTGTAGTTCTTCAGTCCAGTATGGTTTGTAATTTTTCCTTGCTCCTCTTGGAATAGACTCAGTGGCCGCCTGTATTATTGCTCTGTTTAGACTTTCCACCATTTGCTTCATGTTGCCATATCGTGTATTTACGTTTTCACAATATTTGTCTGTTAGTATGGCAAATCTGTCCCAATCTGCTCGTTTGTAATTCCAACGGGGCAAAGGCTTTTGCTCCTGTGGAACATACTCCATATTTATTACAAGCTTGATTGGTCTGTGGTCACTACCTGCTAATTGGTCCAGCACATGGCGATCGATTTTGTGGAGGATGTCTCCTGTGCAGAAAGCTAAGTCTGGAGTAGAAGTGGTAATCCATCTTCTGGAGTAGAAGCTCGGTGTGTCATCCGCTTTGTTAAGTAGATGGAGATTTGAGTCTATTTCCCAGTCCTCCACTTCATCTCCTCTTTTGTCAGTATCTGGGTATCCCCATCTTTCTGAACGGCTATTAAAGTCTCCGACAACAATGCAATTTGTGTCAGTTATTTCCATGTTTGAGAGTGTAAGATCCTTATCTGCCGGGCTATATAGATTGTAAATTCTTATTTTCACGTCCTTTATCATGATATCAACACCTATAATTTCAGTTTGGTTGTCAGAGATCACAGATACTTCGCTGCAAGGTATTGTATTTAGTGTAAGTATTACAACTCCTCCTTTGTGTCCTTCGTGGTCGAAACGTGTGGCCTGATATCCCTCGACTGAAAATGTGCGATTGGCGTTGAGGTGTGTCTCTTGAATGCATGCCACATCTATTCTATCTTTATGAAGACGCTGTGTTAGGGAGGCTTTCTTGTTATAAACTCCTTCTGCATTCCATTGTAGTATGTTGAGTGTCCGGGGTGTTTGGTCAATAGCTCTTAACCTACTCCTCTGTGCCTTGACTCCACAGCACAGGGGAAGGTGACCACCAGTAGTCATGGGTGGACCCCCTCGAGGCAGGGGGCCCGGCACTATCACCGCCTGATGGGACTTCACGGGATTAGCACCATAACGATTAATTTTCATCTGTGGCATCATGAAATGATAAAGTTACGTTGCACTTCTTTGTCAAGCCTGTGGCTCAGTACATCCGATTTCGACAAGCATTTGTTCGGGATGCTTTCCCTAGCCTTTGACTGTCCCCAGTCTACCTACAAGGCAGCAGGTTTGTGCGTCACTTCGTCTGGTCCCTCTCCCTTGACCTGTCCGACATGGGTGACCCTACCAGTAGCTGTGCTACCGTCGGCATAGCTCTTGGGGTCATTGGAACGCTCAAGCCCCTCTACCTCGTCAAGGTGGACGCACGGCAGAGGGGGTACAGGTTCTATGTAGCACGTCAACACTCTTTTTCTTGTTTCAGTTGATATATTTTTATTGGTCAGTATATTTTTCATAATGCAGAAGGCTACTTTCACAATGGCAATTCTTGTTCTAGACTTGTAAAACACATATTGGAAACAAGCTGCCATAAGAATTGATAATGAAGTATGTAAATATCAGCCTATTAATAGCAATGTCAGAATGACCAGGTTTTCCCGTTTACTTCCTGTTTCGTTTTCGTAATTTCGCATACTTTTTTGTCGCGACCAACGATTTCACTTCCGCTCTGAGCATGTCCTTCTAAAAAATAAAAAAAAAACGAAAGAAGCGTGGTACGCTGAAAGGGGAAGTTATTCTAATATTTTAAGTACTGGGTCTTCTGCTACGAGGGAAAAAGATTTCAGCCGAAAAAAAACGTTTTATGAGGATTTTATTTGATGATATTCATGAATATTACGGTCTTATAACTTCACGTAGCTTAAAGAAGTTAAAACTTTTTATTGTATTTTTGAATGCCTCGTCCAATTTTACATAAATATGAAGAGTTTCAACACTGCTGGAGTTCAGGGGAAAATTTTTAGTGACACCGCCATGGCCATCATGACTCATACTCAAAATTGAAGATTGCGGTGCCCATACAATAAAAACTATAGCTATAACAGACCTGTATTTATTTATAACTAGCTGACCCTGCCCGGCTTCGCCCAGTCCCTGGTGGGAAGCATCTCATTTAATTCATATAAGTAGTCATATAAGTTCCCGTTCCCGTTACCGACTATCTGTCTGTCTGTCTGTCTGTCTGACCCGGCCCGACATCGCCCAGCTCCTGGTGTGAAGCATCTCATTTAATTTATATAAGTAGTCATATAAGTTCCTGTTCCCGACTGTCTATCTGTCTGTCTGTCTGTCTATCTGTCTGCCTGACCCTGTCCGGCTTCATTAAATTCATACAACAAAAAAAATGTAACTTAAAAGAACGTTCTACCACACACCATCCATTATTTTTAATGAAAACTCTTTCTAATCACCTGCATGACTACAGTAACTTCTTAAGCAAAAAAAGATGAGTTACAATGTTATGCATTGTGCATCATTTTTATGAAAACTTTGAAAATGCCTTACAGATTGTATCATTATTTATTATAACTCATATGCCGGTACATAACTATGGACAAAGAGTTTATAAATCTTTGAAAACGATACCACAATATGACTATAAGTTATGCCCCTTGAAATAACGTTTACAGAGTTAGGTCCCCTGAGATATATGAAATTATGATGAAAAATGAAATAATACTGAGTAAGCAGGCGATTTCACACTAACAAAATATCACAGTTGACAGCTCTGGAATGAAAGGAAGGCGTGTAGAAAATTTCATCTCAATCGGATGGGCCGTTCGCGAACAAATAAAGGACATACATACATACATACAGAGATACATAAATACGCACATCCTAATTTATATATAAGATTAGAACTGGTAATTTAACTACTAAAATTAAACAGAATACAAGTGTCATGTGTAGCAGTAATGTATCTGTGTACTTGCATATATATTCAGCATTTGACATGACTGAAAATAATTTTGAAAGCCAGTTTTCAGACCCGTCTGTAAACTTGTAAGAAGTGTAAGTAAGGAGTACTTTTTTGCTAAGCTGTGCAACAATACATAATTATTTAAATTTAAATACAGTACTGTAAAATAAGTTATATGTTTTAAGTAAGTTAGTATTTAATTATTAATTGCTCACTATTAACTATTACTATTACTAGTATTATTAATAAATATAGATACAGAACAGTGTAATAATATTAATTATAGAGCAGAAGTAGAAATCAATTTTAGTGAATATTTAATTATTTAATATTTTTATTTTTTTATTATTTAATATCTTAATAATTAACAGCTGCTTAATTTATGCAGCAGTAACAAACTTAGTTACTTACATTAATGTTCATAATATTTAATTAACAAAAGAAAGCTGTCGCAATGCAGTTAGTACATTAAGACAATATGATACATTTTCATGAATTGTTCTTTCACTAACGACAATTACATAAATGGACACACATAGTATTATTTGGCACTCACAGAAGAAGAAGAAGGAAATAGAGATTAGGAGACGCACTAGACAACATAAAATTGTGAAAGCTATAATAGATACCAGCCGGGATCGAACCTGTCATCTCCAAATGACGACGGCGCCTCGCTACAGGAACAAGTGTACTTCGACGCACGACCAACTAGACATAATTTATTTCACTAACGACAAACATTTCACATGACATTTAATTAATATAATAAATGTGCAGCTATTTTTAACTAGCAATTAGGTCACAGCACATCATAACGAAAAGTCTTATAAGTCAAGTGCATCTTTGTCTGAGACTCTTGTGCTTTGTACGATGCTTTCTACAGGCCGCCGTCTGGAAAGAGACTGAGCAAACCTGGTGCAATGAAGTTGATACTCTCATTCCTCTCGACATTCTATTGAAAGAGGAATGTGACCTTTACCTTCCTGTTACCAAATCATAAGTAGAAACCTCATTTTAAAATATTCTCTGTATATGCAAATACTAATAATAATCATCATCAAGTGCCGGCTGGCATAGGCGTTCATGGCTTTCCACAGATTTCGGTATTTGGTGTTCTGGATCCTAATACTAAATTATATTATACACCTGCGTTATACACCCGAGAGAAGTGAGGAGTCTCGTTCATGCCAACGAACCAGGCAAGCTAATACAGGAAAGTACTCTTACTAATAATTTACATATATTTAAAAAATTAGTTGTGAAACATAAAAAGCAATTAACCAACGAATAGCCACCACTTGTGACACTCTTTCTTGAAACATTTCCTGTGACTTTCAAGATTCTGCCTGTCACACCTACTTTGTCACAGCCTGTGTCAATTTGATAAAACAATTCAGGTGCACACCTTCCTGTGGTGAGTTTCTATATATTTGAATAACAAAGACACAAACAATAGATTGCACGATTTATTGCCTGGCATATTTCGCTGCATCTCGTCAGGTACATACTGCAGAAATCACACAACTTACGTGAATTAACTAGATAAATCCTTCAAACTGAAATATACACATGTTCGCACAGTAATGTCGATTGTCTACCATGGTAATTTTAAACTGACTAACCTGTCTTTCTGCTTGCACAAGGACAGCTTACGAAGGTTGATTATTATAGCTTCAGCAAACTTTAACTGACTACTTTGTGTGTTGAACAACACACGGAAGGCACTGTCTCTTTCAATGACGTGACCGCTCTTGAGCACATGTCTCGCGGCCGATGATGCTGGGGTGTGTCGGCCTGCCTAGGCTACCATCTTCTGTGTGTAGTATCTTGTCCACCCAATTTGGAATGTGTAGCTATTAAAATTATGTACCGCCGACATTCAATTCAACGTTCTAAACAAGTCATATCGCCAAATTGACCGAGTGGCCATGGGTTGCCCACTTGGACCTATTCATCTCCTTGGAAGGTTAGCTGAATGAAATATTTCACTTGCCTCTTTTTTTTCTTTTTGTTCTGCGACAAATCTGAAAATATAAAAAATATAAAATTACACAGAGTAATGAAGCTTACATAAAAGAATAATGAAAAACACAGGACGTTTTAACTAGCTTCATCAGCAAATACCTACACAAAATACAATAAATAATAACGAGAAGACCCTCCAGTGACTACATTGTTAATTAGGTCACGGCACATCCTATCAAAAAATATACATCAAACGAGGCCTTGCCACCTCGGACACAATGATATATGGCACAACGTTGTCCGTTTACAAATAAACAAGCCACGGTAATAGAAGGCAGAATTTCTCAGCTTCCAATGTTAGGGCCGCGATAAATTCTGACTTTTCTGTTACTTCATACATTACGTCACCAGAAAATTCATAACTCCGCTTAGAATTAACGCACACTCTTCATTGAGATACCGTTGGATTCGTCTCGTCAAGCTCTATCTAACTGGTATGATTTCGTACATAAAAAACGCAATTTTTAAATATTGACCAAAATTGCTACTATTAAGAGAGGTTTGAGACAAGGATGCCTCTTTTTTCCTTGTACAGTGAAAATATTTTCATAAATATAGAAGCTATGTAAGGAATCATCACTGGGAAACGATGCACAAATAGCATTAAATATGCAGATGATATAGTATTGATTGCAAACAATGAGCATGATCTCCAACAATTAGTAGATGCTGTTGTTGAACAGTGAACACACTGAACATCTAGGGTTAGAATTAAACTTTAAGAAGACACAGATTATGGTTGTCACTCAATCAGTCACAATCAATCAATCAGGTGCCGTCTCCACAATGAAGGTTGGCTGCAAGGATCTCCAACATTGTCTGTCTCTCGTCTTGACTATATATTCTTTCAGACTGATGTTCGTCCATCTCTTGATGTTATCCTCCCACTTGTATTGTTGTCTACCTGTTGCTCGCTTGCCTTCCAGTATGGTTTTTATAAGAGTATCATGCCTTTTAACGTGGCCAAAATATTTTACTTGCCTCCTTTATTTATTTCATTTATTTATAACTGTCTTCATTCCCAGTTTTTCTAGGACCTCTGCATTTGATTGTTTTTGTTTCCATGAAATACAACATATTCGTCTGTATATCCACATCTCCAGGCCTTGTATGCGACTTTATAGGTGCTTGTTCAATGTCCAGGCTTCCGTGCCATACAATAGCGGTGAATATACATAGAATTTGACAACTCTAATTTTTAATGCGTTATTAATCTTTCTAGATGTGTGCCGTTGAAGGCATTTTTGGCCATTCCCATTCTCTTTTGATTTATATTTCACTTCTGCCATAATCTGTTATTATATGTCCAAGATATGAGAAACTTTTTACTTGTTCTAGTATCTGCCCATTTACTGTGATTTTCATTGAAGACCTTTCCTTTTCACTGCTTATTATCATAGTTTTTTGGGTGTTAATATCTAAGCCATATTCTGCACTGTGCCTGTTTACTAGATCCACTAGTCTTGTAAATCTTGCTCACTTTCTGCTAGTAACATGGTATCGTCAGCATATCTAAGATTGTTTATGCTTCTTCCATTGATAAGTCCAGGCATTTCAACTTGTTTAAAAATTCTTTCTGTGTATAAGAATTGTCATGGCGAAAGTAGCCTTTAACAAGATGAAAAACATACTGACTAATAAAAAGATTTCAATTGAAACGAGAAAAGAGTGTTGAGGTGCTACATAGGGCCTGTATTTTGTATGGATGTGAAGCTTGGACAATGAAAAATGAAGCTGAGAAACATCTGATGGCTGTGGAAATGTGGTTTCTGAGGAGAATGCAAAGAATATCACGGACAGACAGAAAAACGCATGAACAAGCACTACAAGAATATTACTCTAACTTGACATTACATTACTGAAGATTTGATATGGGATACTTTATTAGCAAATGTTTGCGAATAATGTCCTGTACATTATTCATAAATGGGTCATCACATGACGTTTACTACTGCCATCGATTGGCTTAAGAAGACTAATGTTCTCCCTTCTTGTCTGTCTTTTGTTTGCAAGTTCTTTTTCTTCAAACCTCACTAAGACGATATTTGTCTTGTCAAGGTTTAACAGGCAAGAAGACATATTTCTGCTGTCTACTGAAAGCGTTACACAGAGAATGAACTCAGTAGCTCCAGCGACGACCTCCCAAAGTTCCGCAAAGCTTCCGCAGATCCATAGAGCACATTTTATTCACATGCTTTGATTTTCTCAGTTCTATATTTTAGTTCGTAATGTTTAATAATTTTTTATTGTTTAAATAATGTCGGTGGGGAGACGAACTCCAGTCTCCCACGTGATAGGAGGAGGTACTAACCCCTAAACTACCGAGGACAC
This sequence comes from Cepaea hortensis, assembly GCA_963921405.1. Taxonomy (NCBI): domain Eukaryota; kingdom Metazoa; phylum Mollusca; class Gastropoda; order Stylommatophora; family Helicidae; genus Cepaea; species Cepaea hortensis. The sequence continues at coordinate 12,918,642 of OY992882.1, forward strand.
GATAATATTTCCACAAACATTAATAATGCAGTCTAACCTAGCCCACGTGACCAGCCGTTTGCGAATAATGTCCCATACATTATTAGAAAATGATTGCTTATAATCACTTCGATTTGATATTGCTCTAACTTGACATTACAGTGCAGGAAATTTGATATTACAGTACAGAAGACTAGACATACAGTACAGAAGACTTTACTCTATCTTGACTTTATAGTACAGAAGACTCAACATTACAGTACTGAAGACTTTACTGTAACTTGGCATTACAGTAGAGAAGGCTCGGCATTACAGTACAGAAGACTTTACTCTATCTTAACATTACAGTACATAAAACTTTGTCCCTGATACATACATAGTAGTTTCTCAAACTTGTGGGATATGTCCCTGATACATACATATGTACGTACGTACGTACGCAGACAGTGTATTTAACTTTTGTGATCTGTCTCTGATACATACATAAGTCTTTAACTTGTGTGATTTGTCTCTGATACATACATAAGTGTCTTTAACTTGTGTGATGTGTCTCTAATACATATTTAACAGTGTCTTTAACTTGTGTGATGTGTCTCTAATACATACATAACAGTGTCTTTAACTTGTGTGATGTCCTCTGATACATATATAATAGTGTCTTTAACTTATGTGATGTGATCATAAAGGAAAGTGTCTATATTTTCTATGATATGTTTCTGATCATAGAGGAAAGTGTCTCTAGCTTGTGTGATATGCTTTTGATACATACATAACAATGTCTATAGCTTGTGTGATATGTCTCTGATAAAACATACACAAATTCTATTTTCTAGAGTCATCAGAGAAGGATTCTGTAGTCCCTGCGGTGAGTGACCTTGAAAAAATGCACCAACATGTAAGTGGAGGATGTACAAAAGAAATCAAAGTTGGGATGCCTTTTGTACAGTCGACAGTTGAAGATGTGAATTCACAGAGTCTCATTACACAATCATTAGGCAGCTCATCTGTAAGTACATTTAAGTAAAAGACTCATATTTACAGAGGCCCTAAGCCTTACATGTTCCATAGGTTTACAGAGGCCTTAAGCCTTACATGTTCCATAGAACCAGTTTTAACCTATGGCTGTGAATCCTGGACTGTTAGTAAACAAGTAATAAGCATTCCTCAGACATCCATAATGAGTAATCTAAACATTTCAAAAGATATCACAGACATCACAAAGTGACAGTCATCTTTCTTTTAGCCACAGTATGAGATGACAAAAGCTAGAACATATTGTGACAATTGGACAGATTTGTGGAAAGAGATCGGGGAAGTTATTTGTGTGTTTGTATATCCTTTACAGGACATCGCTGTCAACATCAGCATCTTTCAGCTGATTGTTGATTTCTTGGCAAGATTACGCTTAGTAGTTTGCCATTGCTTTCTGAGTGACCGGCTCACATACCCCTAAGTTACTGACACGGCAAGAACCACTACCGATTCACACGCACATCACATATACTCACGAGAGTATACAGGATTATGGAGAAAGACGTAAACCCCCAAGGCCAGGGAGACGGCTAAAGGAAGTTAGAAGTGAAATTCATGACATTCTTGTGTCATCGCTCATGAATCGATCCACGCCATTGGAGGTCGCAAAATGTTGAGAAGCGAGAAATATGACTGGCCAAGGCCAGATGACAAGGCACTTGATGATGACATGAGTTTTAAGATCAGTATACACAGTTAGGTTCATCTCCTGATGTACATTAGTTCTGCACTTCCACCACCTTTCGTCCTCATTGTGATCGTAGGATTCTTCTTGTTCATCTCCTCCTCCTCCTCCTCCTCCTCCTCCTCCTCCTCCTCCTCCTCCTCCTCCTCCTCCTCCTCCTCCTCCTCCTTCTCATATGCCTGGTCTAGCACAGGCAACAGTGATCCTGACTTCTGTGTGATATTGTGATGAAGTTGTTGTTTCTAATACTGTTGTTTGTGGTCCAGTAGTTTCAAATGTCTCTGTCTTTCCCTTTCTACCTCTGCCTTCCTCATTCTTCTTCTGCCTTTCTTTGTCTTCCTTCACCTTCCTCTGTCTTCCTTCACCTTTCTCTGGTTCTCTGCCTTTCTTTGTCTTCCTTCACCTTCCTCTGTCTTCCTTCACCTTTCTCTGGTTTGCTGTCTTCCTCCACCTTCCTCTGTCTTCCTTTATCTTTCTCTGCTTTCCTCTGCCTTTCTATCTTACCTTTGTCTTACTCTGCCATCCTCTGCCTTCCCCTGCATCTCTTGCCTAGTATTTTCTTTACACTACTGGTCAGAACAAACAATCCTGCTACAGCTGAAGATTGAACCCATACCACTGTCTGGGTGGGCAAGCACACTAACCAGTCTGCCTCCTGTTCCAGTTTCTGTGTATGTATTGTAATGAGGTGTAGAATATTTAGTTGTGCAACAGCAAATCAGGTACAGGGACGACTAGCGCCACTTCTGTCACGTGGAAAAATACCTATAAGTACTATAGCTAATCTCATAAGAACTATTTTTAGCCCACATTATGCTACCAGTGTCAAGCATGGATGCTTACTGCAACTAATGAATGAAAAATCATAACAACAGAGATGAGATGCCTTAGACAAGCTGCGAGAGTAACAGTGAGAGATATAATTAGGAATAAGGAAATTATAAGATAACAAGGTCTAAAACCAGTCATGGACTTCATGAAAGAACAGCTGAAATGGTTTGGCCTCCTCACAAGCATGCCCTGGTACCACCTGCCACATTGATGAGATATAATGAAGCAAGGGGAAGACCACATAAAAGATGGAATGATGTTAACTAGAACAACCTTAGAGAAATGAATACCAACTTACAAAGAGCATTAGAAAGAGCACATACAAGATCTTTACATCTTCCCCAACACTTCACTAGGGTAAATGGAGGAAGAGAAAAAGAAGTAGAATATCAGCACTTAGCATGCTATGGTTAAGTAGTCTAGAATATCTGTAGTTCAGTTTTGTAGTTTCAACAATTCTTTGTGTAAAATTATTTCTGACATTTTTCAGGTGTCCCAACATGTGTCAGACACAGCTGTGTGCAAGCAGATTACTACGGCCAGTGGCCAGGGAGTTTCTCTGAGAAATCTGTGTGTGAAGCATGAGAAACCGGTGGCCAATCTGAACAAGAAACTGGCCAGTTTCAACCGTAATTATTACAGGTAGATTATTGTGGGTAGTCATTCATTCATTCATTCATTCATTCAGTAGCATGTCCTTTGCGGAACTTTTCTCACATGGCAACCATCCAGAAAACTTCTCGCTTGGTTATAAGCAAGATGTCCCACATCCTGCACCCATCTTCTCTTTAGCCTTCCTCTTCTTCTCTTCCCAGGCATATACCCCATCCATGATTGTTCTCTCCAAGCTCCCATGACATTTCAAGTGACCAAAATATTTCAATTATCATCTTTAGTAGCCAGTCTCTTCAGTATTCAGTTCTAGTTTTATGGATTCATTTGTTCTTTTCTGTATCCAAGATATCCTTAGAACCTGCCTATAACATTTATTTTCAAAGGTATTTATGCACTGTCCAGCTTGTTTTAGTAAATGTCCAGGTCTCATATGCGTTTTTTGCAAAAATGAGATCAAAGAGAAGCCAGGAATACTAATCGGAGGTTATAATATAAACATATACATATGCAGATGACACAGTATTGGTGGCAGATAATGCAACAGACCTACAACAATTGTTGGACATTGTAGTAACAGAGTGCACACAGAAAGGACTCCTTGAGTTTAAAGAAAACAGTAACTGGTGATATCAAAGAAAATGGTGATACCAAAATGTGAAATAAAAATAGAATGGGAAATTCTTAACCAAGTGGATAATTTTAAATACCTAGGAGCACTTATAACATCAGATGGAAGATGTACAACAGAGATTAAGAGTAGAATAGGGCAAACTAAAGCTGCATTTCAGAAAATGAAGAGTATCTTATGCAATAAGTCGCTATCAATGAATGTAAGAAAGTGCTAAAGTGCTATATAGAACCAGTTTTGTTGTATGGCAGCGAATCATGTAATGTAAATGAACAAATTAGGAAGAACTTAGAAGCAACAGAGATGTGGTCTTTAAGATGAATGTTGCAAATTTCTTCCTTCGACTGCCAGAGTAACTAACAATGACTGCCTGAAAGAGGCTAATGAAACAAGAACACTATATACATCAATAAGAAAGAGACAAACAGCTTTCTTTGGTCATGTGATGAGAAGAGAGGCATTGGAGAACATTGTGACATCTGGAAAGATCGAGGGGAAGAGAGGCAGACCAAGAGAAATGATGGTGGACGGATTGAGACCGTGGCATGGAAGAATATCATCAGCAGAGTTGATCCAGAACACCAAAGACGGAGATCTGTGGAGAGCCATGAACGCCTGCGCCAGCTGGCAGGGCACTTGATGCTGATGATGATGACCTGTCTGTCAGGTCTTCCATGCCTGTATATATATATATATATATATATATATATATATATATATATATATATATATATATATATATATATATATATATATATATATATATATACTTGTCTGTTGTCTGGCTGTGTGAGGAGAGTTCTGATTACAGTATGTGTTTTCAATTTTAGGCTCCTAGAGAAAGATGATAATGCAGAGGATAATTTGACAGTGGCGACGAAGCGATTAAGAGACCAGCTTATTTTGATTGCGGCACAGCAGGAGCAGTGGCTGACAGGCTATGAAGGTGATTTATTTCTTGTGGGTGGTGGTGGACGTGTGTGATTGTGGTAGTTGATGACTGGTGGTGGTGGATGTTGTGTGGAGGTGCAGATTCTATTGCTTTCAAGTGTGAGAGCGAGAGATTCAAAGATAACTTTGCAAAGACATGTGGAGATGATAATTTGAACACACGCAGTTTGATTACTGCATTCATACTTGTTAGAAAACTGATATCTGTAGTTACAAAGTTATACTGACTAAATGCTCTCCAGTCATAGTTTTAATAATGAAATGCTCTACATGTAACTGGTCATTAAACTACTTCATATTGTTCTAACCGAACATTACCAGGAATTGACCAGAGAGTATTTAGTCTGTTTAACTTTGTAATCAGAGAACATGTAGTCTTTATAACTTTGTGACCAGAGAGTATTTAGTCTGTATAGCTTTCAATGCTCCCCTCCCCTTCCTGCATTTGTATGTTCCACACACAAAATTTAGATGCATATCCTTTACAGAATGTCGCAGTCCGCCCCATCATTATTTGTGCTGTTTGTGATTTATTGGCAAGTTTTCATTCAGTAGTTTGTCATTGCTTTCTGAGCGACCAGCACTCATATTATTTTATGAAAACAAATGCAGGGTGGTCTGCCTACAAATCCTCTCATATCTGTGTTTCAAGCACAGGATAATATGCACTGGCGTAATTGCAAGCTGCATCCATGATACCTTTGTCACATAACCGGCTTTAGTGCACAACTAATCCTTATTTTTACCTTTTGCTCACCTGGGCATCCCCCATCTACACACACCCCCCCCCCCCCCCCCAGACCACCCACCGGGAGGCTAAGCCAATCACTGAGCTTCTGGCGTTATTGGCCTTAAGTCCAGCCTGAATCACCACACATTCAGTTAATTCCATCCACTGATAGTTGCTCAAATACGTTTTCAGCCAAACAAGGATACAGATAAGTATCTTTAATATTTTCATGTAGTGTTTTTCGTGTAGTTATGTGTCAGTTTATGTTTGTTTGTTCTGTGCTGACATAGGCTTTAGCCGCAATAGCCATTTTGTTACTTGTAATTGTGTTCTAGTAAAGCTCATAATCTACTTCTCATTTTTTGGTGATTCATTTAACGACCATTAAGCTACTTCAGATTGTTCTAGTTGGGTATTAATCTACTTCATATTGTTCTAACCAGACATTAAACTACTTTACATTGTTCTAACCAGAAATTAAACTACTTCATATTGTTCTAACTGGACATTAAGCTACTTCACATTGTTCTAATTGGACATTAAACTACTTTACATTGTAACTAGACACTACACAATAGAAGATTTCACATTGATTTTTTAACTTGACATTACAATACTGAAGATTTGATATTGCTCTAACTTGACATTACAGTGCAGAATACACTACTCTAACTTGACATTACAGCACAGGAGACTTGATATTACAGTACAGAAGACTTGACATACAGTACAGAAAACTTTAACTAGAAATTAAACTACTTCACATTGTTCTAACCAGACATTACATCACTTCACAGTGTTCTAACTGGACTTGAAACTACTTCATATTGTTCTAACTGGACAATAAACTACTTCATATTGTTCGAACGAACAATCAAACTTTATTTTTAAAGGGTTTAGAATTGGGCACGTAGGCCCTTCTACCACTCTCTTTCATACATGATTTCATTCACACATCATTCAAGGCTATCAGAGAACAGCAACAATATAAAAGATATGGATTATAAAGGCATGGGCAAAATGCGAACATCAATACTGTACGACTTAGTAATATTAGCTAATGGTGTAACACTTATTAGCCATGTGGAATATACTGGCCTACCAAAATGGGACTGGCTGTTATACTAGGGTTTTATTATTATTTGTATTATTAAGGGGGAAGATAATCCGTACTGAGATAGTGGTCGAATAATTTGTGATTATATGTATAGGGATTGGTGATGTCTTTGATTTCTAGTGGAAGATTGTTCCACAGCTGAGCTGCAGAGTACGTTGAGTTTGTTTTGTATATGTCAATCCTAGGCTTTGGAATGTGTAATATATTTAATCGTTTACTGTGTCTGGCATATTTCAGTACTGTAATGTCAAGATAGAGTAAAGTCTTTGATACTGTAATGTCAAGATAGTAAAGTCTTCGGTACTAATCAGTCATTAAGCTACTTATTGTTCTAACTGGACATTAAACTACTTCATCACATTGTTCTAACTGGACATTAAACTACTTCATATTGTTATAACTGGACAATAAATTACTTCATATTGTTCTAACTGGACATTACATTACTTCACATTGTTCTAACTAGACACTACACAATAGAAGATTTCACATTGATTTTTTAACTTGACATTACAATACTGAAGATTTGATATTGCTCTAACTTGACATTACAGTGCAGAATACACTACTCTAACTTGACATTACAGCACAGGAGACTTGATATTACAGTACAGAAGACTTGACATACAGTACAGAAAACTTTACTGTAACTTAACATTACAGCACAGAAGACTTCACATTACAATACAGAAGACTTACTCTATCTTGACATTACAGTGCCAAAGATTTTACTCTATCTTGACATTACAGTACCGAAGACGTTACTCTTATCTTGACATTACAGTACAGCTTGTGTGACATGTCCCTGATACATACATAAAAGTGTATATAACCTGTGGGATATGTCCCTGATACGTACAAACATACAAGTGTTTATGACTTGTGTCATGTTTTTCAGATACATACATAAAAGTGTCTATAACTTGTGTGACATGTCCCTGATACATGTATAAAAGTGTCTATATTTTCTATGATATGTCTCTGATCATAGAGGAAAGTGTCTCTAGCTTGTGTGATATGTCTTTGATACATACATAACAATGTCTATAGCTTGTGTGATATGTCTCTGATAAAACATACACAAATTCTATTTTCTAGAGTCATCAGAGAAGGATTCTGTAGTCCCTGCGGTGAATGACCTTGGAAACCTGCACCAACATGTAAGTGGAGGATGTACAAAAGAAATCAAAGTTGGGATGCCTTTTGTACAGTCGACAGTTGAAGATGTGAATTCACAGAGTCTCATTACACAATCATTAGGCAGCTCATCTGTAAGTACATTTAAGTAAAAGACTCATATTTACAGAGGCCCTAAGCCTTACATGTTCCATAGGTTTACTGAGGCCTTAAGCTTTACATGTTCCATAGAACCAGTTTTAACCTATGGCTGTGAATCCTGGACTGTTCTTATAATGTTCCGACAGGACTTTTGGGATAAATGATGAGGGTGTGACTTGACATCTTGATTACTCGATCGTACATTGGTCTTGAGAGGAAAATATGTGCACAAAATAGGGATTTCACCCACTGGTATTATTCTCCATCATTGTGGAAAAGTTGAAGCACGGACTCAACGACATACTGTGGTTGTTGGCGAAGGAAGGACTCTCCATAGCATGGGTCATAGGTAGTTGAATCTCTTTAGGCGGCCTCCCGTATATTGTTAGACTTGCATGCTTCATCGCTGACAAAGACGAAATCTAAAATGTCTGAATTCGACATTTAACCAAACAGGTGACGTAGCTGGTTCAGACCTCGTTCAGATTATGATGACCGCTCATAAGGAAAGTACAATCCCCTCCGTGACTTCGGCAGACAAATAACTTCCATGATACACCAGGAAGAATAAGAAGCACCTCTCTCGGACTAAAACAATAGGTATATGATGCTTTCAACAGCCCTTAGCCAAGGCAGTATTGAACATGATGACACCAAAACAAAGGGGGTTAACCCTGACTTGATTTTCTCACAGCTGCCAACAAAATAACACTGGATGTTTTCCCATGTCACTGCCTGGGTTCTTGAAAAGACTGCAGTGTTAAATTTGACAAATGTTGATATACAAACGTACTGAGTGACAATTTACCACTTGTTATCAATCCCGCCACAATGTTCCTCGCTCTTTGCCTCAATGCCTGCAAAGTTAAAAATGACAAACTATGTACCTTCTGGCATAATATACATTTTCAATTTGCACAAACAGGTACACACATTGGCCATCCCCGATGTTCTCGGCTAGCACATTGTATCCAAATCTCTGTTGAAACGGGTCTCTATGCCTTGTCCGCAACATATTTAGTCTACTGGCCGGGGATGGGGGACGGCATTATAAACTGTCCCCACCACTCTCACGAGACAACACAGACGACTAACAGGACAACACAGATACCGTAACATTGATATATTCTCACCTACACACTTAAACACCCACTCTGAGAATACAACAATCTGTTTTAGAACATGACCGGGAGTGTGACTAACTGTCGGGGTTTGGTACATATCGGCTCCAATGTCTGGTTATTTTAGTCAAGCTCCACTGCACGATTTACTGCAGGTAAAAATGAGTACATAGGTATTCAAACCTTGCTCATGAATGGGACATAGTCACAAGACAGACCGGCCCCACCAACCGTCTGAAGCAATGGAGGGTCCTACCCAACTGTTTCCCCAGGCTGTCGTACACACAAAATACTTCCCTCTCCAGCATATTCTGTACACAGATGAAATAAAGATTCACACACACAATATATATGCGTACAGGTTCTGAATCTTTAACAAAGGCATTATGTAACACCTGAATAGTTTACCAGAAGTCCGGTAAAGGTAGGCTCTTCTTTAGATGAGATTGAAACAAAAGTGAAGATAGATTGAACTCTGCAGAAACTGTACAGAATTTACAAAGATATCAAAATCTTCAAAATACGATGAATCAGTAATCATAGCATGATAAGAATTGTAAGCAGAGGATTATGATACTGTGGTATAGACTTTGAAATAGCCAGTTCGAATCTCAGGCTGTCTCTCTTACAGAAGCAATGGTGCCATTGTAAACTTCACCAAAATACATAAATGACATGTATTATATTTCTCATATCAAACAAATATTGTATGACTTATATAACACAAATATTATCATTCAAAAAAAAAACCCTATTTATGTTCACCAATGCAACATAAAGGCAAAATGGACCCACAAGGGCCTACACTTTCTCCCTGAATAAAATCACATCTTTCACGTTGGCTGGCCAAGACTCAAGTGAAGTCCTGGTCCAGCCCAGGAGCTATGCTAATTCCAGCCCTGGCACAGAATTCCTCGCCTCTATCTGAACGATGGTATGTGCGCTAGGCATTACCTTATAAGGAACTGCCAGTCTCTGGTACGTAATATTACTCTTTCCTAGAAAAGGTATTTATAATCGTCTGCAAGCTGGATTAAACTGGGACGTTATGTCACAGCACACTAACCAGTCTGTTTCCTGCTCCAGTTTCTGTCTGGGTGGGCAAGCACACTAACCAGTCTGTTTCCTGTTTCAGTTTATGTCTGAGAGGGCAAGCACACTAAACAGTCTGTTTCCTACTCCAGTTTATGTCTGGGTGGGCAAGCACACTAACAACTCTGTCTCCTGCTCCAGTTTATGTCTGGGTGGGCAATCACACTAACCAATCCACCTCCTACTCCAGTTTATGTCTGTGTGGGCAAGCACACTAACCAGTCTGCCTCCTGTTCCAGTTTCTGTGTATGTATTGTAATGAGGTGTAGAATATTTAGTTGTGCAACAGCAAATCAGGTACAGGGACGACTAGCGCCACTTCTGTCACGTGGAAAAATACCTATAAGTACTATAGCTAATCTCATAAGAACTATTTTTAGCCCACATTATGCTACCAGTGTCAAACATGGACGCTTACTGCAACTAATGAATGAAAAATCATAACAACAGAGATGAGATGCCTTAGACAAGCTGCGAGAGTAACAGTGAGAGATATAATTAGGAATAAGGAAATTATAAGATGACAAGTTCTAAAACCAGTCATGGACTTCATGAAAGAACAGCTGAAATGGTTTGGCCTCCTCACAAGCATGCCCTGGTACAACCTGCCACATTGATGAGATATAATGAAGCAAGGGGAAGACCACATAAAAGATGGAATGATGTTAACTAGAACAACCTTAGAGAAATGAATACCAACTTACAAAGAGCATTAGAAAGAGTACATACAAGATCTTTACATCTTCCCCAACACTTCACTAGGGTAAATGGAGGAAGAGAAGAAGAAGTAGAATATCAGCACTTAGCATGCTATGGTTAAGTAGCCTAGAATATCTGTAGTTCAGTTTTGTAGTTTCAACAATTCTTTGTGTAAAATTATTTCTGGCATTTTTCAGGTGTCCCAACATGTGTCAGACACAGCTGTGTGCAAGCAGATTACTACGGCCAGTGGCCAGGGAGTTTCTCTGAGAAATCTGTGTGTAGAGCATGAGAAACCGGTGGCCAATCTGAACAAGAAACTGGCCAGTTTCAACCGTGATTATTACAGGTAGATTATTGTGGGTTGTCATTCATTCATTCAGTAGCATGTCCTTTGCGGAACTTTTCTCACATGGCAACCATCCAGAAAACTTCTCGCTTGGTTATAAGCAAGATGTCCCACATCCTGCACCCATCTTCTCTTTGGCCTTCCTCTTCTTCTCTTCCCAGGCATATACCCCATTCATGATTGTTCTCTCCAAACTCCCATGACATTTCAAGTGACCAAAATATTTCAATTATCATCTTTAGTAGCCAGTCTCTTCAGTATTCAGTTCTTGTTTTATGGATTCATTTGTTCTTTTCTGTATCCAAGATATCCTTAGAACCTGCCTATAACATTTATTTTCAAAGGTATTTATGCACTGTCCAGCTTGTTTTAGTAAATGTCCAGGTCTCATATGCGTTTTTGCAATGGAAAAGATGAATGCTCTTAAAGATCTAATTTGTGTAGGTATATCTGTCTCCCTCCACCATGTATTCAGTTCTTTAATTTCTGAAAAGCAATAGATATTCGTCTTTTAATTTCCTTCATTGTGTCACCATTGTTTGTAATTAATGACTCTAGATATTCTAAATGTTCCACCACCTCCCAGTGTGGGAGACACTACTTGTCTGTCTGGTCTTCCATGCCTCAATATATATATATATATACACACCTGTAAGTAATAGAAAAGTCAATAGAGACACAGAAAGACATATATTTGTGCTTCAAAGATTATACTAAGGCATTTGATAAAGTAAAACATGATGAACTGATTAAAATGTTGGAAAATATCAATATTGATGGGAAAGATTTAAGATTAATAAAGAATATTTACTGGAACCAAGTAGCAGCAATTAAAATTGGATATAAAGAGCGTAGTTATAAACAGATAAAGCTAGGACTATGACAGGGGTGTACCTCGTCACCAGATGTCTTCTCCCTGTATAGCGAAGTAAAAATGAGAGATCAAAGAGAAGCCAGGAATACTAATCGGAGGTTATAATATAAACATATACATATGCAGATGACACAGTATTGGTGGCAGATAATGCAACAGACCTACAACAATTGTTGGACATTGTAGTAACAGAGTGCACACAGAAAGGACTCCTTGAGTTTAAAGAAAACAGTAACTGGTGATATCAAAGAAAATGGTGATACCAAAATGTGAAATAAAAATAGAATGGAAAATTCTTAACCAAGTGGATAATTTTAAATACCTAGGAGCACTTATAACATCAGATGGAAGATGTACAACAGAGATTAAGAGTAGAATAGGGCAAACTAAAGCTGCATTTCAGAAAATGAAGAGTATCTTATGCAATAAGTCGCTATCAATGAATGTAAGAAAGTGCTAAAATGCTATATAGAACCAGTTTTGTTGTATGGCAGCGAATCATGTAATGTAAATGAACAAATTAGGAAGAACTTAGAAGCAACAGAGATGTGGTCTTTAAGATGAATGTTGCAAATTCCTTCCTTCGACTGCCAGAGTAACTAACAATGACTGCCTGAAAGAGGCTAATGAAACAAGAACACTATATACATCAATAAGAAAGAGACAAACAGTTTTCTTTGGTCATGTGATGAGAAGAGAGGCATTGGAGAACATCGTGACATCTGGAAAGATCGAGGGGAAGAGAGGCAGACCAAGAGAAATGATGGTGGACGGATTGAGACCGTGGCATGGAAGAATATCATCAGCAGAGTTGATCCAGAACACCAAAGACGGAGATCTGTGGAGAGCCATGAACGTCTGCGCCAGCTGGCAGGGCACTTGATGCTGATGATGATGACCTGTCTGTCAGGTCTTCCATGCCTGTATATATATATATGTCTGTTGTCTGGCTGTGTGAGGAGAGTTCTGATTACAGTATGTGTTTTCAATTTTAGGCTCCTAGAGAAAGATGATAATGCAGAGGATAATTTGACAGTGGCGACGAAGCGATTAAGAGACCTGCTTATTTTGATTGCGGGACAGCAGGAGCAGTCGCTGACAGGCTATGAAGGTGATTTATTTCTTGTGGGTGGTGGTGGATGTGTGTGATTGTGGTAGTTGATGACTGGTGGTGGTGTATGTTGTGTGGAGGTGCAGATTCTATTGCTTTCAAGTGTGAGAGCGAGAGATTCAAAGATAACTTTGCAAAGACATGTGGAGATGATAATTTGAACACACGCAGTTTGATTACTGCATTCATACTTGTTAGAAAACTGATATCTGTAGTTACAAAGTTATACTGACTAAATGCTCTCCAGTCATAGTTTTAATAATGAAATGCTCTACATGTAACTGGTCATTAAACTACTTCATATTGTTCTAACCGAACATTAACAGGAATTGACCAGAGAGTATTTAGTCTGTTTAACTTTGTAATCAGAGAACATGTAGTCTTTATAACTTTGTGACCAGAGAGTATTTAGTCTGTATAGCTTTCAATGCTCCCCTCCCCTTCCTGCATTTGTATGTTCCACACACAAAATTTAGATGCATATCCTTTACAGAATGTCGCAGTCCGCCCCATCATTATTTGTGCTGTTTGTGATTTATTGGGACATTAAGCTACTTCACATTGTTCTAATTGGACATTAAACTACTTTACATTGTAACTAGACACTACACAATAGAAGATTTCACATTGATTTTTTAACTTGACATTACAATACTGAAGATTTGATATTGCTCTAACTTGACATTACAGTGCAGAATACACTACTCTAACTTGACATTACAGCACAGGAGACTTGATATTACAGTACAGAAGACTTGACATACAGTACAGAAAACTTTAACTAGAAATTAAACTACTTCACATTGTTCTAACCAGACATTACATCACTTCACAGTGTTCTAACTGGACTTGAAACTACTTCATATTGTTCTAACTGGACAATAAACTACTTCATATTGTTCGAACGAACAATCAAACTTTATTTTTAAAGGGTTTAGAATTGGGCACGTAGGCCCTTCTACCACTCTCTTTCATACATGATTTCATTCACACATCATTCAAGGCTATCAGAGAACAGCAACAATATAAAAGATATGGATTATAAAGGCATGGGCAAAATGCGAACATCAATACTGTACGACTTAGTAATATTAGCTAATGGTGTAACACTTATTAGCCATGTGGAATATACTGGCCTACCAAAATGGGACTGGCTGTTATACTAGGGTTTTATTATTATTTGTATTATTAAGGGGGAAGATAATCCGTACTGAGATAGTGGTCGAATAATTTGCGATTATATGTATAGGGATCGGTGATGTCTTTGATTTCTAGTGGAAGATTGTTCCACAGCTGAGCTGCAGAGTACGTTGAGTTTGTTTTGTATATGTCAATCCTAGGCTTTGGAATGTGTAATATATTTAATCGTTTACTGTGTCTGGCATATTTCAGTACTGTAATGTCAAGATAGAGTAAAGTCTTTGATACTGTAATGTCAAGATAGTAAAGTCTTCGGTACTAATCAGTCATTAAGCTACTTATTGTTCTAACTGGACATTAAACTACTTCATCACATTGTTCTAACTGGACATTAAACTACTTCATATTGTTATAACTGGACAATAAATTACTTCATATTGTTCTAACTGGACATTACATTACTTCACATTGTTCTAACTAGACACTACACAATAGAAGATTTCACATTGATTTTTTAACTTGACATTACAATACTGAAGATTTGATATTGCTCTAACTTGACATTACAGTGCAGAATACACTACTCTAACTTGACATTACAGCACAGGAGACTTGATATTACAGTACAGAAGACTTGACATACAGTACAGAAAACTTTACTGTAACTTAACATTACAGCACAGAAGACTTCACATTACAATACAGAAGACTTACTCTATCTTGACATTACAGTGCCAAAGATTTTACTCTATCTTGACATTACAGTACCGAAGACTTTACTCTTATCTTGACATTACAGTACAGCTTGTGTGACATGTCCCTGATACATACATAAAAGTGTATATAACCTGTGGGATATGTCCCTGATACGTACAAACATACAAGTGTTTATGACTTGTGTCATGTTTTTCAGATACATACATAAAAGTGTCTATAACTTGTGTGACATGTCCCTGATACATGTATAAAAGTGTCTATATTTTCTATGATATGTCTCTGATCATAGAGGAAAGTGTCTCTAGCTTGTGTGATATGTCTCTGATAAAACATACACAAATTCTATTTTCTAGAGTCATCAGAGAAGGATTCTGTAGTCCCTGCGGTGAATGACCTTGGAAACCTGCACCAACATGTAAGTGGAGGATGTACAAAAGAAATCAAAGTTGGGATGCCTTTTGTACAGTCGACAGTTGAAGATGTGAATTCACAGAGTCTCATTACACAATCATTAGGCAGCTCATCTGTAAGTACATTTAAGTAAAAGACTCATATTTACAGAGGCCCTAAGCCTTACATGTTCCATAGGTTTACTGAGGCCTTAAGCTTTACATGTTCCATAGAACCAGTTTTAACCTATGGCTGTGAATCCTGGACTGTTCTTATAATGTTCCGACAGGACTTTTGGGATAAATGATGAGGGTGTGACTTGACATCTTGATTACTCGATCGTACATTGGTCTTGAGAGGAAAATATGTGCACAAAATAGGGATTTCACCCACTGATATTATTCTCCATCATTGTGGAAAAGTTGAAGCACGGACTCAACGACATACTGTGGTTGTTGGCGAAGGAAGGACTCTCCATAGCATGGGTCATAGGTAGTTGAATCTCTTTAGGCGGCCTCCCGTAGATTGTTAGACTTGCATGCTTCATCGCTGACAAAGACGAAATCTAAAATGTCTGAATTCGACATTTAACCAAACAGGTGACGTAGCTGGTTCAGACCTCGTTCAGATTATGATGACCGCTCATAAGGAAAGTACAATCCCCTCCGTGACTTCGGCAGACAAATAACTTCCATGATACACCAGGAAGAATAAGAAGCACCTCTCTCGGACTAAAACAATAGGTATATGATGCTTTCAACAGCCCTTAGCCAAGGCAGTATTGAACATGATGACACCAAAACAAAGGGGGTTAACCCTGACTTGATTTTCTCACAGCTGCCAACAAAATAACACTGGATGTTTTCCCATGTCACTGCCTGGGTTCTTGAAAAGACTGCAGTGTTAAATTTGACAAATGTTGATATACAAACGTACTGAGTGACAATTTACCACTTGTTATCAATCCCGCCACAATGTTCCTCGCTCTTTGCCTCAATGCCTGCAAAATTAAAAATGACAAACTATGTACCTGTTGGCATAATATACATTTTCAATTTGCACAAACAGGTACACACATTGGCCATCCCCGATGTTCTCGGCTAGCACATTGTATCCAAATCTGTTGAAACGGGTCTCTATGCCTTGTCCGCAACATATTTAGTCTACTGGCCGGGGATGGGGGACGGCATTATAAACTGTCCCCACCACTCTCACGAGACAACACAGACGACTAACAGAACAACACAGATACTGTAACATAGATATATTCTCACCTACACACTTAAACACCCACTCTGAGAATACAACAATCTGTTTTAGAACATGACCGGGAGTGTGACTAACTGTCGGGGTTTGGTACATATCGGCTCCAATGTCTGGTTATTTTAGTCAAGCTCCACTGCACGATTTACTGCAGGTAAAAATGAGTACATAGGTATTCAAACCTTGCTCATGAATGGGACATAGTCACAAGACAGACCGGCCCCACCAACCGTCTGAAGCAATGGAGGGTCCTACCCAACTGTTTCCCCAGGCTGTCGTACACACAAAATACTTCCCTCCCCAGCATATTCTGTACACAGATGAAATAAAGATTCACACACACAATATATATGCGTACAGGTTCTGAATCTTTAACAAAGGCATTATGTAACACCTGAATAGTTTACCAGAAGTCCGGTAAAGGTAGGCTCTTCTTTAGATGAGATTGAAACAAAAGTGAAGATAGATTGAACTCTGCAGAAACTGTACAGAATTTACAAAGATATCAAAATCTTCAAAATACGATGAATCAGTAATCATAGCATGATAAGAATTGTAAGCAGAGGATTATGATACTGTGGTATAGACTTTGAAATAGCCAGTTCGAATCTCAGGCTGTCTCTCTTACAGAAGCAATGGTGCCATTGTAAACTTCACCAAAATACATAAATGACATGTATTATATTTCTCATATCAAACAAATATTGTATGACTTATATAACACAAATATTATCATTCAAAAAAAAACCCTATTTATGCTCACCAATGCAACATAAAGGCAAAATGGACCCACAAGGGCCTACACTTTCTCCCTGAATAAAATCACATCTTTCACGTTGGCTGGCCAAGACTCAAGTGAAGTCCTGGTCCAGCCCGGGAGCTATGCTAATTCCAGCCCTGGCACAGAATTCCTCGCCTCTATCTGAACGATGGTATGTGCGCTAGGCATTACCTTATAAGGAACTGCCAGTCTCTGGTACGTAATATTACTCTTTCCTAGAAAAGGTATTTATAATCATCTGCAAGCTGGATTAAACTAGGACGTTATGTCACAGCACACTAACCAGTCTGTTTCCTGCTCCAGTTTCTGTCTGGGTGGGCAAGCACACTAACCAGTCTGTTTCCTGCTTCAGTTTATGTCTCAGAGGGCAAGCACACTAACAACTCTGTCTCCTGCTCCAGTTTATGTCTGGGTGGGCAATCACACTAACCAATCCACCTCCTACTCCAGTTTATGTCTGTGTGGGCAAGCACACTAACCAGTCTGCCTCCTGTTCCAGTTTCTGTGTATGTATTGTAATGAGGTGTAGAATATTTAGTTGTGCAACAGCAAATCAGGTACAGGGACGACTAGCGCCACTTCTGTCACGTGGAAAAATACCTATAAGTACTATAGCTAATCTCATAAGAACTATTTTTAGCCCACATTATGCTACCAGTGTCAAACATGGACGCTTACTGCAACTAATGAATGAAAAATCATAACAACAGAGATGAGATGCCTTAGACAAGCTGCGAGAGTAACAGTGAGAGATATAATTAGGAATAAGGAAATTATAAGATGACAAGTTCTAAAACCAGTCATGGACTTCATGAAAGAACAGCTGAAATGGTTTGGCCTCCTCACAAGCATGCCCTGGTACAACCTGCCACATTGATGAGATATAATGAAGCAAGGGGAAGACCACATAAAAGATGGAATGATGTTAACTAGAACAACCTTAGAGAAATGAATACCAACTTACAAAGAGCATTAGAAAGAGTACATACAAGATCTTTACATCTTCCCCAACACTTCACTAGGGTAAATGGAGGAAGAGAAGAAGAAGTAGAATATCAGCACTTAGCATGCTATGGTTAAGTAGCCTAGAATATCTGTAGTTCAGTTTTGTAGTTTCAACAATTCTTTGTGTAAAATTATTTCTGGCATTTTTCAGGTGTCCCAACATGTGTCAGACACAGCTGTGTGCAAGCAGATTACTACGGCCAGTGGCCAGGGAGTTTCTCTGAGAAATCTGTGTGTAGAGCATGAGAAACCGGTGGCCAATCTGAACAAGAAACTGGCCAGTTTCAACCGTGATTATTACAGGTAGATTATTGTGGGTTGTCATTCATTCATTCATTCAGTAGCATGTCCTTTGCGGAACTTTTCTCACATGGCAACCATCCAGAAAACTTATCGCTTGGTTATAAGCAAGATGTCCCACATCCTGCACCCATCTTCTCTTTGGCCTTCCTCTTCTTCTCTTCCCAGGCATATACCCCATCCATGATTGTTCTCTCCAAACTCCCATGACATTTCAAGTGACCAAAATATTTCAATTATCATCTTTAGTAGCCAGTCTCTTCAGTATTCAGTTCTTGTTTTATGGATTCATTTGTTCTTTTCTGTATCCAAGATATCCTTAGAACCTGCCTATAACATTTATTTTCAAAGGTATTTATGCACTGTCCAGCTTGTTTTAGTAAATGTCCAGGTCTCATATGCGTTTTTTGCAATGGAAAAGATGAATGCTCTTAAAGATCTAATTTGTGTAGGTATATCTGTCTCCCTCCACCATGTATTCAGTTCTTTAATTTCTGAAAAGCAATAGATATTCGTCTTTTAATTTCCTTCATTGTGTCACCATTGTTTGTAATTAATGACTCTAGATATTCTAAATGTTCCACCACCTCCCAGTGTGGGAGACACTACTTGTCTGTCTGGTCTTCCATGCCTCAATATATATATATATACACACCTGTAAGTAATAGAAAAGTCAATAGAGACACAGAAAGACATATATTTGTGCTTCAAAGATTATACTAAGGCATTTGATAAAGTAAAACATGATGAACTGATTAAAATGTTGGAAAATATCAATATTGATGGGAAAGATTTAAGATTAATAAAGAATATTTACTGGAACCAAGTAGCAGCAATTAAAATTGGATATAAAGAGCGTAGTTATAAACAGATAAAGCTAGGACTATGACAGGGGTGTACCTCGTCACCAGATGTCTTCTCCCTGTATAGCGAAGTAAAAATGAGAGATCAAAGAGAAGCCAGGAATACTAATCGGAGGTTATAATATAAACATATACATATGCAGATGACACAGTATTGGTGGCAGATAATGCAACAGACCTACAACAATTGTTGGACATTGTAGTAACAGAGTGCACACAGAAAGGACTCCTTGAGTTTAAAGAAAACAGTAACTGGTGATATCAAAGAAAATGGTGATACCAAAATGTGAAATAAAAATAGAATGGAAAATTCTTAACCAAGTGGATAATTTTAAATACCTAGGAGCACTTATAACATCAGATGGAAGATGTACAACAGAGATTAAGAGTAGAATAGGGCAAACTAAAGCTGCATTTCAGAAAATGAAGAGTATCTTATGCAATAAGTCGCTATCAATGAATGTAAGAAAGTGCTAAAATGCTATATAGAACCAGTTTTGTTGTATGGCAGCGAATCATGTAATGTAAATGAACAAATTAGGAAGAACTTAGAAGCAACAGAGATGTGGTCTTTAAGATGAATGTTGCAAATTCCTTCCTTCGACTGCCAGAGTAACTAACAATGACTGCCTGAAAGAGGCTAATGAAACAAGAACACTATATACATCAATAAGAAAGAGACAAACAGTTTTCTTTGGTCATGTGATGAGAAGAGAGGCATTGGAGAACATCGTGACATCTGGAAAGATCGAGGGGAAGAGAGGCAGACCAAGAGAAATGATGGTGGACGGATTGAGACCGTGGCATGGAAGAATATCATCAGCAGAGTTGATCCAGAACACCAAAGACGGAGATCTGTGGAGAGCCATGAACGTCTGCGCCAGCTGGCAGGGCACTTGATGCTGATGATGATGACCTGTCTGTCAGGTCTTCCATGCCTGTATATATATATATGTCTGTTGTCTGGCTGTGTGAGGAGAGTTCTGATTACAGTATGTGTTTTCAATTTTAGGCTCCTAGAGAAAGATGATAATGCAGAGGATAATTTGACAGTGGCGACGAAGCGATTAAGAGACCTGCTTATTTTGATTGCGGGACAGCAGGAGCAGTCGCTGACAGGCTATGAAGGTGATTTATTTCTTTTGGGTGGTGGTGGATGTGTGTGATTGTGGTAGTTGATGACTGGTGGTGGTGTATGTTGTGTGGAGGTGCAGATTCTATTGCTTTCAAGTGTGAGAGCGAGAGATTCAAAGATAACTTTGCAAAGACATGTGGAGATGATAATTTGAACACACGCAGTTTGATTACTGCATTCATACTTGTTAGAAAACTGATATCTGTAGTTACAAAGTTATACTGACTAAATGCTCTCCAGTCATAGTTTTAATAATGAAATGCTCTACATGTAACTGGTCATTAAACTACTTCATATTGTTCTAACCGAACATTAACAGGAATTGACCAGAGAGTATTTAGTCTGTTTAACTTTGTAATCAGAGAACATGTAGTCTTTATAACTTTGTGACCAGAGAGTATTTAGTCTGTATAGCTTTCAATGCTCCCCTCCCCTTCCTGCATTTGTATGTTCCACACACAAAATTTAGATGCATATCCTTTACAGAATGTCGCAGTCCGCCCCATCATTATTTGTGCTGTTTGTGATTTATTGGGACATTAAGCTACTTCACATTGTTCTAATTGGACATTAAACTACTTTACATTGTAACTAGACACTACACAATAGAAGATTTCACATTGATTTTTTAACTTGACATTACAATACTGAAGATTTGATATTGCTCTAACTTGACATTACAGTGCAGAATACACTACTCTAACTTGACATTACAGCACAGGAGACTTGATATTACAGTACAGAAGACTTGACATACAGTACAGAAAACTTTAACTAGAAATTAAACTACTTCACATTGTTCTAACCAGACATTACATCACTTCACAGTGTTCTAACTGGACTTGAAACTACTTCATATTGTTCTAACTGGACAATAAACTACTTCATATTGTTCGAACGAACAATCAAACTTTATTTTTAAAGGGTTTAGAATTGGGCACGTAGGCCCTTCTACCACTCTCTTTCATACATGATTTCATTCACACATCATTCAAGGCTATCAGAGAACAGCAACAATATAAAAGATATGGATTATAAAGGCATGGGCAAAATGCGAACATCAATACTGTACGACTTAGTAATATTAGCTAATGGTGTAACACTTATTAGCCATGTGGAATATACTGGCCTACCAAAATGGGACTGGCTGTTATACTAGGGTTTTATTATTATTTGTATTATTAAGGGGGAAGATAATCCGTACTGAGATAGTGGTCGAATAATTTGCGATTATATGTATAGGGATTGGTGATGTCTTTGATTTCTAGTGGAAGATTGTTCCACAGCTGAGCTGCAGAGTACGTTGAGTTTGTTTTGTATATGTCAATCCTAGGCTTTGGAATGTGTAATATATTTAATCGTTTACTGTGTCTGGCATATTTCAGTACTGTAATGTCAAGATAGAGTAAAGTCTTTGATACTGTAATGTCAAGATAGTAAAGTCTTCGGTACTAATCAGTCATTAAGCTACTTATTGTTCTAACTGGACATTAAACTACTTCATCACATTGTTCTAACTGGACATTAAACTACTTCATATTGTTATAACTGGACAATAAATTACTTCATATTGTTCTAACTGGACATTACATTACTTCACATTGTTCTAACTAGACACTACACAATAGAAGATTTCACATTGATTTTTTAACTTGACATTACAATACTGAAGATTTGATATTGCTCTAACTTGACATTACAGTGCAGAATACACTACTCTAACTTGACATTACAGCACAGGAGACTTGATATTACAGTACAGAAGACTTGACATACAGTACAGAAAACTTTACTGTAACTTAACATTACAGCACAGAAGACTTCACATTACAATACAGAAGACTTACTCTATCTTGACATTACAGTGCCAAAGATTTTACTCTATCTTGACATTACAGTACCGAAGACTTTACTCTTATCTTGACATTACAGTACAGCTTGTGTGACATGTCCCTGATACATACATAAAAGTGTATATAACCTGTGGGATATGTCCCTGATACGTACAAACATACAAGTGTTTATGACTTGTGTCATGTTTTTCAGATACATACATAAAAGTGTCTATAACTTGTGTGACATGTCCCTGATACATGTATAAAAGTGTCTATATTTTCTATGATATGTCTCTGATCATAGAGGAAAGTGTCTCTAGCTTGTGTGATATGTCTTTGATACATACATAACAATGTCTATAGCTTGTGTGATATGTCTCTGATAAAACATACACAAATTCTATTTTCTAGAGTCATCAGAGAAGGATTCTGTAGTCCCTGCGGTGAATGACCTTGGAAATCTGCACCAACATGTAAGTGGAGGATGTACAAAAGAAATCAAAGTTGGGATGCCTTTTGTACAGTCGACAGTTGAAGATGTGAATTCACAGAGTCTCATTACACAATCATTAGGCAGCTCATCTGTAAGTACATTTAAGTAAAAGACTCATATTTACAGAGGCCCTAAGCCTTACATGTTCCATAGGTTTACTGAGGCCTTAAGCTTTACATGTTCCATAGAACCAGTTTTAACCTATGGCTGTGAATCCTGGACTGTTCTTATAATGTTCCGACAGGACTTTTGGGATAAATGATGAGGGTGTGACTTGACATCTTGATTACTCGATCGTACATTGGTCTTGAGAGGAAAATATGTGCACAAAATAGGGATTTCACCCACTGATATTCTCCATCATTGTGGAAAAGTTGAAGCACGGACTCAACGACATACTGTGGTTGTTGGCGAAGGAAGGACTCTCCATAGCATGGGTCATAGGTAGTTGAATCTCTTTAGGCGGCCTCCCGTAGATTGTTAGACTTGCATGCTTCATTGCTGACAAAGACGAAATCTAAAATGTCTGAATTCGACATTTAACCAAACAGGTGACGTAGCTGGTTCAGACCTCGTTCAGATTATGATGACCGCTCATAAGGAAAGTACAATCCCCTCCGTGACTTCGGCAGACAAATAACTTCCATGATACACCAGGAAGAATAAGAAGCACCTCTCTCGGACTAAAACAATAGGTATATGATGCTTTCAACAGCCCTTAGCCAAGGCAGTATTGAACATGATGACACCAAAACAAAGGGGGTTAACCCTGACTTGATTTTCTCACAGCTGCCAACAAAATAACACTGGATGTTTTCCCATGTCACTGCCTGGGTTCTTGAAAAGACTGCAGTGTTAAATTTGACAAATGTTGATATACAAACGTACTGAGTGACAATTTACCACTTGTTATCAATCCCGCCACAATGTTCCTCGCTCTTTGCCTCAATGCCTGCAAAATTAAAAATGACAAACTATGTACCTGTTGGCATAATATACATTTTCAATTTGCACAAACAGGTACACACATTGGCCATCCCCGATGTTCTCGGCTAGCACATTGTATCCAAATCTCTGTTGAAACGGGTCTCTATGCCTTGTCCGCAACATATTTAGTCTACTGGCCGGGGATGGGGGACGGCATTATAAACTGTCCCCACCACTCTCACGAGACAACACAGACGACTAACAGAACAACACAGATACTGTAACATAGATATATTCTCACCTACACACTTAAACACCCACTCTGAGAATACAACAATCTGTTTTAGAACATGACCGGGAGTGTGACTAACTGTCGGGGTTTGGTACATATCGGCTCCAATGTCTGGTTGTTTTAGTCAAGCTCCACTGCACGATTTACTGCAGGTAAAAATGAGTACATAGGTATTCAAACCTTGCTCATGAATGGGACATAGTCACAAGACAGACCGGCCCCACCAACCGTCTGAAGCAATGGAGGGTCCTACCCAACTGTTTCCCCAGGCTGTCGTACACACAAAATACTTCCCTCCCCAGCATATTCTGTACACAGATGAAATAAAGATTCACACACACAATATATATGCGTACAGGTTCTGAATCTTTAACAAAGGCATTATGTAACACCTGAATAGTTTACCAGAAGTCCGGTAAAGGTAGGCTCTTCTTTAGATGAGATTGAAACAAAAGTGAAGATAGATTGAACTCTGCAGAAACTGTACAGAATTTACAAAGATATCAAAATCTTCAAAATACGATGAATCAGTAATCATAGCATGATAAGAATTGTAAGCAGAGGATTATGATACTGTGGTATAGACTTTGAAATAGCCAGTTCGAATCTCAGGCTGTCTCTCTTACAGAAGCAATGGTGCCATTGTAAACTTCACCAAAATACATAAATGACATGTATTATATTTCTCATATCAAACAAATATTGTATGACTTATATAACACAAATATTATCATTCAAAAAAAAACCCTATTTATGCTCACCAATGCAACATAAAGGCAAAATGGACCCACAAGGGCCTACACTTTCTCCCTGAATAAAATCACATCTTTCACGTTGGCTGGCCAAGACTCAAGTGAAGTCCTGGTCCAGCCCGGGAGCTATGCTAATTCCAGCCCTGGCACAGAATTCCTCGCCTCTATCTGAACGATGGTATGTGCGCTAGGCATTACCTTATAAGGAACTGCCAGTCTCTGGTACGTAATATTACTCTTTCCTAGAAAAGGTATTTATAATCATCTGCAAGCTGGATTAAACTAGGACGTTATGTCACAGCACACTAACCAGTCTGTTTCCTGCTCCAGTTTCTGTCTGGGTGGGCAAGCACACTAACCAGTCTGTTTCCTGCTTCAGTTTATGTCTCAGAGGGCAAGAACACTAACAACTCTGTCTCCTGCTCCAGTTTATGTCTGGGTGGGCAATCACACTAACCAATCCACCTCCTACTCCAGTTTATGTCTGTGTGGGCAAGCACACTAACCAGTCTGCCTCCTGTTCCAGTTTCTGTGTATGTATTGTAATGAGGTGTAGAATATTTAGTTGTGCAACAGCAAATCAGGTACAGGGACGACTAGCGCCACTTCTGTCACGTGGAAAAATACCTATAAGTACTATAGCTAATCTCATAAGAACTATTTTTAGCCCACATTATGCTACCAGTGTCAAACATGGACGCTTACTGCAACTAATGAATGAAAAATCATAACAACAGAGATGAGATGCCTTAGACAAGCTGCGAGAGTAACAGTGAGAGATATAATTAGGAATAAGGAAATTATAAGATGACAAGTTCTAAAACCAGTCATGGACTTCATGAAAGAACAGCTGAAATGGTTTGGCCTCCTCACAAGCATGCCCTGGTACCACCTGCCACATTGATGAGATATAATGAAGCAAGGGGAAGACCACATAAAAGATGGAATGATGTTAACTAGAACAACCTTAGAGAAATGAATACCAACTTACAAAGAGCATTAGAAAGAGTACATACAAGATCTTTACATCTTCCCCAACACTTCACTAGGGTAAATGGAGGAAGAGAAGAAGAAGTAGAATATCAGCACTTAGCATGCTATGGTTAAGTAGCCTAGAATATCTGTAGTTCAGTTTTGTAGTTTCAACAATTCTTTGTGTAAAATTATTTCTGGCATTTTTCAGGTGTCCCAACATGTGTCAGACACAGCTGTGTGCAAGCAGATTACTACGGCCAGTGGCCAGGGAGTTTCTCTGAGAAATCTGTGTGTAGAGCATGAGAAACCGGTGGCCAATCTGAACAAGAAACTGGCCAGTTTCAACCGTGATTATTACAGGTAGATTATTGTGGGTTGTCATTCATTCATTCATTCAGTAGCATGTCCTTTGCGGAACTTTTCTCACATGGCAACCATCCAGAAAACTTATCGCTTGGTTATAAGCAAGATGTCCCACATCCTGCACCCATCTTCTCTTTGGCCTTCCTCTTCTTCTCTTCCCAGGCATATACCCCATCCATGATTGTTCTCTCCAAACTCCCATGACATTTCAAGTGACCAAAATATTTCAATTATCATCTTTAGTAGCCAGTCTCTTCAGTATTCAGTTCCTTGTTTTATGGATTCATTTGTTCTTTTCTGTATCCAAGATATCCTTAGAACCTGCCTATAACATTTATTTTCAAAGGTATTTATGCACTGTCCAGCTTGTTTTAGTAAATGTCCAGGTCTCATATGCGTTTTTTGCAATGGAAAAGATGAATGCTCTTAAAGATCTAATTTGTGTAGGTATATCTGTCTCCCTCCACCATGTATTCAGTTCTTTAATTTCTGAAAAGCAATAGATATTCGTCTTTTAATTTCCTTCATTGTGTCACCATTGTTTGTAATTAATGACTCTAGATATTCTAAATGTTCCACCACCTCCCAGTGTGGGAGACACTACTTGTCTGTCTGGTCTTCCATGCCTCAATATATATATATATACACACCTGTAAGTAATAGAAAAGTCAATAGAGACACAGAAAGACATATATTTGTGCTTCAAAGATTATACTAAGGCATTTGATAAAGTAAAACATGATGAACTGATTAAAATGTTGGAAAATATCAATATTGATGGGAAAGATTTAAGATTAATAAAGAATATTTACTGGAACCAAGTAGCAGCAATTAAAATTGGATATAAAGAGCGTAGTTATAAACAGATAAAGCTAGGACTATGACAGGGGTGTACCTCGTCACCAGATGTCTTCTCCCTGTATAGCGAAGTAAAAATGAGAGATCAAAGAGAAGCCAGGAATACTAATCGGAGGTTATAATATAAACATATACATATGCAGATGACACAGTATTGGTGGCAGATAATGCAACAGACCTACAACAATTGTTGGACATTGTAGTAACAGAGTGCACACAGAAAGGACTCCTTGAGTTTAAAGAAAACAGTAACTGGTGATATCAAAGAAAATGGTGATACCAAAATGTGAAATAAAAATAGAATGGAAAATTCTTAACCAAGTGGATAATTTTAAATACCTAGGAGCACTTATAACATCAGATGGAAGATGTACAACAGAGATTAAGAGTAGAATAGGGCAAACTAAAGCTGCATTTCAGAAAATGAAGAGTATCTTATGCAATAAGTCGCTATCAATGAATGTAAGAAAGTGCTAAAATGCTATATAGAACCAGTTTTGTTGTATGGCAGCGAATCATGTAATGTAAATGAACAAATTAGGAAGAACTTAGAAGCAACAGAGATGTGGTCTTTAAGATGAATGTTGCAAATTCCTTCCTTCGACTGCCAGAGTAACTAACAATGACTGCCTGAAAGAGGCTAATGAAACAAGAACACTATATACATCAATAAGAAAGAGACAAACAGTTTTCTTTGGTCATGTGATGAGAAGAGAGGCATTGGAGAACATCGTGACATCTGGAAAGATCGAGGGGAAGAGAGGCAGACCAAGAGAAATGATGGTGGACGGATTGAGACCGTGGCATGGAAGAATATCATCAGCAGAGTTGATCCAGAACACCAAAGACGGAGATCTGTGGAGAGCCATGAACGTCTGCGCCAGCTGGCAGGGCACTTGATGCTGATGATGATGACCTGTCTGTCAGGTCTTCCATGCCTGTATATATATATATGTCTGTTGTCTGGCTGTGTGAGGAGAGTTCTGATTACAGTATGTGTTTTCAATTTTAGGCTCCTAGAGAAAGATGATAATGCAGAGGATAATTTGACAGTGGCGACGAAGCGATTAAGAGACCTGCTTATTTTGATTGCGGGACAGCAGGAGCAGTCGCTGACAGGCTATGAAGGTGATTTATTTCTTTTGGGTGGTGGTGGATGTGTGTGATTGTGGTAGTTGATGACTGGTGGTGGTGTATGTTGTGTGGAGGTGCAGATTCTATTGCTTTCAAGTGTGAGAGCGAGAGATTCAAAGATAACTTTGCAAAGACATGTGGAGATGATAATTTGAACACACGCAGTTTGATTACTGCATTCATACTTGTTAGAAAACTGATATCTGTAGTTACAAAGTTATACTGACTAAATGCTCTCCAGTCATAGTTTTAATAATGAAATGCTCTACATGTAACTGGTCATTAAACTACTTCATATTGTTCTAACCGAACATTAACAGGAATTGACCAGAGAGTATTTAGTCTGTTTAACTTTGTAATCAGAGAACATGTAGTCTTTATAACTTTGTGACCAGAGAGTATTTAGTCTGTATAGCTTTCAATGCTCCCCTCCCCTTCCTGCATTTGTATGTTCCACACACAAAATTTAGATGCATATCCTTTACAGAATGTCGCAGTCCGCCCCATCATTATTTGTGCTGTTTGTGATTTATTGGGACATTAAGCTACTTCACATTGTTCTAATTGGACATTAAACTACTTTACATTGTAACTAGACACTACACAATAGAAGATTTCACATTGATTTTTTAACTTGACATTACAATACTGAAGATTTGATATTGCTCTAACTTGACATTACAGTGCAGAATACACTACTCTAACTTGACATTACAGCACAGGAGACTTGATATTACAGTACAGAAGACTTGACATACAGTACAGAAAACTTTAACTAGAAATTAAACTACTTCACATTGTTCTAACCAGACATTACATCACTTCACAGTGTTCTAACTGGACTTGAAACTACTTCATATTGTTCTAACTGGACAATAAACTACTTCATATTGTTCGAACGAACAATCAAACTTTATTTTTAAAGGGTTTAGAATTGGGCACGTAGGCCCTTCTACCACTCTCTTTCATACATGATTTCATTCACACATCATTCAAGGCTATCAGAGAACAGCAACAATATAAAAGATATGGATTATAAAGGCATGGGCAAAATGCGAACATCAATACTGTACGACTTAGTAATATTAGCTAATGGTGTAACACTTATTAGCCATGTGGAATATACTGGCCTACCAAAATGGGACTGGCTGTTATACTAGGGTTTTATTATTATTTGTATTATTAAGGGGGAAGATAATCCGTACTGAGATAGTGGTCGAATAATTTGCGATTATATGTATAGGGATTGGTGATGTCTTTGATTTCTAGTGGAAGATTGTTCCACAGCTGAGCTGCAGAGTACGTTGAGTTTGTTTTGTATATGTCAATCCTAGGCTTTGGAATGTGTAATATATTTAATCGTTTACTGTGTCTGGCATATTTCAGTACTGTAATGTCAAGATAGAGTAAAGTCTTTGATACTGTAATGTCAAGATAGTAAAGTCTTCGGTACTAATCAGTCATTAAGCTACTTATTGTTCTAACTGGACATTAAACTACTTCATCACATTGTTCTAACTGGACATTAAACTACTTCATATTGTTATAACTGGACAATAAATTACTTCATATTGTTCTAACTGGACATTACATTACTTCACATTGTTCTAACTAGACACTACACAATAGAAGATTTCACATTGATTTTTTAACTTGACATTACAATACTGAAGATTTGATATTGCTCTAACTTGACATTACAGTGCAGAATACACTACTCTAACTTGACATTACAGCACAGGAGACTTGATATTACAGTACAGAAGACTTGACATACAGTACAGAAAACTTTACTGTAACTTAACATTACAGCACAGAAGACTTCACATTACAATACAGAAGACTTACTCTATCTTGACATTACAGTGCCAAAGATTTTACTCTATCTTGACATTACA
Organism: Cepaea hortensis; assembly: GCA_963921405.1. Taxonomy (NCBI): domain Eukaryota; kingdom Metazoa; phylum Mollusca; class Gastropoda; order Stylommatophora; family Helicidae; genus Cepaea; species Cepaea hortensis. Next base: position 12,948,855 of record OY992882.1, read on the forward strand.
GTACCGAAGACTTTACTCTTATCTTGACATTACAGTACAGCTTGTGTGACATGTCCCTGATACATACATAAAAGTGTATATAACCTGTGGGATATGTCCCTGATACGTACAAACATACAAGTGTTTATGACTTGTGTCATGTTTTTCAGATACATACATAAAAGTGTCTATAACTTGTGTGACATGTCCCTGATACATGTATAAAAGTGTCTATATTTTCTATGATATGTCTCTGATCATAGAGGAAAGTGTCTCTAGCTTGTGTGATATGTCTTTGATACATACATAACAATGTCTATAGCTTGTGTGATATGTCTCTGATAAAACATACACAAATTCTATTTTCTAGAGTCATCAGAGAAGGATTCTGTAGTCCCTGCGGTGAATGACCTTGGAAATCTGCACCAACATGTAAGTGGAGGATGTACAAAAGAAATCAAAGTTGGGATGCCTTTTGTACAGTCGACAGTTGAAGATGTGAATTCACAGAGTCTCATTACACAATCATTAGGCAGCTCATCTGTAAGTACATTTAAGTAAAAGACTCATATTTACAGAGGCCCTAAGCCTTACATGTTCCATAGGTTTACTGAGGCCTTAAGCTTTACATGTTCCATAGAACCAGTTTTAACCTATGGCTGTGAATCCTGGACTGTTCTTATAATGTTCCGACAGGACTTTTGGGATAAATGATGAGGGTGTGACTTGACATCTTGATTACTCGATCGTACATTGGTCTTGAGAGGAAAATATGTGCACAAAATAGGGATTTCACCCACTGATATTATTCTCCATCATTGTGGAAAAGTTGAAGCACGGACTCAACGACATACTGTGGTTGTTGGCGAAGGAAGGACTCTCCATAGCATGGGTCATAGGTAGTTGAATCTCTTTAGGCGGCCTCCCGTAGATTGTTAGACTTGCATGCTTCATTGCTGACAAAGACGAAATCTAAAATGTCTGAAGTCGACATTTAACCAAACAGGTGACGTAGCTGGTTCAGACCTCGTTCAGATTATGATGACCGCTCATAAGGAAAGTACAATCCCCTCCGTGACTTCGGCAGACAAATAACTTCCATGATACACCAGGAAGAATAAGAAGCACCTCTCTCGGACTAAAACAATAGGTATATGATGCTTTCAACAGCCCTTAGCCAAGGCAGTATTGAACATGATGACACCAAAACAAAGGGGGTTAACCCTGACTTGATTTTCTCACAGCTGCCAACAAAATAACACTGGATGTTTTCCCATGTCACTGCCTGGGTTCTTGAAAAGACTGCAGTGTTAAATTTGACAAATGTTGATATACAAACGTACTGAGTGACAATTTACCACTTGTTATCAATCCCGCCACAATGTTCCTCGCTCTTTGCCTCAATGCCTGCAAAATTAAAAATGACAAACTATGTACCTGTTGGCATAATATACATTTTCAATTTGCACAAACAGGTACACACATTGGCCATCCCCGATGTTCTCGGCTAGCACATTGTATCCAAATCTCTGTTGAAACGGGTCTCTATGCCTTGTCCGCAACATATTTAGTCTACTGGCCGGGGATGGGGGACGGCATTATAAACTGTCCCCACCACTCTCACGAGACAACACAGACGACTAACAGAACAACACAGATACTGTAACATAGATATATTCTCACCTACACACTTAAACACCCACTCTGAGAATACAACAATCTGTTTTAGAACATGACCGGGAGTGTGACTAACTGTCGGGGTTTGGTACATATCGGCTCCAATGTCTGGTTGTTTTAGTCAAGCTCCACTGCACGATTTACTGCAGGTAAAAATGAGTACATAGGTATTCAAACCTTGCTCATGAATGGGACATAGTCACAAGACAGACCGGCCCCACCAACCGTCTGAAGCAATGGAGGGTCCTACCCAACTGTTTCCCCAGGCTGTCGTACACACAAAATACTTCCCTCCCCAGCATATTCTGTACACAGATGAAATAAAGATTCACACACACAATATATATGCGTACAGGTTCTGAATCTTTAACAAAGGCATTATGTAACACCTGAATAGTTTACCAGAAGTCCGGTAAAGGTAGGCTCTTCTTTAGATGAGATTGAAACAAAAGTGAAGATAGATTGAACTCTGCAGAAACTGTACAGAATTTACAAAGATATCAAAATCTTCAAAATACGATGAATCAGTAATCATAGCATGATAAGAATTGTAAGCAGAGGATTATGATACTGTGGTATAGACTTTGAAATAGCCAGTTCGAATCTCAGGCTGTCTCTCTTACAGAAGCAATGGTGCCATTGTAAACTTCACCAAAATACATAAATGACATGTATTATATTTCTCATATCAAACAAATATTGTATGACTTATATAACACAAATATTATCATTCAAAAAAAAACCCTATTTATGCTCACCAATGCAACATAAAGGCAAAATGGACCCACAAGGGCCTACACTTTCTCCCTGAATAAAATCACATCTTTCACGTTGGCTGGCCAAGACTCAAGTGAAGTCCTGGTCCAGCCCGGGAGCTATGCTAATTCCAGCCCTGGCACAGAATTCCTCGCCTCTATCTGAACGATGGTATGTGCGCTAGGCATTACCTTATAAGGAACTGCCAGTCTCTGGTACGTAATATTACTCTTTCCTAGAAAAGGTATTTATAATCATCTGCAAGCTGGATTAAACTAGGACGTTATGTCACAGCACACTAACCAGTCTGTTTCCTGCTCCAGTTTCTGTCTGGGTGGGCAAGCACACTAACCAGTCTGTTTCCTGCTTCAGTTTATGTCTCAGAGGGCAAGAACACTAACAACTCTGTCTCCTGCTCCAGTTTATGTCTGGGTGGGCAATCACACTAACCAATCCACCTCCTACTCCAGTTTATGTCTGTGTGGGCAAGCACACTAACCAGTCTGCCTCCTGTTCCAGTTTCTGTGTATGTATTGTAATGAGGTGTAGAATATTTAGTTGTGCAACAGCAAATCAGGTACAGGGACGACTAGCGCCACTTCTGTCACGTGGAAAAATACCTATAAGTACTATAGCTAATCTCATAAGAACTATTTTTAGCCCACATTATGCTACCAGTGTCAAACATGGACGCTTACTGCAACTAATGAATGAAAAATCATAACAACAGAGATGAGATGCCTTAGACAAGCTGCGAGAGTAACAGTGAGAGATATAATTAGGAATAAGGAAATTATAAGATGACAAGTTCTAAAACCAGTCATGGACTTCATGAAAGAACAGCTGAAATGGTTTGGCCTCCTCACAAGCATGCCCTGGTACCACCTGCCACATTGATGAGATATAATGAAGCAAGGGGAAGACCACATAAAAGATGGAATGATGTTAACTAGAACAACCTTAGAGAAATGAATACCAACTTACAAAGAGCATTAGAAAGAGTACATACAAGATCTTTACATCTTCCCCAACACTTCACTAGGGTAAATGGAGGAAGAGAAGAAGAAGTAGAATATCAGCACTTAGCATGCTATGGTTAAGTAGCCTAGAATATCTGTAGTTCAGTTTTGTAGTTTCAACAATTCTTTGTGTAAAATTATTTCTGGCATTTTTCAGGTGTCCCAACATGTGTCAGACACAGCTGTGTGCAAGCAGATTACTACGGCCAGTGGCCAGGGAGTTTCTCTGAGAAATCTGTGTGTAGAGCATGAGAAACCGGTGGCCAATCTGAACAAGAAACTGGCCAGTTTCAACCGTGATTATTACAGGTAGATTATTGTGGGTTGTCATTCATTCATTCATTCAGTAGCATGTCCTTTGCGGAACTTTTCTCACATGGCAACCATCCAGAAAACTTATCGCTTGGTTATAAGCAAGATGTCCCACATCCTGCACCCATCTTCTCTTTGGCCTTCCTCTTCTTCTCTTCCCAGGCATATACCCCATCCATGATTGTTCTCTCCAAACTCCCATGACATTTCAAGTGACCAAAATATTTCAATTATCATCTTTAGTAGCCAGTCTCTTCAGTATTCAGTTCCTTGTTTTATGGATTCATTTGTTCTTTTCTGTATCCAAGATATCCTTAGAACCTGCCTATAACATTTATTTTCAAAGGTATTTATGCACTGTCCAGCTTGTTTTAGTAAATGTCCAGGTCTCATATGCGTTTTTTGCAATGGAAAAGATGAATGCTCTTAAAGATCTAATTTGTGTAGGTATATCTGTCTCCCTCCACCATGTATTCAGTTCTTTAATTTCTGAAAAGCAATAGATATTCGTCTTTTAATTTCCTTCATTGTGTCACCATTGTTTGTAATTAATGACTCTAGATATTCTAAATGTTCCACCACCTCCCAGTGTGGGAGACACTACTTGTCTGTCTGGTCTTCCATGCCTCAATATATATATATATACACACCTGTAAGTAATAGAAAAGTCAATAGAGACACAGAAAGACATATATTTGTGCTTCAAAGATTATACTAAGGCATTTGATAAAGTAAAACATGATGAACTGATTAAAATGTTGGAAAATATCAATATTGATGGGAAAGATTTAAGATTAATAAAGAATATTTACTGGAACCAAGTAGCAGCAATTAAAATTGGATATAAAGAGCGTAGTTATAAACAGATAAAGCTAGGACTATGACAGGGGTGTACCTCGTCACCAGATGTCTTCTCCCTGTATAGCGAAGTAAAAATGAGAGATCAAAGAGAAGCCAGGAATACTAATCGGAGGTTATAATATAAACATATACATATGCAGATGACACAGTATTGGTGGCAGATAATGCAACAGACCTACAACAATTGTTGGACATTGTAGTAACAGAGTGCACACAGAAAGGACTCCTTGAGTTTAAAGAAAACAGTAACTGGTGATATCAAAGAAAATGGTGATACCAAAATGTGAAATAAAAATAGAATGGAAAATTCTTAACCAAGTGGATAATTTTAAATACCTAGGAGCACTTATAACATCAGATGGAAGATGTACAACAGAGATTAAGAGTAGAATAGGGCAAACTAAAGCTGCATTTCAGAAAATGAAGAGTATCTTATGCAATAAGTCGCTATCAATGAATGTAAGAAAGTGCTAAAATGCTATATAGAACCAGTTTTGTTGTATGGCAGCGAATCATGTAATGTAAATGAACAAATTAGGAAGAACTTAGAAGCAACAGAGATGTGGTCTTTAAGATGAATGTTGCAAATTCCTTCCTTCGACTGCCAGAGTAACTAACAATGACTGCCTGAAAGAGGCTAATGAAACAAGAACACTATATACATCAATAAGAAAGAGACAAACAGTTTTCTTTGGTCATGTGATGAGAAGAGAGGCATTGGAGAACATCGTGACATCTGGAAAGATCGAGGGGAAGAGAGGCAGACCAAGAGAAATGATGGTGGACGGATTGAGACCGTGGCATGGAAGAATATCATCAGCAGAGTTGATCCAGAACACCAAAGACGGAGATCTGTGGAGAGCCATGAACGTCTGCGCCAGCTGGCAGGGCACTTGATGCTGATGATGATGACCTGTCTGTCAGGTCTTCCATGCCTGTATATATATATATGTCTGTTGTCTGGCTGTGTGAGGAGAGTTCTGATTACAGTATGTGTTTTCAATTTTAGGCTCCTAGAGAAAGATGATAATGCAGAGGATAATTTGACAGTGGCGACGAAGCGATTAAGAGACCTGCTTATTTTGATTGCGGGACAGCAGGAGCAGTCGCTGACAGGCTATGAAGGTGATTTATTTCTTTTGGGTGGTGGTGGATGTGTGTGATTGTGGTAGTTGATGACTGGTGGTGGTGTATGTTGTGTGGAGGTGCAGATTCTATTGCTTTCAAGTGTGAGAGCGAGAGATTCAAAGATAACTTTGCAAAGACATGTGGAGATGATAATTTGAACACACGCAGTTTGATTACTGCATTCATACTTGTTAGAAAACTGATATCTGTAGTTACAAAGTTATACTGACTAAATGCTCTCCAGTCATAGTTTTAATAATGAAATGCTCTACATGTAACTGGTCATTAAACTACTTCATATTGTTCTAACCGAACATTAACAGGAATTGACCAGAGAGTATTTAGTCTGTTTAACTTTGTAATCAGAGAACATGTAGTCTTTATAACTTTGTGACCAGAGAGTATTTAGTCTGTATAGCTTTCAATGCTCCCCTCCCCTTCCTGCATTTGTATGTTCCACACACAAAATTTAGATGCATATCCTTTACAGAATGTCGCAGTCCGCCCCATCATTATTTGTGCTGTTTGTGATTTATTGGGACATTAAGCTACTTCACATTGTTCTAATTGGACATTAAACTACTTTACATTGTAACTAGACACTACACAATAGAAGATTTCACATTGATTTTTTAACTTGACATTACAATACTGAAGATTTGATATTGCTCTAACTTGACATTACAGTGCAGAATACACTACTCTAACTTGACATTACAGCACAGGAGACTTGATATTACAGTACAGAAGACTTGACATACAGTACAGAAAACTTTAACTAGAAATTAAACTACTTCACATTGTTCTAACCAGACATTACATCACTTCACAGTGTTCTAACTGGACTTGAAACTACTTCATATTGTTCTAACTGGACAATAAACTACTTCATATTGTTCGAACGAACAATCAAACTTTATTTTTAAAGGGTTTAGAATTGGGCACGTAGGCCCTTCTACCACTCTCTTTCATACATGATTTCATTCACACATCATTCAAGGCTATCAGAGAACAGCAACAATATAAAAGATATGGATTATAAAGGCATGGGCAAAATGCGAACATCAATACTGTACGACTTAGTAATATTAGCTAATGGTGTAACACTTATTAGCCATGTGGAATATACTGGCCTACCAAAATGGGACTGGCTGTTATACTAGGGTTTTATTATTATTTGTATTATTAAGGGGGAAGATAATCCGTACTGAGATAGTGGTCGAATAATTTGCGATTATATGTATAGGGATCGGTGATGTCTTTGATTTCTAGTGGAAGATTGTTCCACAGCTGAGCTGCAGAGTACGTTGAGTTTGTTTTGTATATGTCAATCCTAGGCTTTGGAATGTGTAATATATTTAATCGTTTACTGTGTCTGGCATATTTCAGTACTGTAATGTCAAGATAGAGTAAAGTCTTTGATACTGTAATGTCAAGATAGTAAAGTCTTCGGTACTAATCAGTCATTAAGCTACTTATTGTTCTAACTGGACATTAAACTACTTCATCACATTGTTCTAACTGGACATTAAACTACTTCATATTGTTATAACTGGACAATAAATTACTTCATATTGTTCTAACTGGACATTACATTACTTCACATTGTTCTAACTAGACACTACACAATAGAAGATTTCACATTGATTTTTTAACTTGACATTACAATACTGAAGATTTGATATTGCTCTAACTTGACATTACAGTGCAGAATACACTACTCTAACTTGACATTACAGCACAGGAGACTTGATATTACAGTACAGAAGACTTGACATACAGTACAGAAAACTTTACTGTAACTTAACATTACAGCACAGAAGACTTCACATTACAATACAGAAGACTTACTCTATCTTGACATTACAGTGCCAAAGATTTTACTCTATCTTGACATTACAGTACCGAAGACTTTACTCTTATCTTGACATTACAGTACAGCTTGTGTGACATGTCCCTGATACATACATAAAAGTGTATATAACCTGTGGGATATGTCCCTGATACGTACAAACATACAAGTGTTTATGACTTGTGTCATGTTTTTCAGATACATACATAAAAGTGTCTATAACTTGTGTGACATGTCCCTGATACATGTATAAAAGTGTCTATATTTTCTATGATATGTCTCTGATCATAGAGGAAAGTGTCTCTAGCTTGTGTGATATGTCTTTGATACATACATAACAATGTCTATAGCTTGTGTGATATGTCTCTGATAAAACATACACAAATTCTATTTTCTAGAGTCATCAGAGAAGGATTCTGTAGTCCCTGCGGTGAATGACCTTGGAAATCTGCACCAACATGTAAGTGGAGGATGTACAAAAGAAATCAAAGTTGGGATGCCTTTTGTACAGTCGACAGTTGAAGATGTGAATTCACAGAGTCTCATTACACAATCATTAGGCAGCTCATCTGTAAGTACATTTAAGTAAAAGACTCATATTTACAGAGGCCCTAAGCCTTACATGTTCCATAGGTTTACTGAGGCCTTAAGCTTTACATGTTCCATAGAACCAGTTTTAACCTATGGCTGTGAATCCTGGACTGTTCTTATAATGTTCCGACAGGACTTTTGGGATAAATGATGAGGGTGTGACTTGACATCTTGATTACTCGATCGTACATTGGTCTTGAGAGGAAAATATGTGCACAAAATAGGGATTTCACCCACTGATATTATTCTCCATCATTGTGGAAAAGTTGAAGCACGGACTCAACGACATACTGTGGTTGTTGGCGAAGGAAGGACTCTCCATAGCATGGGTCATAGGTAGTTGAATCTCTTTAGGCGGCCTCCCGTAGATTGTTAGACTTGCATGCTTCATTGCTGACAAAGACGAAATCTAAAATGTCTGAATTCGACATTTAACCAAACAGGTGACGTAGCTGGTTCAGACCTCGTTCAGATTATGATGACCGCTCATAAGGAAAGTACAATCCCCTCCGTGACTTCGGCAGACAAATAACTTCCATGATACACCAGGAAGAATAAGAAGCACCTCTCTCGGACTAAAACAATAGGTATATGATGCTTTCAACAGCCCTTAGCCAAGGCAGTATTGAACATGATGACACCAAAACAAAGGGGGTTAACCCTGACTTGATTTTCTCACAGCTGCCAACAAAATAACACTGGATGTTTTCCCATGTCACTGCCTGGGTTCTTGAAAAGACTGCAGTGTTAAATTTGACAAATGTTGATATACAAACGTACTGAGTGACAATTTACCACTTGTTATCAATCCCGCCACAATGTTCCTCGCTCTTTGCCTCAATGCCTGCAAAATTAAAAATGACAAACTATGTACCTGTTGGCATAATATACATTTTCAATTTGCACAAACAGGTACACACATTGGCCATCCCCGATGTTCTCGGCTAGCACATTGTATCCAAATCTCTGTTGAAACGGGTCTCTATGCCTTGTCCGCAACATATTTAGTCTACTGGCCGGGGATGGGGGACGGCATTATAAACTGTCCCCACCACTCTCACGAGACAACACAGACGACTAACAGAACAACACAGATACTGTAACATAGATATATTCTCACCTACACACTTAAACACCCACTCTGAGAATACAACAATCTGTTTTAGAACATGACCGGGAGTGTGACTAACTGTCGGGGTTTGGTACATATCGGCTCCAATGTCTGGTTATTTTAGTCAAGCTCCACTGCACGATTTACTGCAGGTAAAAATGAGTACATAGGTATTCAAACCTTGCTCATGAATGGGACATAGTCACAAGACAGACCGGCCCCACCAACCGTCTGAAGCAATGGAGGGTCCTACCCAACTGTTTCCCCAGGCTGTCGTACACACAAAATACTTCCCTCCCCAGCATATTCTGTACACAGATGAAATAAAGATTCACACACACAATATATATGCGTACAGGTTCTGAATCTTTAACAAAGGCATTATGTAACACCTGAATAGTTTACCAGAAGTCCGGTAAAGGTAGGCTCTTCTTTAGATGAGATTGAAACAAAAGTGAAGATAGATTGAACTCTGCAGAAACTGTACAGAATTTACAAAGATATCAAAATCTTCAAAATACGATGAATCAGTAATCATAGCATGATAAGAATTGTAAGCAGAGGATTATGATACTGTGGTATAGACTTTGAAATAGCCAGTTCGAATCTCAGGCTGTCTCTCTTACAGAAGCAATGGTGCCATTGTAAACTTCACCAAAATACATAAATGACATGTATTATATTTCTCATATCAAACAAATATTGTATGACTTATATAACACAAATATTATCATTCAAAAAAAAAACCCTATTTATGCTCACCAATGCAACATAAAGGCAAAATGGACCCACAAGGGCCTACACTTTCTCCCTGAATAAAATCACATCTTTCACGTTGGCTGGCCAAGACTCAAGTGAAGTCCTGGTCCAGCCCGGGAGCTATGCTAATTCCAGCCCTGGCACAGAATTCCTCGCCTCTATCTGAACGATGGTATGTGCGCTAGGCATTACCTTATAAGGAACTGCCAGTCTCTGGTACGTAATATTACTCTTTCCTAGAAAAGGTATTTATAATCATCTGCAAGCTGGATTAAACTAGGACGTTATGTCACAGCACACTAACCAGTCTGTTTCCTGCTCCAGTTTCTGTCTGGGTGGGCAAGCACACTAACCAGTCTGTTTCCTGCTTCAGTTTATGTCTCAGAGGGCAAGCACACTAACAACTCTGTCTCCTGCTCCAGTTTATGTCTGGGTGGGCAATCACACTAACCAATCCACCTCCTACTCCAGTTTATGTCTGTGTGGGCAAGCACACTAACCAGTCTGCCTCCTGTTCCAGTTTCTGTGTATGTATTGTAATGAGGTGTAGAATATTTAGTTGTGCAACAGCAAATCAGGTACAGGGACGACTAGCGCCACTTCTGTCACGTGGAAAAATACCTATAAGTACTATAGCTAATCTCATAAGAACTATTTTTAGCCCACATTATGCTACCAGTGTCAAACATGGACGCTTACTGCAACTAATGAATGAAAAATCATAACAACAGAGATGAGATGCCTTAGACAAGCTGCGAGAGTAACAGTGAGAGATATAATTAGGAATAAGGAAATTATAAGATGACAAGTTCTAAAACCAGTCATGGACTTCATGAAAGAACAGCTGAAATGGTTTGGCCTCCTCACAAGCATGCCCTGGTACAACCTGCCACATTGATGAGATATAATGAAGCAAGGGGAAGACCACATAAAAGATGGAATGATGTTAACTAGAACAACCTTAGAGAAATGAATACCAACTTACAAAGAGCATTAGAAAGAGTACATACAAGATCTTTACATCTTCCCCAACACTTCACTAGGGTAAATGGAGGAAGAGAAGAAGAAGTAGAATATCAGCACTTAGCATGCTATGGTTAAGTAGCCTAGAATATCTGTAGTTCAGTTTTGTAGTTTCAACAATTCTTTGTGTAAAATTATTTCTGGCATTTTTCAGGTGTCCCAACATGTGTCAGACACAGCTGTGTGCAAGCAGATTACTACGGCCAGTGGCCAGGGAGTTTCTCTGAGAAATCTGTGTGTAGAGCATGAGAAACCGGTGGCCAATCTGAACAAGAAACTGGCCAGTTTCAACCGTGATTATTACAGGTAGATTATTGTGGGTTGTCATTCATTCATTCAGTAGCATGTCCTTTGCGGAACTTTTCTCACATGGCAACCATCCAGAAAACTTATCGCTTGGTTATAAGCAAGATGTCCCACATCCTGCACCCATCTTCTCTTTGGCCTTCCTCTTCTTCTCTTCCCAGGCATATACCCCATCCATGATTGTTCTCTCCAAACTCCCATGACATTTCAAGTGACCAAAATATTTCAATTATCATCTTTAGTAGCCAGTCTCTTCAGTATTCAGTTCTTGTTTTATGGATTCATTTGTTCTTTTCTGTATCCAAGATATCCTTAGAACCTGCCTATAACATTTATTTTCAAAGGTATTTATGCACTGTCCAGCTTGTTTTAGTAAATGTCCAGGTCTCATATGCGTTTTTTGCAATGGAAAAGATGAATGCTCTTAAAGATCTAATTTGTGTAGGTATATCTGTCTCCCTCCACCATGTATTCAGTTCTTTAATTTCTGAAAAGCAATAGATATTCGTCTTTTAATTTCCTTCATTGTGTCACCATTGTTTGTAATTAATGACTCTAGATATTCTAAATGTTCCACCACCTCCCAGTGTGGGAGACACTACTTGTCTGTCTGGTCTTCCATGCCTCAATATATATATATATATATACACACCTGTAAGTAATAGAAAAGTCAATAGAGACACAGAAAGACATATATTTGTGCTTCAAAGATTATACTAAGGCATTTGATAAAGTAAAACATGATGAACTGATTAAAATGTTGGAAAATATCAATATTGATGGGAAAGATTTAAGATTAATCATTCATATTTTCATATTAATAATAAATCACGGTTCATAATTACCACTGCGATCCCCCATGCCAAGGAGCGACGGGGCGTGCGGGTCGACTAGGGATTTTACAATAAATACATATTTATCTATACCTTCCAGTCCTCCTTGTTTATGTGAAAAACAAAAACGGCCACTGCAACCAAACCTTCAGAAGATGACACTGAGTATTTTCAGTCCAGTTTAATATGACGATTTCGGAAACAAAACAGTCGCTCCACAAAAAGCTCCAAACGTACCTGACAACCTACACACATTATTTTAAAGAAAAGGCGGCATGATATCAGCCGTGACAGGAAAGCCACGTCCGACGTGGACGCCAGCTCAAGTCTAACTGCCTCTATCCTGACGTTTTCGTGCTTGCACCAAAACGTCTTGCACACTTTTCCTTCTTCTGAAACTAATTGTGTGAAAATTGTGTCTTACAATCTATAGCCGGATCCAGGAATATGGCAATGTGCCTTGGAGAGATTAGAATAAGAATCGCCATGACAAAGGTAGCCTTTTGCAAGATGGAAAATATACTGGCCAATAAAAAGATATCAGTTGCAACGAGAAAAAGTGCTGGTGTGCTACATAGAACTTGTACTTCAGTATAGATGTGAGACGTGGACAATGAGCAGACAAGCTGAAAAACATCTAATGGCAGTGGAAATGTGGTTTCTGAGGAAAATGCAAAGAATACCATGAACAGATAGAAAAATCAATGAGCTTGTCCTACAAGAAACAAATGAAAACCGTAATTATAGAATTTAGACGAAGACAGTCAATATGCTGTGTGCATGCTATGAGAAGAAATAAACTGGAGACTTCGGTGACAAATGGAAAGATTGATACGGAAAGAATAAGGGAAAAGCAGAGAGGTAAATATCTAGACTGTTTGGGTACATGACATAATGGAGGCAATAAATAGAACTGATACACGACTCTGGTGAATATGTAAGATGGTGAAACATGACAGTAGTGGATAAGGTTAAGGAGACACTTGCGTTTAGGATGCGGGCAGCGGTCGGGAAAAATTTGTGAAAAATCTCGGGCGTCGGAAAATTATTTTATTGGGAAAACAATCTGGAAGTTATAAATTTTTTGTGTGTGAAGTGTGAGAAAAATCTCGGGAGGGTGTCTGGCAGGTGGAAAGTTATAAAATTGTGGGATGTGAGCGGGTGGCACGGTTCATAAAAAGACGTGAAGGAGTGCATACGGAAAGATAAGCAAGTAACCGGTGTTTTAAAAAAATGAGAGAATGGCTGTGTTAAAATATTTTTAACTGCACTGTACATACGTAGGAACAGAAGTGGAAGAGAACGATAGAAGTAATAACAGGTATAGTAAAAGTAGTGATCTGTAGATTGTCGTATTCATCAAATCAAATCAAATCAAATCACTTTATTAGGGTCACAAATTGGGCGCGCAGGCCCGTCTTACATTCGGCCCTTTCAATCACTCGTCTTTCGTTCATCAAGAGCATTATACATTTACATAGGAAGAAAAATAAACATTGTGAAATGAATGTTGTAAACATAAACAAGGCTAATTACCATGTTATGAAGCCCATCTCCCACCTATCCATACACCACCCCACCCACTCAACCCCACCTACCCACACACACGCGCACCAAGGGACACATAAACACCCCCGCGTACCCACACACACGCACACCAAGGGACACATACATACCCCACCAACCGACCCATCCCCCTCCCGCACATCCCCCACCCACACACACTGCCCTCACCTGATCCCCCAACCAAAACACACTCGCCACCCACAAACATTCCCCCACCAACCCACACATCCCACGCCCATCCACATCTTAACCCACACATCCTCTCCCCACCCACACCTCAAACCACCCATCCCTTAGCCACATCTCCATCGACAACATATTCCCCACCCATGCACACAATCCCCCACCAACCCACACATCGCACATTCACTCACACATCCGCAAACCATACACACACATCCCCATCAACTGACATGTCCCTACAACCCCCCCCCCCCCCCACCTCCCTAACCACCCATACATCCCCAATCCACACACACACACCCCACCACCCACACATACAACTTCCACCCACCCACACATGCCTTAACCTAAACCCCCACCACGCATTCCCCCACCCGCACATCACATACACCCCCTACCACGCACTATTCCCAACCCACGCACCACACACACACATATCCCTCACCAACACATCCCCACTTACACACCACACACATATCCCCCACCCAGATACCACACAATATTCCCACCCACACCCACACACATACCCTTACCCATCCACCCCACATACCCCCACTCACATACCACAAAAATCCCCCACCCACACACACACATACCTCACTCACACAATATCCCCAACCAACACACCACACACCTCTCCCCACCCACACACGCATTCCCTACCCGTCCACCAAACACACTCACTCACGCATACATCCTCCACTACGCACTCACACACCCCCACCCACCCACCCCCAACCAAACATCTCTCGATCATAATACCCCTACCCACACACATCCTCCACCCACTCACACATCCCACCCCGATACATACAACTCCCTTACCCACCTACACATCCCTAAGCCACTCACACATCCCCACCCACACATTCCCCATCCACACGCACACATCTCCCACCCACACACCCCCGCATACTTCCCCCAACCACCACAATCCCCTACTCACCCACACATATACCCTACCCATACGCACATTCCCCGCACCCATCACACACATCCCCCACACCACACACTATCCTCCACCCATACCACCACAAACATACCCTCCACCCACACATCATTCACACATCCCCCACCAACACACCGCACGCATATCTCAAACCCACACACCATACACTTCTCCCCAGCCGCCCTTGCATCCCCAATCCACCCAACACAATCCCCTATCCACACAACCCCGCCTCCCACACATACTTCCTCAAACCATCCACACATCTCCACCCACATAAACACACACCCCCCGCATCCGTCCCATACACATATCCTCCACCCATACACACATCCCCCACACCCATTCCAACACCCCTACTTTCACCCCCACACATCCATCCACACATCCCACCAACACCCACAAATATCACTACCCACCAAAACCCACACACCTCAACCCATCCAAACGCATACCCCCACCCACACACCCCCACTTATCCCCACACTCACACACATCCTCCACATACAGTCACACTTCCTCACATCTAGACACATACAAAATGTCTCACGTTAGTATTGAAACTAGTATGAACAAACTCCCACACTTTACTCACACACATACACTGACACTTGTCATGAGCAGTCTCATAAAAATGTTAAACATGGAGAAAAATGTGTACATAAAATGTGTGTGACGTAAAAATAGTGATGCTCTCTCTCTCTCTCTCTCTCTCTCTCTCTCTCTCTCTCTCTCTCTCTCTCTCTCTCTCTCTCTCTCTCTCTCTCTCTCTCACACACACACACATTCACTCTCCCGCTCATTCTTTCACTCTCACGCTCACTCGTTCTGTCTCTCATTCACACTCACTGACTCTCTCACTCAAACAACAGTAATGAACATGAGTTTGTATTATGCATGATAAAATCAAATGGTATTTAACTGATAATATGACAGATGAGAATACACAAACATATGGATTCGCGTGTTACATAACATGCGTGTTACATGACATGCATCTGCTCAGCTCTCTCTCTCTTTCTCTCTGTATTCTTTCATATATACACACTCACACGCAAGCGCGCTCACACACACACACACACTAACACATCAACTCTCCCACTGTCTCACTCTCTAACACACAATCCTACACACACACACACACACACACACACTCACTCTCTCAATCACACTCTCTCACACATACACGTACACATGAACGCATGCACGCACGCACACACTCCCTCACTCACTCTTACACATACATGTACGAATGCATGCACTGACACATTCCCCCACCATTTCTCGCTCAATCACTCTCTCCACACACACGCATGCACACACGCATTCACTCTCTCCCTCTCTCTGACACCCACTCTCTCTCTCTCTCTCTCTCTCTCTCTCTCTCTCTCTCTCTCTCTCTCTCTCTCTCTCTCTCTCTCTCTCTCTCGCTCCCACACGCACACACACATATATAGTGAACAATTATAATGAACAATTATACTGAACAATTATACCAGTAAATGAATTATGGTGGCATATAGTCGGTATGGATTAAGTATTGAAAGAGTTTTCGGTTAAATGTGTAGGGACTCATTGGAGTTTTCAGATCTGGAGGCAGATGATTCCATAAGTGAGCACCAGAATAGGCAAAACATGTTTTGTATAGGTCCAATCTAGGCTTTGAGACATGTAACAAATTTAGGCGCTTGCTGTTCATTGCATTAGATTGAATCAGCGGCAGAAGATACTCTGGGGTATTTTGAGATATAATTTTATTCACTAATTTGGCTTTGTTGAAAAGGAAGCGCTTTTGTAGTGGTAGAAGTCTTAGATGACTGTAAAAATTATTACTTTCAACGTGCTTTATGCCAGAAACCAGACGAATAGCGCGGTTTTGTAGAGAACATAGTCGTTTTAAATTAGATTTAGGGCAACCATCCCAAACTGTGGAACAGTAATCGAGATGTGATTGGATATAGCATGTATCATCATCATACAAATGAAGACCTTGAAAAGTAGTCAGTATTATTGTTTTGTAATGGGTATGGTGTAGTATTATTTGGTGATAAGAGGTGGGTAGCAGGTATTAGTGGTCAAGTGCAGTGTTTTTTTTTAGGTTGGTGGTTGCGGCTTGAGAGTCTGGATTCGAACTGGTGTTAGGACAACAACTATTGGTGGTGGGTACAGTGATCAAGAGGTGGTCAAGTAGTGATCAGTTAGTGGTCATGTAGTTGAGTGGCTGCTTAATATTTAGGTGAAAGCATTTATAGTGACACAGTGATGATCAAGAGATGGTCTAGTAGTGGTCAATTGACCACTTGAAATGTAGGAGAAAGTACTATAGTGACATGGTGATGATCAAGAGGTGGTAAATTACTGGTCGAGTGACAACTTAAATTGTAGGGGAGAGTATATGTATTGACTTGGTGTTGGTTAAAGTGAGAAGACAGTAGTTTTAGTAGTAGGTGCAGAATAAGAGGAAGGAGTATGTGTATTAATAGTAATAATATTAGTTGTAGCGATAGCAATAATAATATCTGTTGCATTGTTAGAGATACAAGTCTCTTTATCACAATGTGTAAAAGTCACACACATGTACAGACAAATGCACAATTGACCAGAGACATCACAAGAACAAAGACACACTTGTACATACAGACATGAACACTGACAAATACACACAAACACACATACAGACAAGACACACAGTGGAAGAGAAGATTCTCAACGCACGGGTGAGCACCCCACTGGGGGGTAGCTAGGAATTGTCGTGCTGTGATGACGCGGTAGTGAACCGTTAGTTACCACTGTACCATCAGAGAGAGAGAGAGGTAGCAAGAGTTGTTGGTTAATATCTAGAATGCGTGAAACGGCTGACCTCTATTTGTAACTTCATTTTAATTAATTGTCTGGAGATCTGCTGGACTGGCATCTGTTATGAAGTCTTCAATAAACTAGAAAACCCAGTGACGATGGAGTTGAATTGTCTGTTGATGCATTCGGAATGAATGTCTTTACCTCATGTACTGTTATAAACTTGATGGGTGCCCCATAGGTTAACGTGGCCAACGGATGAATCTCCACAAACTGTCCCTCTTCCACGGCCATCTGGGTGGGAGGCACGCTAAACAGATCCAGACCAGAATGTAGATACTCGCAGAACTTGGGATGAATTAACGCCATTATGAGAAAATATCAGAATGTCCCGGCTGGTGGTGATGTTTCTTATGAGTCGATGGCTTTCCGGGTGTTGGTTTTATTCTTTCTCTGGGGTGACCTGGCGGGGCAGTTCGTTTTCATTTCCTAACTCCGCTACCGATTGGATGATGTGTTGATCAGCCCCTTGGAACAACTGTTGACCGGCGTCCCTGGCGTGCTCTTTGAAGGACTCACCAACATTCCTACCGACTAGGGCATCTTGAGCCACCTGCAAACCCATGCCCAGTCCTTCTCTTAATAGGGATTCACCAATCTTCAACCAAGGAAGACTTGTGCGACCTAGACCACTAAAGAAACTACCAATAGCATGACATCGTTGACTTCGGCCAACCAGAAAAAAAAAACAAAAAAAAAAAACAAAAAAACAGAGAGACCGCTTCCGGCTTGATTGCAGAAATATTCCTCATACAGTTTGGGGTTGTGTTGGATTGGGACATGTCTAGCCATGGTTGTTCGAAAATGTAACGTCACTACGGAAGTTCCACCTGTGAATGGGATAGGTTTTCCCTGCTCATCGGTTATGATAAGTTTAA
Source organism: Cepaea hortensis (assembly GCA_963921405.1). Classification (NCBI taxonomy): domain Eukaryota; kingdom Metazoa; phylum Mollusca; class Gastropoda; order Stylommatophora; family Helicidae; genus Cepaea; species Cepaea hortensis. Next base: position 12,967,494 of record OY992882.1, read on the forward strand.
TCGTGTCAAAGGAAAATCGACTGAGTGGTACGTGATGCGGCTTGTAATCCTAAATATGGAGGTGGTGGATCTATCTAGAACAGGTAGAGTCCGCAATAATGGTATCATCACATCCCTGACCACCCGCAACGTGACAATGTCGAAATAGACAAAGACATTATTCTTTCCCCAGTCTATATCTACTTCACCCACACCAGACAGACTGGGTTCATTCTCGGTGACATGTGTCAAGGGAAATTGTAAAATTTCTGCCATATTGTCACTAAGTCTAACTTCAGCTCCCTTTTCGTATAATTGGAAACGAGCCTTATTCGAGATAGCATTATAAGAGAACATCATTCAGTTATGTTCTTGAAAGGCATCGTCGAGACGCAACCATTGCAGTTCATTGATAAATCGCTCAGCCTCGATAAGCAATCTATTCAATTCAGCGATGAATTTTTCTAGTGATTTGTACAGACCAGGCGTCAGCATAATCTTCATCGGGGGGTCATCTAGGTTTGGAGGTGGATTGTACTTTAACAACACATCATCCTTCAAAACATTAAAATAGGTGTTTGGGAACTGAATATCGGCCAAACCGACTTCGTAATATACTGTATAGGCCACACATCTAATGTTATTGATGTTATATCCCCCAATGATGATTCCTTTCATATTGTCAACATTTCTGAAAATACTTTCATTGTTCAGGGAAAAGAGTTCTGGAGTCATTACACATCCCTGTCTCACACCTCTCTTTATATACTGATATTGGCCTACTTCATAATCAATCTTTATGGCAGCTTGTTGTTTCCAATATATGTTTTTTTATATGAGTCTAAGGTCTTTCCCAACAATTTGTAGATATGCAAGCATCTCCATCATGTTGACATGTCTTACTTTTATCAAAAGCTTTTGTGTGGTCAATAAAGCAAACATGTAAGTCTTTGTTTACTACTATATACCAAGTATCAGGTGACCTATCCTAAACCTTGCATCTGTACCTGTAATCTACGACAGCTTCTCAAGTGGGGGGGGGGGGGGAAGAAATGATATATTAGCCTTCGGAACCAGTCTCAGCCTGATACTATGTACCTTTCTGTTGTACAACTTGTAGAGACGGAGTCTCAATTTTTTTCTGTTTTATATTCTCAAACTTGAGTTGTCTTAGTGGTCACTTAGGTGTCTTTTTGGTAAATAATCCTAATAGGAGAAGCCTGCTGTCTGGGAACCCGAACCGGGGACAATTCTTAGTGAGGACAGAAGACCAACCTAAGGAACCTAATATTATAGCTTCAGAGGTCACAGATTGTGAAAATTGTATGGATATTTTGCCCTGGCCATGCAGGGGTGCGGGGAGAATGAACAGGCTGATAGGCTGGCAGAGAATGCACCTCTTGGTGGGAGATTACCTATGGACAAGGGGGAGGTGGTCATACGTTTGTGGGACCAGGTGGAGAAGGTGGGAGAACAGATTGAGAACCCGTATAGGGAGAGAATGAGATTGTGAGATTGCGGGGGATTGGTAGGTGTTCTGGAAGGAATCTCAAAACTGAGAGGGAAGACAAGGAGAACTTTAAATCAGATAGCGGTGGGAACGATTAGTAGTATGGCTGGCTGTTAAACGAGGGGACGGAGCACATATGGGAATGTCCTGAGTTCAGTAATGTCGGTTCCTAACTCAATACAACATATTATAGCAACAAACTCTGGGGATCCTGGCCCACTGTTGTTACACACATGATAAATCCAACTTCCCAAACATAGCACAAATATCCCATCAAAACTATAGCACAAATGTAACATCACAAATACCATTACAACACAAATCTAACATCACAAACAGCACAAAGTCTACAAGGCGTGGATTGCACCTGGCCCTGCAGCCAGCAGGGTTAGGATTGGCTAGCCTCTCACAGGAGGGGTGAACAGTGAAAATTAGTAACCTGCCGATGACCTGCAGACTACACAAGCTAACCCCACCTCCGCATGGTGTAGACCGGGAAACCATGACCACATTGGTCAGATTTTTTCGTCCTACACCTGCGACTGGCCTAGCAAGCCGGCAAGGGGATTCTTTTCCTGCTAGAGGAAAACACAATAAGCATAAAGGGATTGAATCAAATGGTAACGGACCTGGCAATGTTGAAGGAAAACGAGACAGACCAGCGATTATAAAAATAGGCACTCTTAACACCTGTGGTTTTAATAATAAAGAAGAAGAACTGATAGAAACAATGGAAAAGAGGAACATTAGATTGATGGGAATAGCGGACACCAGAATAAAAGGGAAGGGATGCAAGGAGATCCACTAAAGTTATACGTTCGTCTACTCCAGAGTAGAACAACAAAAAAGGGTAATGCACGGTGTAGGAATAGTCATTGAACCAGGGCTAGCAAATAGAATATTAGAAATAAAAAAATATACATGTAAGAAAGAATTATAACGGTAAGAATAAAAGAATAGACAATTACTACATATGTACGCATGTAAAAGATTTAAGAATAATAAAGAATGTTTACTGGAACCAAGTAGTAGCAATTAAAATGGGAAATAAAGAGGGTAGTTACGAACAGATAAAGCTAGGAGTACGACAGGGGTGTGTCTTGTCACCAGATCTTTTCTCCCTTTATAGCGAAGTAATAATGAGAGAGATCAAAGAGATGCCAGGAATACTAGTTGGAGGTTATAATATAAACAATATACGCTATGCAGATGACACAGTATTGGTGGCGGAGAATTCAACAGACCTACAACAATTATTAGACGTTGTAGTAACAGAGAGTGCAAGGAAAGGACTCTCCTTGAATATCAAGAAAACAGTAACAATGGTAATATCAAAGAAAATGGTGACACAAAAATGTGACATAGAAATAGAAAGAAAAATCCTTAAACAAGTGGATAATTGTAGATACCTAGATTCATTTATAACATCAGATGGAAGATGTACAACAGAGATTAGGAGCAGAATAGAGCAGGCAAAGGCCGCATTTCAGAAAATGAAGAGTATCTTATGCAATAAGTCACTATCACTGAATGTAAGAAAGAGAGTGCTGAAATGCTATGTAGAACCAGTTTTGCTGTATGGCAGTGAATCTTGGAATGTAAATGAACAAATTAAGAAGAAATTAAAAGCAACAGAGATGTGGTTCCTGAGACGAATGTTGCGAATTCCTTGGACTGCCAGAGTAACTAACTACGACTGCCTGAAACAGGCTAATGAAACTAGAACATTATATACAACAATAAGACAGAGACAAACGTCGTTCTTCGGCCACGTGATGAGAAGAGAGGCATTGGAGAACATCGTAACAACTGGAAAGATCGAGGGGAAGAGAGGCAGAGGCAGACCAAGAGAAATGATGCTGGATGGATTGAGATGGTGGCATGGAGGAATATCAGCAGCAGAGTTGATCCAGAAAACCAAAGACCGAGATCTGTGGAGAGCCATGAACGCCTACGCCAGCCGGCACGGCACTTGATGATGATGATGACATATGTACAAATATATGCACCATGTAACACAAACAATAATGATCAAGAGTGTGAGGAGTTCTTCAAAGACATCCACGATACACTTAATAAAATAGACAAGCAAGACATCATAGTTATGAGAGACTTCAACTCAAGATTGGACATAACAGAACAGACATAGAGAAACACATTGGAGCATTTGGAGATCAACACAATGAAAGAAATGATAATAGAACTAGATTGATAGAGCTGTGCACTCATCACGACTTCTTTATAAGAAACACATTTTTTAAACACATAGACTCACAAAAATGTGCCTGATATAAATGGAATGATCTAGACACCAAATGGCAAACTAATTTCATATTAACAAGAAACAACGGAAAGAGAAACCTACCATGCAAATTAAAAACTCTCAAAGACGAGTCAGTAAGGGGAAATTATGAGAAAGAATTAAATGAATTTAACTACCTATAGAAAGAAAATTGTGGAAGAAGAATGGGAGATGTCCAAATCAGGTATTCTAAACACTGCAGAAATAACATAACATAAATACAGTGGATACCATCCCACTGTGGAGTACCCGGAAACGACAGAGTTGATCAACTGCCTAAGGAAGGAGCCAAAGAAGAACAACCTGATGTGCCTATTACATACCACCAAAAGAAAAGAATGATCAAATCAGTCAGAAGGCCACCAAACCTTACTCAAGACGACTACCACGTTATGGACAGACCAGAACAGGTCATTCTTCTGTGCCTCAGAACAGGACACAATAGATTACGCAACCACTTGTATACAAAATTCAAGATGGGTGACTCAGGCATGTGCACATGTGGTTTAGCATTGCAGACAGCAGAGCGCATACTCCAGGATTGCCCAAACTACAACATATCCAGGCGAACCTTCTGGCCTAGAGAGACAACAGTGGAAGATAAACTCTATGGACTGCTGAGTGAACTAAAAAAGACTGTTAGATTCATACAAGAGACAACATTGCAGTTATAGACATATTTCAGGTGAACGAAAGAAGAAGAACATGTGGAACCATTAAAAAAACACAAAATCCGCATAAAGAAAATATGTTGGTTGAACGCCAAAGTAAAGATAGCTGTAAAAGACAAAAAAGAAAAGTATAAAATGTTGGTGAAAAGCAAGCAGGAACATGCTTACATCGAATATAGAATAGTTAGAAGACGTCTGAATAGAGTAATATAGAGAAAACAAATACTGGAAAGAATATGGAGAAACCCTAAATAAAAACTACAAGGAGGCAACTAGAAACTTCTATAAAAAGATTTTTGCAATGAGAACCAGGGCAGAACCCTTTGACCGAACTGAAATAATTAACAGCGAAAAAGGAGAACCAATAAGTGAACAAAAACAAATACTAAAACGATGCAGGCATTACTATGAAAAACTGTCAACAGATACCATCAAAGATCTAGAACCAGACATATACTGAAAGAAGACATTAGAGAAGCCATAAGATTAGCCCCACTGAATAAATCACCAGGAGAAGACGAAATACCAAACGACCTAAGTAATAGAAGTAGGAACAGCATAGCTATATAGACTATTTAACCATGTTTGGATAGAACATCAACCACAAGACTGGGGAAGCGCCATAATTATCGCAATTTGAAAACACAAAGGCAGTAAAAGAGACTACACAATACAGAGGCATTTCCCTTTTGAGTCATTCAGGGGATAGTCTGCAAAATTCTAGAGAAAAGAATACGATCTATAATAGAACCCCAGCTATGCGAAATACAACTTGGATTTAGGAAAAACAAAGGATGCACATATGCCATCTTTGCTCTTAGACTAAAAGAAACATTAATCAAATTTAATGAAACACGTTATTTAGCCTTTGTCAACCAAGAAAAGGCATTTGATAGAGTAGATAGAAACAAGCTGTGGGAAATCCTTAAAAGATATGGAGTGAATACACATATAACAAACTTATGTAGAAGCTTATGCACCAACTGTGAATGCACAGTAAGAATAAATGGAGGATCTCCAGAACCCTTCACCATAAGTTCCTGAGTATGACTAGGTTGTGTTCTGTCCCCCCTCTTGTTCATAACTATATAGACAGTATATGTAAAGAAAGGAACCAAAGAGATAACGTAACAACACCGCATGAAGAACAGAACACAAAAAGAACCAATGGCAAATCAAGCCATTAAAGAACTTTTATTTGTAGACGATCAAGCATTAATAGCAAAATCAGAATCAAAATTGCAAGACCACATAAATAGTCCAAACGAAGTGTGTATGGAACATAACAAAAAAATTAACACAAATAAAACAGAGATAATGACTATAGCCAAAGAAGAAAGTGCCATGATACAATGATAGGTCGGACAAGAGTTGATACATATATCAAAGGTAAATAAATAAAGTGGCAGAGCAAGGTAGAAAGTAGATCTCAGGGGTCAGTAGAATCGATTACTGCTCAACACAGGCCGGGACCATGGACCGGCCATGAAGCGTTCAGCGAATCATGAGGAGAGGCCACGTGATGGCACGCAACTTTCAGCCACATTAGGCTGGAAACGTGACTCGTGGGCCAGAGCCTTGTAGAAGCAACATCAGCCGTTCTATGCTCAAGAAATAACATCAGCCATTTCTACGCTCAAGAAGCAGCCTATTTAAATTATACTGAAACATATACAGCTACGGCAAATATCTAGTGATGGAGCAGAAGCCTTACTACGAGGGTGAGTCAATAAGTAAGTCACACAGTTTTGTGGGGTGGCAGGTAAATGTACTTGGTGTTTTCTACAGGTGTCATTAGGTGACAGCAATATCTAACATTATATTCCCGTTCGTCAGGTGGCACTAGGTGTCTCAAGAGAAGTGCATAAACAAAATGGCAACTGTACTTACGGAGTGTACAACCAAAGAGCAACGTGGTGTCGTGCGTTTTTATTTTTTGTGTGGGCAAAAGGACTGCTTGCAAAGGACATTCATGAGGAAATGCTTCCTGTTTATGCCATGCCGACAAATGTGTGTCCTGTAAAGCAGTGCATAGCTGGGTAAAAAATTGTTCTTAAGGACGCTCTAAAATTGTTGATGAAATCCAATCTGGTCGTCCTGTTGAGATTGCAACAGAAGCATCCGTGCAGCGGAGGGAGGAGATGATTAGAGGTGACAGGCGAGTAATGATAGACTGTAACATCTGCAATAGGGTGCTTACATGGTTCAGCATGCAGCATAATGCTTGATACAATTGAAATTTAAGAAAGTGTGCTCAAGGTAGGTACCCAGACAATTGAAGGAGGAACACAAAATGAATTGATTTGGCCTGTCCTTGCATTATCTCTGTCGATACAAAGATGGAGAAGATATGTTAAATAGGATTGTTACTTGGTGCATTACTACCAGCCCAAATCAAAGCATGCTTCAATGCAATTGAAACATCCTTCCTCGCCTTGAGTCCAAAAATTCAAGGTTACACCATCAGCAGGGAAGGTTTTGCTGACAGTGTTCTGGGATTGTCAAGTAGTGCTTTTAACCAATTTCAAGAAGGTGATAAGTGAATTCTGAATCGTACTGTGAAGTAACATCCAGGACTGCTGACTAGAGGAGTGTTGCTTCTTCATGACAATGCCAGATCACATACGGCTTGATTAACTCAGGAGAAAATTAACAAACTAAGGTGGGAAGTTCTGAAACATCCACCTCACAGCTCCAACTTAGCCCCTAGCGATTTTCACCTTTTTGGTCCACTGAAAACCCACCTTGGCTGGAGATATTTTGTGAATGACGCCGAAGTTGAATGTGAAGTGGTAATGTGGTTTAGAAAACACGCAGTTCTATGCAGCCAGTTTGGGAGGACTGATAAAACGATGGGATAAATGCATCAATGTTGGTGCAAAATTATGTTGAGAAATAAAGGGACATTGTATGTATCAAAATAAACTGTTTTCAAAATGTGATAATATTTAGTTATTTTTCTACAGCCATTTGTGACTTTCTTATTGACTTCCCCTCGTAAGTTGAATTGACAACAGAAGATTATAGCCAACCAGCAAGAATTCACAGTAGGCGATTGCCAGGCCTTTGACTTGAAGGATGTGACGCGACATAACCATGTATATTTGTGAACCCAGTATATGTGGTGTAATTTTCACATATCTTACATACCAATATAGCATAAAATTCATATCAATAATGTAGCACAAATATATGTTACATATACAGTACATATCAAAAATTAACATTGTAGAATACATTTCATGTCAGCACTGTATTCCATATTTCCCCTCTGCCATGCGTCCACCTTGACGAGGTAGAGGGGCTTGCGTGTTCCAATGACCCCAAGAGCTATGCCGACGGTAGCACAGCTACTGGTAGGGTCACCCATGTCGGACAGGTCAAGGGAGAGGGACCAGACGAAGTGACGCACAAACCTGATGCCTTTTAGGTAGACTGGGGACAGTCAAAGGCTAGGGAAAGCATCCCGAAAAATGCTTGTCGAAATTGGATGTACTGAGCCACAGGCTTGACAAAGATGTGCAACGTAACTTTATCATTTCATGATGCCACAGATGAAAATTAATCGTTATGGTGCTAATCCCGTGAAGTCCCATCAGGTGGTGATAGTGCCGGGCCATCTGCCTCAAGGGGGTCCACCCATGACTACTGGTGGTCACCTTCCCCTGTGTTGTGGAGTCAAGGCACAGAGGAGTAGGTTAAGAGCTATTGACCAAACACCCCAGACACTCAACATACTACAGTGGAATGCCGAAGGAGTTTACAAGAAGAAAGTCTCCCTAGAACAGCGTCTTCATAAAGATAGAATAGATGTGGCATGCATTCAAGAGACACACCTCAACGCCAAGCGCAAATTCTCAGTCAGGGGATATCAGGCCACACGTTTCGACCGCGAAGGACATAAAGGAGGAGTTCTAATACTTACACAAAATACAATACCTTGCAGCGAAGTATCTGTGATCTCTGACAACCAAACAGAAATTATAGGTGTTGATATAATGATAAAGGACGTGAAAATAAGAATTTACAATCTGTATAGCCCAGCAGATAAGGATCTTACACTCTCAAACATGAAAATAACTGACACAAATTGCATTATTGTCGGAGACTTTAATAGCCGTTCAGAAAGATGGGGATACCCAGATACTGACAAAAGAGGAGATGAAGTGGAGGACTGGGAAATAGACTCAAATCTCCACCTACTCAACAAAGCCGACGACACCGAGCTTCTACTCCAGAAGATGGATTACCACTTCTACTCCAGACTTAGCTTTCTGCACAGGAGACATCCTCCACAAAATCGATCATCATGTGCTTGACCAATTAGCAGGTAGTGACCACAGACCAATCAAGCTTGTAATGAATATGGAGTATGTTCCTCACGAGCAAAAGCCTTTGCCCCGCTGAAATTACAAACGAGCAGATTGGAACAGATTTGCCATACCAACAGACAAATATTGTGAAAACATAAATACACGATATTCCAACATGAAGCAAATGGTGGAAAGTCTAAACAGAGCAATAATACAGGCAGCCACTGAGTCTATTCGAAGAGGAGTGGGGAAAAATTACAAACCATACTGGAGTGAGGAACTACAAATTTTGGAGGACAAAGTTGAAGATGCCAGGAAGACCGCAGAGAGAGAACAAACAACTGAAGCGAACATCTCTCTCAAAGCCATCTCAGCAAAATATAAAAGAACAGTAAATCAAACAACAAGAGATTGTTGGAGGGAAAAAACAGGAAACCTGAATTTTGACAGGAATGGAAACAAACTATGGAAACTAGTGAAAGCCATGAACAATGAAGGACCTAGAAACAACCAAATAACAATTAAACAAGGAAATGTCTTGCTTACAGGAAAAAAGGCTGCAAATGCATTAATGGAACACTATGCCAGTGCAAACCACATTGATATTACAACCGAACAGAAGAAAGCAATCAAAGTTAAACAGATACATCATAGTAATACAGAGACAGCAGCAGAATATATGATGGCAAATCTAACAATGGAAGAAATGGAACAGGCAATGAATACCCTAAAAAAGAAGAAATCACCAGGAAAGGATGGAATCACAAATGAAATGCTAATATGACTAGGCACTAAGGCAAAAAAAGAAACTACTAGCAGTCCTAAATTACAGCTGGAAGAGGGGAATAGTCCCACAGGCATGGAGGGAAGCTATACTAATACCAGTCCCAAAGAAAGGAAAAGACCTGGAAGAACCAAATGGCTATCGACCTATCAGTCTACTTAGCTGCGTAGGAAAATTAATGGAACGCATTATCAATGGCAGGTTAACATGGCATCTGGAAGAAAACAAACTCTTAACACCACACCAAGCAGGATTCAGAAAGTACAGATCCACTGAAGATCAAATAACCTATATAGCTCAGGAAATAGAGGATGCCTTCCAAGAGAAAAAAGCACACACTAGCGGTCTGGATAGATTTAGAAAAAAGCATTTGATAAAGTATGGAAGGAAGGACTGAAAGTAAAACTACAAAAAATGCATGTTTGTGGGAAAATGTACAAATGAATCAGCCACTACCTTGAGAACAGAACTGCCAGGACAAAAGTACAAGGACAAACAAGCAAAATGATGCTGTTGGAGCAAGGTGTCTCCCAAGGAGGAGTTCTTTCACCAACATTATTCCTAGCATATATAAACGACATCACAGAAAATTTTCCAGCCAGAGTACACACATCATCCTTTGCAGATGACCTAGCCATATGGACATCTTAAGAATATATTATTACAGCTAACAGCAGAATACAGCAAGCCCTATTAGCACTAGAGGACTGGTCAAAATCATGGCTAGTGAAGATAAGTGAGGAGAAAACAACATGCAGTGTTCTCCCTCTCAAATAAAACTCAGCAACCTAAGCTGGTATTGAATGGAAAAATATTACGCCATGAAGAAAATCCAAACTATCTCGGAGTCACCTTTGATCGTCGCCTGACATGAAAAACACAGGTTGAGAAAAATCGAACAAAAGCAAGGCAAAGAATGGCAATCATTAAAAAACTTGCTGGTACAACGTGGGGAGCAGATGAGAAAGTTCTCAAGAAGTTATATACTGGACGGGTGAGGCCAGTACTGGAATATGGCATTGCAGCTTGGGCAACAGCAGCTAAATCAAACTTTAACAAAATAAGTAGAGTCCAAAATCAAGGAATGCGAATCATAACTGGAAGCCTGAAGACAACGCCTATTAATGAACTCGAAAAGATCACATGTTTACAACCAATGCAGGATAGAAGATAGCAGAGCCCAGCAACAAGCAGAAAAATTTAGAAGATTGACAGACCACCCTATGTATAAAAGGTTTAGTGATTTTGGAAAGGGAAGACTGAAGCGTAGCAACTTTGTAGAAACTGCAAAATGAAAGATTAGGGCAGATCCCATACTTAACATATCAAAAGTCAAACCCATTTACAATGCAGACAAGTTCCCAGCTTGGACAGCTTGGAGACAGCAGCAACTGCCTGAGATGATAGAAAACATTCCTGGTATTGAGAAAAAAAAAACACTCAGCATGAAACCGAAAGAAGAGAAATAACCCTAAACTACATAAAAGAACATTACCCAAGCAGCAATTGGACCCATGCATATACAGATGGATCAGCCAAAAATTCAATAGAGAATGGAGGAGGAGGAATTCTCCTAAATTTAAAATATGGAGTGAAAAAAACACATTCAGTTGCAACTGGAAAGTTATCAAGTAACTTCAAAGCGGAGGTAGAGGCTCTGAAAACTGCAGCAGAAATGCTCTTGATGGAGGAAAATTAAGAGAAGCAAATAGCTATCTTCACAGATGCAAAGTCAGCTGTCTCAATACTGAAGAGCAATAACAGCACAGAAATAGCTGACCTAAGAGCAGCACTCCATGGTCTATGCAAAAAATCCAAAAAAGTTGTAATACAGTGGATCCCATAACATTGCAGTATACCTGGAAATGAAGAGGATGACAGACTGGCAAAAAAGGGCGGACGACTACCACAGCTTGACATAGACATAACCTATAACGAGGCACAGAGGTTGATAAAAAGCACCTATAGAACCAAATGGGAATCATAGCATCCAGGCCACCAGAAGGATGATTCATATTACAAACTCGACCGAAGAGAACAAGTAGCAATCTTCAGACTCCGCATAGGACATAACAGGCTGAAATACCACTTGTTCAATAAACTAAAGATAGGAGATACAGATGAATGTAATTGTTTAACTGGAAAAATGACAACAAAACATTTGCTGCAGGATTGCCCAATATATGCAGAACAGAGAAAGATATTTTGGCCCACACCTGCTTCATTTGAGGACAAGCTCTATGGACATATCAACCAGCTCAAGTTAACTGCAGCTTACTTTAACTACATTCAGGTTGACATTTAAAGGTGTATGAAGAAGTATTCAGACTGCCACACTTCATACCACAGGTATGTCGGTTACAAAAGCCTCCCAGAGGCATGAAATGGAATATTGCTTGGATAGCAAATCCATTATGTGGAAAGTCTGAATCAAAAGCTCACTGTGTGAGCTTCATAAAAGGTGGAAAAAGTGTCCTAGTGGCATGAAATGGAATATTGCTTGGATAGCAAATCCATTACGTGGAAAGTCCGAATCAAAAGCTCACTGTGTGGGCTTCAAAAAAGGTGGAAAAAGTGTCTTAGTGGCACGAAATGGAATATTGCTCGGATAGCAAATCCATTGCGCGGAAAGTCCAAATCGAAAGCTCACTGTGTGGATGTCATCTGCACAATGCATTCTTCTGGTTTCCGGAAAAACAGCCTATGGTGAACGGAAGGCCCAATATACGGAAGTGAGGCTAAGCAGCCATGTGCAGGACATGACGATTTCTTGGGTGAGCCCAGTACCAGAGCACTGTGTGTTGGCTGTGCAATTATGGAAGCCTCCTTGGATGGCGGGGAATGCCCATGTCTGCCCCTGCCTTCCCTTGAGGGCTGATCAGGATGTCTTTGGCTGTTCTATATGGGCCAGCTAGGATGGGAAATAACACCACAACAGTGAGAGTCAAACGTCCTAAGAAACCCCTGGGAAGGTTAACCCGGTCAACAAATGCCCGCAGAAGTCGGATGTGTCGGCCTAACGGCGCAAGAACGCAGCTCTGCTGTAAACAGGCACAACGCAATCACATCTGGAAAAAAACTCTGGATGAACGAAGAAGAAGAAGAAGAAGAAGAAGAAGAAGAAGAAGTATTCCATATTTAATACCAGTCATAGCAAATATCTCACAACACTACAATATAAATCTAATTATCACAAATATAGCACAGATATCACATCACACACTCTAGTCATTGAATGATCTCACTCACTCACACACAGACACACTCACTATTCATACTACTCACTCACAATCTTTGAGTGGTCTCACCACATACACACACAACCCCTCAACAATCACTGAGTGATCTCACTCACACACACTCCCCCTCAATCTCATACTCCCCTCTCACACAGGCGTTTACTACAATCACTGAGTGATTTCATATACCTCATGCTATAAACTCACCCAAAGTTGTATTGATTATCATTTATTTATGTAATTTATTTCTGTTACTTGAGTGAAAACAGAATAAACGTGATAAATGTCAGCATTTGTGTTTTACACCTTCCCATTCATTATATGATGTTAACTGGATGAATGCATTGTTTCACCACCAAAGCTATTATCACCATCACCACAACTATCATCATCATTACTAACAAAACTATCCTGTAGAGCAAAGAGTCCAAACTGCTGCCACATACCAAATTATTTCCAAGCTGTTTATCTATTGAAACAATAAAAAAAATCAGCATTTGTGGCTTAGGGGATGAAAAAACATCCACTATCTGGAAACTGATACATGGAAACATGGTAGCTAGTGACTTAAACAATGTGTACATGTGAAACAGTCAGATTGATAAAAACATGTAGCTAGTGACATGAACAGTGTGTACATGTGAAACAGTCTGATACATGATTGCTGATGACATAAACAATGTGTACATGTGAAACAGTCTCATACATGGAAACATGTAGCTAGTGACATGAACAGTGTGTACATATGAAACAGTCCACTACATGGAAACATACAGCTGCAATTGATATATAAACAGTTATTTACATGTCTAGGACAGCTGACATTGGCTTGGATACACCATCAGAAAAAATTACTCACACCATCAAATTAAGAGAGCAAAAGATGCTAGACTTTGGTCAGCTATATTTCCTAGAAACCAAGGCAACAACAGAAACTAAACTCTAGTCAACTATCTTCACCTCACAACAACAACAATACCAACGCAGAGTCTGCATGTCCTGGCTGGGATTTAGTTTGTGGATTCCCCAGTAGAGTGTAGTTGTCTTCCACCAAGTGGAGCTTGTCTATCAGAACTAGAACATTCTGCTGATGTCTGGAAGACAGCTGCCGGGAACCAGGTGTGGGTGTCTTCAAGCTAGCATTATGCTGATTCTTGACCTTGCTCAGTGATTATGACGTGTGACCTCGCTGCTCTTCCCTTCATAGATGATAAAGGAGAGACATTTTCATGACAAACAGACATGGTAATAGACAGATAAGATAACACATAATAAAGGAGAGACAATTTCACGACAAACAGACAAATTAGTTGCCAGATAAGACAAGTAACAGATAAAGGATAAACCATTTCAAGATACACAGACGTGGTAATAGATAGATAAAACAACAAAAATAATAAAGGAGATACAATTTCAAAAACACTCAGTATTGGTAACAGACAGATAAGACAAGTAAAACATAGTTGGTAGGTCAGCATGGTTGAATGGGCAAGAACATGTGTTCTTAAGCATCCGTTGTGCTGATTCCGAGGTAAGTGGTTCAGCCCTTACACCAGACAGCCGGACTAAAACACTGACCTGTCACCCTTGAATTGGGGACGTAAATTACAAGTAAGTCTAAAGTCCCTTGAGGGCTGACCAGGATGTCTTTGGCTGTTTTAAATGGGCCAGCTGGAATGGGGGATAACACTACAACAGTGAAAGTCAAACGTCATAAGAAACCCCCGGGAAGGTAAACCCGGTCAACAAATGCCCACAGAAGTCAGATGTGTCGGCCTAACGGCGCAAGAACACAGCTCTGCTGTAAACAGGCACAATGCAAACACGTCTGAAAAAAAAAACTCCGGATGAACGCAGAAGAAGAAGTATGTCAAGTCTTCTGTACTGTAATATCAAGTCTCATGTGCTGTAATGTCAAGTTAGAGCAATATCACATCTTCAGTATTGTAATGTCAAGTTAAAAAATCAATGTGAAATCTTCTCTTGAGTAGTGTTTAGTTAGAACAATGTGAAGTAATGTAAGGTCCAGTTAGAACAATAAGTAGCTTAATGACTGATTAGAACTATATGAAGTAGTTTATTGTCCAGTTAGAACAATATGAAGCAATTTAATGTCCAGTTAGAATAATATGAAGTAGTTGAATGTCCAGTTAGAACACTATGAAGTGATGTAACGTTTGGTTAGAACTATGTGAAGTAGTTTAATGCCCAGTTAGATCAATGTGAAGTAGTTTAATTTCTGGTTAGAACAATATGAAGTAGTTTAATGTTCAGTTAGAACAATGTAAAGTAGTTTAATGTTCAGTTAGAACAATGTAAAGTGTTTAATGTTCAGTTAGAACAATGTGAAGTAGTTTAATTTCTGGTTAGAACAATATGAAGTAGTTTAATGTTCAGTTAGAACAATGTAAAGTTGTTTAATGCCCAGTTAGAACAATGTGAAGTAGTTTAATTTCTGGTTAGAACAATATGAAGTAGGTTAATGTTCAGTTAGAACAATGTAAAGTAGTTTAATGTTCAATTAGAACAATATGAAGTAGTTTAATGTTCAGTTAGAACAATGTGAAGTAGTTTAATTTCTGGTTAGAACAATATGAAGTAGTTTAATGTTCAGTTAGAACAATTTAAAGTAGTATAATGCCCAGTTAGAACAATGTAAAGTAGTTTAATTTCTGGTTAGAACAATGTAAAGTAGTTTAATGTTCAGTTAGAACAATGTAAAGTAGTTTAATGTTCAGTTAGAACAATGTAAAGTAGTTTAATGTTCCGTTAGAACAATGTAAAGTAGTTTAATGTTCAGTTAGAACAATGTGACGTAGTTTAATGTTCAGTTAGAACAATGTAAAGTAGTTTAATGTTCAGTTAGAACAATGTAAAGTAGTTTAATGTTCAGTTAAAACAATGTGAAGTAGTTTAATTTCTAGTTAGAACAATATGAAGTAGTTTAATGTTCCGTTAGAACAATGTAAAGTAGTTTAATGTTCAGTTAGAAAAATGTGAAGTCGTTTAATGTTCAGTTAGAACAATGTAAAGTAGTTTAATGTTCAGTTAAAACAATGTGAAGTAGTTTAATTTCTAGTTAGAACAATATGAAGTAGTTTAATGTTCCGTTAGAACAATGTAAAGTAGTTTAATGTTCAGTTAGAACAATGTAAAGTAGTTTAATGTTCAGTTAGAACAATGTGAAGTAGTTTAATGTCCAGTTAGAACAATGTAAAGTAGTTTAATGTCCAGTTAGAACAATGTGAAATAGTTTAATGATGGGGGATGCCCAGGTGAGCAAAGGGTAAAAATAAGGATTAGTTGTGCACTAGAGCCAGTTATGTGACAAAGGTATCATGGATGCAGCTTGCAATTACGCCAGTGCATATTATCCTGTGCTTGAAACACAGATATGAGAGGATTTGGATGCAGACCACCCTGCATTTGTTTTCATAAAATAATAGGAGTGCTGGTCGCTCAGAAAGCAATGACAAACTACTTAACGAAAACTTGCCAATAAATCACAAACAGCACAAATAATGATGGGGCGGACTGCGACGTTCTGTAAAGGATATGCATCTAAATTGTTTGTGTGGAACATACAAATGCGGGGAGGGGAGGGGAGCATTGAAAGTTATGCAGACTAAATGCTCTCTGGTCACAAAGTTATAAAGACTACATGTTCTCTGATTACAAAGTTAAACAGACTAAATGCTCTCTGGTCAATTCCTGTTAATGTTCGGTTAGAACAATATGAAGTAGTTTAATGTCCAGTTACATGTAGAGCATTTCATTATTAAAACTGTGACTGGAGAGCATTTAGTCAGTATAACTTTGTAACTACAGATATCAGTTTTCTAACAAGTATGAATGCAGTAGTCAAACTACTTGTGTTCAAATTATCATCTCCACATGTCTTTGCAAAGTTATCTTTGAATCTCTCGCTCTCACACTTGAAAGCAATAGAATCTGCAATTCCACACACAACATCCACAACCACACACAGCCTCCACAACATCCACAATAACACACATCCACCACCACCCACAAAAAATAAATCACCTTCATAGCCTGTCAGCCACTGCTCCTGCTGTGCCGCAATCAATATAAGCTGGTCTCTTAATCGCTTCGTCGCCACTGTCAAATTATCCTCTGCGTTATCATCTTCCTCTATGAGCCTAAAATTGATAACACATACTGTAATCAGAACTCTCCTCACACAGCCAGACAACAGACATATATATATATATACAGGCATGGAAGACCTGACAGACAGGTCATCATCATCATCAAGTGCCCTGCCAGCTGGAGCAGGCGTTCATGGCTCTCCACAGATCTCCGCCTTTGGTGTTCTGGATCAACTCTGCTGATGATATTCTTCCATGCCACTGTCTCAATCCGTCCACCATTATTTCTCTCGGTCCGCCTCTCTTCCCCTCGATCTTTCCAGATGTTCTCCAATGCCTCTCTTCTCATCACATGACCAAAGAAAGCTGTTTGTCTCTTTCTTTTTGCTGTATATAGTGTTCTTGTTTCATTAGCCTCTTTCAGGCAGTCGTTGTTAGTTACTCTGGCAGTCGAAGGAATTCGCAACATTCGTCTTAAAGACCACATCTCTGTTGCTTCTAAGTTCTTCATAATTTGTTCATTTAAATTACAAGATTCGCTGCCATACAGCAAAACTGGTTCTATATAGCATTTTAGCACTCTTTCTTACATTCATTGATAACGACTTATTGCATAAGATACTCTTCATTTTCTGAAATGCAGCTTTTGCTTGCCCTAGTCTACTCTTAATCTCTGTTGTACATCTTCCATCTGATGTTATAAGTGCTCCTAGGTATTTAAAATTATCCACTTGTTTAAGAATTTCCCATTCTATTTTTATTTCACATTTTGGTATCACCATTTTCTTTGATATCACCATTGTTACTGTTTTGTTTAAATTCAAGGAGTCCTTTCTGTGCACTCTGTTACTACAATGTCCAACAATTGATGTAGGTCTGTTGCATTATCTGCCACCAATACTGTGTCATCTGCATATGTATATGTTTATATTATAACCTCCAATTAGTATTCCTGGCTTCTCTTTGATCTCTCATTTTTAATTCGCTATATAGGGAGAAGACATCTGGTGATGAGGCATACCCCTGTCATAGCCCTAGCTTGATCTGTTCATAACTACCCTCTTTATATCCAATTGTAATTGCTGCTACTTGGTTCCAGTAAATATTCTTTATTAATCTTAAATCTTTCCCATCAATGTTGATATCTTCCACCATTTTAATCAGTTCATCATGTTTTACTTTATCAAATGCCTTAGTATAATCTTTGAAGCACAAATATATGTCTTTCTGTGTCTCTATTGACTTTTCTATTACTTACAGGTATATATATATATATATATATATATATATATATATATATATATATATATTTATTGAGGCATGGAAGACCAGACAGACAGCAAGTGTTAGACAAAGACAGAAAAATGGACACTGGGAGGTGGTGGAACATTTAGAATATCTAGTCATTAATTACAAACAATGGTGACACAATGAAGGAAATTAAAAGACGAATATCTATTGCTTTTCAGAAATTAAAGAACTGAATAAATTGTGGAGGGGGACAGATATACCTACACAAATTAGATCATCATGAAGAGCATTCATCTTTTCCATTGTAAAAAAACGCATATGAGACCTGGACATTTACTAAAACAAGCTGGACAGTGCATAAATACCTTTGAAAATAAATGTTATTGGCAGGTTCTAAGGATATCTTGGATACAGAAAAGAACAAATGAATCCATAAAACAAGAACTGAATACTGAAGAGACTGGCTACTAAAGATGATAATTGAAATATTTTGGTCACTTGAAACGTCATGGGAGTTTGGAGAGAACAATCATGGATGGGGTATATGCCTGGGAAGAGAAGAAGAGGAAGGCCAAAGAGAAGATGGGTGCAGGATGTGGTAGATTATCTCCAGATTGGTGTATCGGATGCGGGACATCTTGCTTATAACCGAGCGAGAAGTTTTCTGGATGGTTGTCATGTCAGAAAAGTTCCGCAAAGGACATGCTACTGAATGAATGAATGACAACCCACAATAATCTACCTGTAATAATCACGGTTGAAACTGGCCAGTTTCTTGTTCAGATTGGCCACCGGTTTCTCATGCTCTACACACAGATTTCTCAGAGAAACTCCCTGGCCACTGGCTGTAGTAATCTGCTTGCACATGGCTGTGTCTGACACATGTTGGGACACCTGAAAAATGCCAGAAATAATTTTACACAAAGAATTGTTGAAACTACAAAACTGAACTACAGATATTCTAGACCAGTGGTTCTCAACCGGTTTCCAGGGGGGAATGAAGATTATTTCAAGATCGCGTTAATACACGAACCCATTACTTGATATTTTTTCCTTCATACTTTACGGTTCTGTACGTATCACCATTCTGAAATTCATTTTATAACATAAGTAGATCCGCAAATCACGTTTTATGTAGATGTCTAGATTTGTTTTAGTATGTGCTATTAAATTTAGCTTCAATTATTACGTATACTGTGTAGGTGCAGTGGGGAATTTTTAGGGAGGAAATACGATTAGGGGGGGGGGGAATGACGTTCTAAAAATATGGTGAGAGGGGGGGGGGGGAATGACGTCCTAAAAATATGGTGAAGGGGGGAACGGGCCAAAAAAGGTTGAGAACCTCTGTTCTAGACTACTTAACCATAGCATGCTAAGTGCTGATATTCTATTTCTTCTTCTCTTCCCCCATTTACCCTAGTGAAGTGTTGGGGAAGATGCAAAGAACTTGTATGTGCTCTTTCTAATGCTCTTTGTAAGTTGGTATTCATTTCTCTAAGGTTGTTCTTGTTAACATCATTCCATCTTTTATGTGGTCTTCCCCTTGCTTCATTATATCTCATCAATGTGGCAGGTGGTACCAGGGCATGCTTGTGAGGAGGCCAAACCATTTCAGCTGTTCTTTCATGAAGTCCATGACTGGTTTTAGACCTTGTTATCTTATAATTTCCTTATTCCTAATTATATCTCTCACTGTTACTCTCGCAGCTTGTCTAAGGCATCTCATCTCTGTTGTTATGATTTTTCGTTCAATAGTTGTAGTAAGCATCCATGTTTTACACTGGTAGCATAACGTGGGCTAAAAATAGATCTTATGAGATTAGCTATAGTACTTGTAGGTATTTTTCCACGTGACAGACGTGCTAGTTGTCCCTGTACCTGATTTGCTGTTGCACAACTAAATATTCTACACCTCATTACAATACGTACACAGAAACTGGAACAGGAGGCAGACTGGTTAGTGTGCTTGCCCACCCAGACATAAACTGGAGCAGGAAACAGACTGGTTAGTGTGCTTGCCCACCCAGACATAAACTGGAGCAGGAGACAGACTGG
This sequence comes from Cepaea hortensis, assembly GCA_963921405.1. Lineage (NCBI taxonomy): Eukaryota > Metazoa > Mollusca > Gastropoda > Stylommatophora > Helicidae > Cepaea > Cepaea hortensis. The sequence goes on from OY992882.1 coordinate 12,987,707, forward strand.
TTAGTGTGCTTGCCCACACAGACATAAACTGGAGCAGGAGACAGACTGGTTAGTGTGCTTGCCCACCCAGACATAAACTGGAGCAGGAGACAGACTGGTTAGTGTGCTTGCCCACCCAGACATAAACTGGAGCAGGAGACAGACTGGTTAGTGTGATTGCCCACACAGACATAAACTGGAGCAGGAGACAGACTGGTTAGTGTGCTTGCCCACCCAGACATAAACTGGAGCAGGAGACAGACTGGTTAGTGTGCTTGCCCACCCAGACATAAACTGGAGCAGGAGACAGACTGGTTAGTGTGCTTGCCCACCCAGACATAAACTGGAGCAGGAGACAGACTGGTTAGTGTGCTTGCCCACCCAGACATAAACTGGAGCAGGAGACAGACTGGTTAGTGTGCTTGCCCTCTCAGACATAAACTGGAGCAGGAAACAGACTGGTTAGTGTGCTTGCCCACCCAGACATAAACTGGAGCAGGAGACAGACTGGTTAGTGTTCTTGCCCTCTCAGACATAAACTGGAGAAGGAAACAGACTGGTTAGTGTGCTTGCCCACCCAGACATAAACTGGAGCAGGAGACAGACTGGTTAGTGTGCTTGCCCACACAGACATAAACTGGAGTAGGAGGTGAACTGGTTAGTGTGCTTGCCCACACAGACATAAACTGGAGCAGGAGACAGACTGGTTAGTGTGCTTGCCCACCCAGACATAAACTGGAGAAGGAAACAGACTGGTTAGTGTGCTTGCCCACCCAGACATAAACTGGAGCAGGAGACAGACTGGTTAGTGTGCTTGCCCACCCAGACATAAACTGGAGCAGGAGACAGACTGGTTAGTGTGCTTGCCCACCCAGACATAAACTGGAGCAGGAGACAGACTGGTTAGTGTGCTTGCCCACCCAGACATAAACTGGAGCAGGAGACAGACTGGTTAGTGTGCTTGCCCACCCAGACATAAACTGGAGCAGGAGACAGACTGGTTAGTGTGCTCGCCCACCCAGACATAAACTGGAGCAGGAGACAGACTGGTTAGTGTGCTCGCCCACCCAGACATAAACTGGAGCAGGAGACAGACTGGTTAGTGTGCTTGCCCTCTCAGACATAAACTGGAGCAGGAGACAGACTGGTTAGTGTGCTTGCCCTCTCAGACATAAACTGGAGCAGGAGACAGACTGGTTAGTGTGCTTGCCCACCCAGACAGAAACTGGAGAAGGAAACAGACTGGTTAGTGTGCTTGCCCACCCAGACAGAAACTGGAGCAGGAAACAGACTGGTTAGTGTGCTTGCCCTCTCAGACATAAACTGGAGCAGGAAACAGACTGGTTAGTGTGCTTGCCCACCCAGACATAAACTGGAGCAGGAGACAGACTGGTTAGTGTTCTTGCCCTCTCAGACATAAACTGGAGAAGGAAACAGACTGGTTAGTGTGCTTGCCCACCCAGACATAAACTGGAGCAGGAGATAGACTGGTTAGTGTGCTTGCCCACACAGACATAAACTGGAGTAGGAGGTGAACTGGTTAGTGTGCTTGCCCACACAGACATAAACTGGAGCAGGAGACAGACTGGTTAGTGTGCTTGCCCACCCAGACATAAACTGGAGAAGGAAACAGACTGGTTAGTGTGCTTGCCCACCCAGACATAAACTGGAGCAGGAGACAGACTGGTTAGTGTGCTTGCCCACCCAGACATAAACTGGAGCAGGAGACAGACTGGTTAGTGTGCTTGCCCACCCAGACATAAACTGGAGCAGGAGACAGACTGGTTAGTGTGCTTGCCCACCCAGACATAAACTGGAGCAGGAGACAGACTGGTTAGTGTGCTTGCCCACCCAGACATAAACTGGAGCAGGAGACAGACTGGTTAGTGTGCTCGCCCACCCAGACATAAACTGGAGCAGGAGACAGACTGGTTAGTGTGCTCGCCCACCCAGACATAAACTGGAGCAGGAGACAGACTGGTTAGTGTGCTTGCCCTCTCAGACATAAACTGGAGCAGGAGACAGACTGGTTAGTGTGCTTGCTCTCTCAGACATAAACTGGAGCAGGAGACAGACTGGTTAGTGTGCTTGCCCACCCAGACAGAAACTGGAGAAGGAAACAGACTGGTTAGTGTGCTTGCCCACCCAGACAGAAACTGGAGCAGGAAACAGACTGGTTAGTGTGCTTGCCCACCCTGACATAAACTGGAGCAGGAGACAGACTGGTTAGTGTGCTTGCCCTCTCAGACATAAACTGGAGCAGGAGACAGACTGGTTAGTGTGCTTGCCCACCCAGACAGAAACTGGAGAAGGAAACAGACTGGTTAGTGTGCTTGCCCACCCAGACAGAAACTGGAGCAGGAAACAGACTGGTTAGTGTGCTTGCCCACCCAGACATAAACTGGAGCAGGAGACAGACTGGTTAGTGTGCTTGCCCACCCAGACATAAACTGGAGAAGGAAACAGACTGGTTAGTGTGCTTGCGCACCCAGACATAAACTGGAGCAGGAGACAGACTGGTTAGTGTGCTTGCCCACCCAGACATAAACTGGAGCAGGAGACAGACTGGTTAGTATGCTTGCCCACCCAGACATAAACTGGAGCAGGAGACAGACTGGTTAGTGTGCTTGCCCACCCAGACATAAACTGGAGCAGGAGACAGACTTGTTAGTGTGCTTGCCCTCCCAGACAGTGGTATGGGTTCAATCTTCAGCTGTAGCAGGATTGTTTGTTCTGACCAGTAGTGTAAAGAAAATACTAGGCAAGAGATGCAGGGGAAGAGAGAGGATGACAGAGGATGGCAGAGTAAGACAAAGGAATACATAGAAAGGCAGAGGAAAGCAGAGAAAGATAAAGGAAGACAGAGGAAGGTGGAGGAAGACAGCAAACCAGAGAAAGGTGAAGGAAGACAGAGGAAGGTGAAGGAAAACAAAGAAAGGCAGAAGAAGAATGAGGAAGGCAGAGAAAGACAGACACATTAGGAATTACTGGACCACAAACAACAGTATTAGAAACAACAACTTCATCACAATATCGCACAGAAGTCAGGATCACTGTTGTCTGTGCTAGACCAGGCATCTGAGGAGGAGGAGGAGGAGGAGGAGGAGGAGGAGGAGGAGGAAGAGGAGGATCAGGAGGAGGAGGAGATGAAAAAAGAAGAAGAAACCAATGATCACAAGGAGGATGAAAGAGGTGGTGGAAGTGCAGAACTGATGTACATCAGGAGATGAACCTAACTGTGTATACTGATCTTACAACTCATGTCATCATCAAGTGCCTTGTCGTCTGGCCTTGGCCAGTCATGTTTCTCGCTTCTCAACATTTTGCAACCTCCAATGGCATTCATGAGCCAGGCCTCCATGTCATGACACAAGAATGTCATGAATTTTTCACTTCTAACTTCCTTTAGCCATCTCCCTGGACTAGGGGTTTACGTTTTTCTCCGTAATCCTGTATACTCTCGTGAGTATACATGACGTGCGCAAGAATTGGTAGCGGTTCTCACCACATCGGTAACTTTCGGGGTATGTGAGCCGGTCACTCAGAAAGCAATGGCAAACTACTAAGCGTAATCTTGCCAAGAAATCAACAATCAGCTGACTGAAAGATGCTGATGTTGACAGCGATGTCCTGTAAAGGATATGCAAACACACAAAAAAACGTCCTCGATCTCTCTTTCCACAAATCTGTCCAATTGTCACAATATGTTCTAGCTTTGTCATCTCATACTGTGGCTAAAAAAAAAAAAGATGACTGTCACTTTGTGATGTCTGTGATATCTTTTGAAATGTTTAGATTACTCATTATGGATGTCTGAGGAATGTTTATTACTTGTTTACTAATAGTCCAGGTTTCACAGCCATAGGTTAAAAATGGTTCTATGGAACATGCAAGGCTTAGGGCCTCTGTAAATATGAGTCTTTTACTTAAATGTACTTACAGATGAGCTGCCTAATGATTGTGTAATGAGACTCTGTGAATTCACATCTTCAACTGCCGACTGTACAACAGGCATCACAACTTTGATTTCTTTTGTACGTCCTCCACTTACACGTCGGTGCATGTTTCCAAGGTAATTCACATAGGGACTACAGAATCCTTCTCTGATGACTCTAGAAAATAGAATTTGTGTATGTTTTGTCAGAGACATATCACACATGCTATAGACATTGTTATGTATGTATCACAGACATATCACACAAGCTAGAGGCACTTTCCTCTATGATCAGAGACATATCATAGAAAATATAAGACACTTTTATACATGTATTAGGGACATAGCACACAAGTTATAGACACTTTTATGTATGTATCCGAAAAACATGATACAAGTCATAAACACATGTATGTATGTATGTATGTATGTATGTATGTATGTATGTATGTATGTATGTATGTATGTATGTTGTGTGTGTGTGTGTGTGTGTCTGTATGTGTGTATGTATGTATGTATGTATGTATGTATGTATGTATGTATGTATGTATGTATGTATGTATGTATGTATGTATGTATGTATGTATGTATGTATGTATGTATGTATGTATGTATGTATGTATGTATGTATGTATGTATGTATGTATGTATGTATGTATGTATGTATGTATGTATGTATGTATGTATGTATGTATCAGAGACATATCATAGAAAATATAGACACTTTCCTCTATGATCAGGGACATATCATAGAAAATATACACTTTCCTCTATGATCACATCACATAAGTTAAAGACACTGTTATATATGTATCAGAGACACATCACACAAGTTAAAGACACTTATGTATGTATCAGACACACACGAGTTAAAAAACTGTTATGTATGTATCAGAGACACATCACTCAAGTTAAAGACACTGTTATGTATGTATCAGAGACACATCACACAAGTTAAAGACACTGTCTGTCTGCATGCGTACGTACATACGTACGTATGTATGTATCAGGGACATATCCCAGAAGTTTGAGACACTACTATGTATGTATCAGGGACATATCATATAAGTTATGGACACTTTTATCTATGTATCAGAGAAATATAGCACAAGCTGTAGACACTTATGTCTGTATCAGGGACATATCACCAAAGCTGTACTGTAATGTCAAGATAGAGTAAAGTCTTCTGTACTGTAATGTTGAGCCTTCTGTACTGTAATGCCAAATTACAGTAAAGTCTTCTGAACTGTAATGTTGAGTCTTCTGTACTGTAAAGTCAAGATAGAGTAAAGTCTTCTGTACTGTGTGTCAAGTCTTCTGTACTGTAATAGCAAGTTTCCTGCACTGTAATGTCAAGTTAGAGCAATATCAAATCAAAGTGATTATAAGCAAACATTTGCTAATAATATGCGGGACATTATTCGCAAATGGCTGGTCACGTGGCCTAGGTTTGACTACATTATTAATGTTTGTGGAAATATTATCGTGTCCTGGTAGTGATGGGGTTAGTAACTCCACCTATCACATGGGAGACTGGAGTTCATCTCCCCGCTGGCATTTAAAAAAAAAAGTTTAATAAAAAAATTATTAAACATTATATAGAACTGAGAAACTCAAAGCATGTGAATAAAGTGTGCTCTATGGATCTGCGGAAGCTGTCGAGAGGCGCAGACGGTGTGATCGAGTGCCGGAATCGTCAGATCCAATAGATGTCTGTTTAACGTAAATTTTATTTGCCAAATAAATTATCACTGTACGTAGTGTGGGTCCTGTTGGCAAATATCGTCTTTGTGAGGTTTGAAGAAAAAAGACTTGGAAGAACTTTGGGAGGTCGTCACTGGAGCTACTGAGTTCATTCTCTGTGTAATGCTTTCAGTAGACAGCAGAAATATGTCTTCTTGCCTGTTAAACCATGACAAGACAAATATCGTCTTAGTGAGGTTTGAAGAAAAAGAACTTGCAAACGAAAGACAGACAAGAAGGGAGAACAATAGTCTTCTTAAGCCAATCGACGGCGGTAGTAAACGTCATGTGACCACCCATTTGTGAATAATGTACGGGACATTATTCGCAAACATTTGCTAATAAATTCTCCCATATCAAATCTTCAGTACTGTAATGTCAAGTTAGAGTAATATTCTTGTATCGCTTGTTCATGCGTTTTTCTGTCTGTCCGTGATACTCTTTGCATTCTCCTCAGAAACCACATTTTCACAGCCATCAGATTTTCTCAGCTTCACTGTTCATTGTCCAAGCTTCACATCCATACAAAATACAGGCCCTATGTAGCACCTCAACACTCTTTTCTCGTTTCAATTGAAATCTTTTTATTGGTCAGTATGTTTTTCATCTTGTTAAAGGCTACCTTCGCCATGACAATTCTTATACACAGAAAGAATTTTTAAACAAGTTGAAATGCCTGGACTTATCAATGGTAGAAGCATAAACAATCTTAGGTATGCTGATTGTCACCGTCCGTTAGGGTGTTTCTATTGAAATAGACAGAAATCCCTATCCAAGAGTTTGCCGACAGTCTCTAGAAATTATGGCTCGTTACAAGAATGTCTAAAGGGATGGTCCCGATAGGAGAGACTGGGATTCACTTGGTAGACAAAGGCAGAAGGTGAAGAACACTCGTGTATGTAGGAAGCCCTAACACGAATGCCTAGTTTATCTGTCGGTGATCCTTCGTCAATTGATGGAGCCCCCTGTTTTAAATACTTTCACGCACTCACGCGCACACCTTGCGTTCAAAATGATCACGTGTGGAGTACGTTGGTGAAAGTATAAAACAATAATACTCTTTAATAATAAAAGAGAAAATGAAAATTGTGGTTCAACTGGTGAACTATGATAGTTACATTTATGTTACAGGTACAAAAATAAAATAGTTTTCTGATGCTTAGACAGATAGCATGTCATCATTCACACCATCCAGACAGTGATACACTCAGAACACATGTAGACACAGAGTCACCTGAGATAATCTGATCTCTGTTAGGAATAGTGCTGGCTTTCGGTTGTATTATGTCTTGGAGTCGACCCTGGCATTCGACAGGTGTACGATGCTCCTCCGGATTCCAGGTTCCGTCTCCACTAGTTGGTGGCTCAAAGTTTCGGTAACCGGACCGGTTAGGTGTCAGCAGTATCAGCAGCGAGGCTCCTTAAATCAAAGAAACAGTTGCAGACTCCTTAGTGTCTTGACAATAACAATGTGTCTGAGTGTTGGTGTTGTGTGTCTGTTGTGTATGTGTCAGATGCAGAACAGGAATAAAACAATTCCTCTCTGCTATTCTGTATCAAAAGCAAAGGCCAATAGTTCTTATCAGCTTGGCTATACCTTGTATGACATGATGATACAAGGTGAAAAAGGGTCCAGAAGTGGACACATTCTAAGACCACATGGTCCATTGGAGTAGGACATGTAGACAAATCTTTGTTTGAAAAAGGCATTACAAAATGTACATGGTTGTAACACTTGAAGTGACTCATATGTAAGAATTACTGGTGCATTCCTTAACACCATGGTGAGGAAGTCCTGGGCAGCCAGGATGTTTCCCTAGATAGCTAAGGAAGGGCCAACAATAATTCAACCTAATCCCACATCAGTCATTAGGCATAAAGCAATCAAGTGTCGCCATGAAGTCGTGAGGTATACCCCACAGAATATACGAGCTAAAAGATAAGAAGAAGGCCAGCAGGCAAGCAAGGGGGCTGAGATATTCCAGGCATTGGCTTTAGGATGTCTCAGTTATCCCTTGTTGAGTTATTTACTCCCCAAATTCTGATTCCTCACCACATGGTATTTGCTTTGAACTTATGACCGTCAGTGTCATGTAGTTCGGCATGGCGGTGAATCAGGGGTAAGCAAATTTATGTTTGAATATATATCGCCTAGTAACATTGCTGGCATGTGAGAATCATGTTCCACATGTCTCTTCTACTTCTGCCCACATGGCAAAATCATGTTATCATATTTTCAACAAAATATACATGTAAATACATTCACAAAATGCATATGAAAATAATCAGTAAGGTTCATACATTATATCTATATATATTTTTATCTATAAATATATCTAGGCCTCACATGTTTTCTCTCAATGTCTCCCCTTTCAACTACCACGTTTCATAAATATACATGGTCAGGAAAGTTTTGGGTTTTCCCAATATCAGAATATAAATGTGTACACACTTCTTATTATAATCATAATTATTATGTTACTACACTCACCCCCAGTCTTATTGCAGCACTTAAGATAGGTTTTGGTATAATCTACCAAGGATGCAATTGGATATGGCAGCTCACTTCATATAAGGTCTGCTTAGCACAGCAGCTATGGTCGTTGTGAACCGGACGGAAGTTGTTAGTCACAATTTCCGGTGCAGCCGTACTAATAGCATATCGCCGCATTCCCGTTGCTAGGGAGTGACGGACCTATATCCCCAGTCATTAGACTTGATATTAATAAGGGTTGAAGACAGGGAATTTCCCTTGTGACATCATTTGATGATGACGTGGAAATGTGCTGTCCCCAATAGTACAGTGTGTAGTTATAGTGCAGCAAATGTCTGCGTCGCCAATATGACGTCATTATTAGTAATTTAGCTGCCTACTGAATCCAGAATGTAAATAGTAATTCCACTAACGCAGTAGTGGTGGTGTCTGCATAGTGATCTAGACTCATCCCGTCACATATGCCGTCCCTAGAGAAAAGTACGGCTCAGCGAACTTTTAGGGTGGATGAGCCTAGATCGACTATGCATTCTCCCCATAGTTTATATCTGAACCAATTGTTCCCCTCTAGAGAAGGATCTATTAGACTTCTTTCGACTTCGGGGCTGGCTTGGTACCTTGGTATGACCTGGTGTTTCTCCAGATAAGTTTAGTGAGGATCCAGTCAGAGGTGGGTATGGAAAGCTAAGAGGTTCTTCCCTCCTTCCTACTTTCTGAACAACATTTAGAGCTACCAGATGTACTGGTCGTTCTTTTGCTCTGTCATAATATTTGCGGAGCAATTTAATGTGGTAGATTTTTATCTTACCTTTCATGAAGATTTTATATTTGGTGTTGGACACTTTCTCCATTATGGGGAATGGTCCTTGCCACTCAGTCTCCTTATTAGTCCCACTAGATCTTAAGAGTAACACTTTGTCCCCTACCGCTAGTGAACGTTTTGAGGAAAAAAAATTCCCTCTCTGGAGAGTCTTCCTATCACTAGGAAGTTGGTTACAGCCAGGTGTTAGAGTTGGGACTTGGGTCAGTGCACTCCCTACTATCATGGGAGTGGATGGTTCCCCTAAATAGACATATTTACTTCCCAGTATCATGTCATAGATAGGATCAGTCATCACTGCTGCCGATATAGTTCCCTTTACAAATCTAGAGTTAACTAACACTTGGGCTATTGGTAAAGTTAGGGTAGGCGAACTTCTTGTCGCACCCATAACTTCAACCATGTTTTGCGTCAACTGACCAGGTTTTACTAAGTGTGATGCTATTATGGCATCATACGTTAAACCCGTATCATGCAGACACTCGACCACCTGTCCATTGACATTGATCTTCTCTACCACTCGATGTCCTCTCATTTCGGGAGGCGGTGGTAGTGTAGTGGTTTTCTTCCCTATCGAGAAGCAAGCCGCAATCTGGGGTTTTGCTCTGCGCTTGCAGTCTGCCGTACTGTGGGAATTATTATGACAATTCATGCAGTATGGTTTTCTAGCCCCAGATGTGGTTTGTTTTTTGTTATGCTGCTGCTGAGGTTGCCTCTGGTCTGCTGGTATATTGCTAGGGGTTTGTCCCTGATTGGTTGGAGGTGGGTTCTGTTGAGGTTGGGGAGGTTGCGTTGGGACTGAGTCCCCATGGGCAGTCAGATATCTTTCAGCCAAGACTATCATTTCCTTCAGTGTTTGTGCCCCTTGTTCAATGATGAAAGTTTCCATTGGCTTCGACATACAGTTCCTCAGCTGCTCACACAAAACCATCTCCCGCAAGCCCGCATAGGAGTGTTCATACTCTCCCAATGTCTCCCATTTACAGAGATAACTCTGCAGACGAGCGGACAATTGTGAGAATGACTCACCCTTCAGACGTCTTGCGGTTCGGAATTTCCGCTGATAAGCAGCTGAGGTTAACTCATATCTCTTCAATAAAGCCGATTTCAAACTTTCATAAGAATGTTCATGGCCTGGAGGTAGTCCCTGAAAGACTACATACGCTTGTCCCCTCAGTGCCTGAGAAAGCTTCAAGTTCCAGTGTTCCCTAGCCAACCCAAATGACTCAGCTAATTTCTCGAATTTCTGAAGGTAACTATCCAATTGTTCCTGATTTTCCTCGAACGGCATCAAAGGAAAACTCATAGGACCCACATGAGAAGTCGAATGTAGCTGGGTTTCAATGATGGGTGCCGGAGAGCTGGCGTTAGAACAGGTTGCTGATAGAGCTTGGTTTTCTAGCTCTTTCATCCTAAACTCATGCTGTCGGATTTTTTCGTTTTCCTGTAACTGCCTAAGTTCTTTCTCAGCCTCGGCCTCGATTTTCTTAAGCTCTGTCTCTGCTTCCAGTTTCTTAAGCTCGAGTTCATGCCTACGTATTTTATCTTCCCTGTCTTCTTTTCTTAACTCCCTCTCCATATCATGGACATATTTGGCTGCTTCGGGCTCCGATAACCCCATAGCTACCGCTGCTGCATGCAAATCTGCTGATGAACTCATGACTGAGTTTTGACTGAGAGGGTGAGTGATCAGTGGACTACAATTTCTATATCAATATTATACTACTTCCCAATTCAAGTTATACTAATACAATTGCAATAATTTACAAATCTTATTAGTACATACACAAAAATGGTTAGTACAAACAATGATACAAAACACACTTTCACTCTCTCAATCGAATGGAAACAACTAATTACAGAGTTTCCTAAACTACTCTACCCTTTACTGAGATGAGAAAAATTTTTTTTTTTTTTCCAAGTAACACAATTTATTAGAAATATTTCTAATTAGCTGGGTAGATCCCGGACCGAGACCACAGTTGTCACCGTCCGTTAGGGTGTTTCTATTGAAATAGACAGAAATCCCTATCCAAGAGTTTGCCGACAGTCTCTAGAAATTATGGCTCGTTACAAGAATGTCTAAAGGGATGGTCCCGATAGGAGAGACTGGGATTCACTTGGTAGACAAAGGCAGAAGGTGAAGAACACTCGTGTATGTAGGAAGCCCTAACACGAATGCCTAGTTTATCTGTCGGTGATCCTTCGTCAATTGATGGAGCCCCCTGTTTTAAATACTTTCACGCACTCACGCGCACACCTTGCGTTCAAAATGATCACGAGTGGAGTACGTTGGTGAAAGTATAAAACAATAATACTCTTTAATAATAAAAGAGAAAATGAAAATTGTGGTTCAACTGGTGAACTATGATAGTTACATTTATGTTACAGGTACAAAAATAAAATAGTTTTCTGATGCTTAGACAGATAGCATGTCATCATTCACACCATCCAGACAGTGATACACTCAGAACACATGTAGACACAGAGTCACCTGAGATAATCTGATCTCTGTTAGGAATAGTGCTGGCTTTCGGTTGTATTATGTCTTGGAGTCGACCCTGGCATTCGACAGGTGTACGATGCTCCTCCGGATTCCAGGTTCCGTCTCCACTAGTTGGTGGCTCAAAGTTTCGGTAACCAGACCGGTTAGGTGTCAGCAGTATCAGCAGCGAGGCTCCTTAAATCAAAGAAACAGTTGCAGACTCCTTAGTGTCTTGACAATAACAATGTGTCTGAGTGTTGGTGTTGTGTGTCTGTTGTGTATGTGTCAGATGCAGAACAGGAATAAAACAATTCCTCTCTGCTATTCTGTATCAAAAGCAAAGGCCAATAGTTCTTATCAGCTTGGCTATACCTTGTATGACATGATGATACAAGGTGAAAAAGGGTCCAGAAGTGGACACATTCTAAGACCACATGGTCCATTGGAGTAGGACATGTAGACAAATCTTTGTTTGAAAAAGGCATTACAAAATGTACATGGTTGTAACACTTGAAGTGACTCATATGTAAGAATTACTGGTGCATTCCTTAACACCATGGTGAGGAAGTCCTGGGCAGCCAGGATGTTTCCCTAGATAGCTAAGGAAGGGCCAACAATAATTCAACCTAATCCCACATCAGTCATTAGGCATAAAGCAATCAAGTGTCGCCATGAAGTCGTGAGGTATACCCCACAGAATATACGAGCTAAAAGATAAGAAGAAGGCCAGCAGGCAAGCAAGGGGGCTGAGATATTCCAGGCATTGGCTTTAGGATGTCTCAGTTATCCCTTGTTGAGTTATTTACTCCCCAAATTCTGATTCCTCACCACATGGTATTTGCTTTGAACTTATGACCGTCAGTGTCATGTAGTTCGGCATGGCGGTGAATCAGGGGTAAGCAAATTTATGTTTGAATATATATCGCCTAGTAACATTGCTGGCATGTGAGAATCATGTTCCACATGTCTCTTCTACTTCTGCCCACATGGCAAAATCATGTTATCATATTTTCAACAAAATATACATGTAAATACATTCACAAAATGCATATGAAAATAATCAGTAAGGTTCATACATTATATCTATATATATTTTTATCTATAAATATATCTAGGCCTCACATGTTTTCTCTCAATGTCTCCCCTTTCAACTACCACGTTTCATAAATATACATGGTCAGGAAAGTTTTGGGTTTTCCCAATATCAGAATATAAATGTGTACACACTTCTTATTATAATCATAATTATTATGTTACTACACTCACCCCCAGTCTTATTGCAGCACTTAAGATAGGTTTTGGTATAATCTACCAAGGATGCAATTGGATATGGCAGCTCACTTCATATAAGGTCTGCTTAGCACAGCAGCTATGGTCGTTGTGAACCGGACGGAAGTTGTTAGTCACAATTTCCGGTGCAGCCGTACTAATAGCATATCGCCGCATTCCCGTTGCTAGGGAGTGACGGACCTATATCCCCAGTCATTAGACTTGATATTAATAAGGGTTGAAGACAGGGAATTTCCCTTGTGACATCATTTGATGATGACGTGGAAATGTGCTGTCCCCAATAGTACAGTGTGTAGTTATAGTGCAGCAAATGTCTGCGTCGCCAATATGACGTCATTATTAGTAATTTAGCTGCCTACTGAATCCAGAATGTAAATAGTAATTCCACTAACGCAGTAGTGGTGGTGTCTGCATAGTGATCTAGACTCATCCCGTCACATATGCCGTCCCTAGAGAAAAGTACGGCTCAGCGAACTTTTAGGGTGGATGAGCCTAGATCGACTATGCATTCTCCCCATAGTTTATATCTGAACCAATTGTTCCCCTCTAGAGAAGGATCTATTAGACTTCTTTCGACTTCGGGGCTGGCTTGGTACCTTGGTATGACCTGGTGTTTCTCCAGATAAGTTTAGTGAGGATCCAGTCAGAGGTGGGTATGGAAAGCTAAGAGGTTCTTCCCTCCTTCCTACTTTCTGAACAACATTTAGAGCTACCAGATGTACTGGTCGTTCTTTTGCTCTGTCATAATATTTGCGGAGCAATTTAATGTGGTAGATTTTTATCTTACCTTTCATGAAGATTTTATATTTGGTGTTGGACACTTTCTCCATTATGGGGAATGGTCCTTGCCACTCAGTCTCCTTATTAGTCCCACTAGATCTTAAGAGTAACACTTTGTCCCCTACCGCTAGTGAACGTTTTGAGGAAAAAAAATTCCCTCTCTGGAAAGTCTTCCTATCACTAGGAAGTTGGTTACAGCCAGGTGTTAGAGTTGGGACTTGGGTCAGTGCACTCCCTACTATCATGGGAGTGGATGGTTCCCCTAAATAGACATATTTACTTCCCAGTATCATGTCATAGATAGGATCAGTCATCACTGCTGCCGATATAGTTCCCTTTACAAATCTAGAGTTAACTAACACTTGGGCTATTGGTAAAGTTAGGGTAGGCGAACTTCTTGTCGCACCCATAACTTCAACCATGTTTTGCGTCAACTGACCAGGTTTTACTAAGTGTGATGCTATTATGGCATCATACGTTAAACCCGTATCATGCAGACACTCGACCACCTGTCCATTGACATTGATCTTCTCTACCACTCGATGTCCTCTCATTTCGGGAGGCGGTGGTAGTGTAGTGGTTTTCTTCCCTATCGAGAAGCAAGCCGCAATCTGGGGTTTTGCTCTGCGCTTGCAGTCTGCCGTACTGTGGGAATTATTATGACAATTCATGCAGTATGGTTTTCTAGCCCCAGATGTGGTTTGTTTTTTGTTATGCTGCTGCTGAGGTTGCCTCTGGTCTGCTGGTATATTGCTAGGGGTTTGTCCCTGATTGGTTGGAGGTGGGTTCTGTTGAGGTTGGGGAGGTTGCGTTGGGACTGAGTCCCCATGGGCAGTCAGATATCTTTCAGCCAAGACTATCATTTCCTCCAGTGTTTGTGCCCCTTGTTCAATGATGAAAGTTTCCATTGGCTTCGACATACAGTTCCTCAGCTGCTCACACAAAACCATCTCCCGCAAGCCCGCATAGGAGTGTTCATACTCTCCCAATGTCTCCCATTTACAGAGATAACTCTGCAGACGAGCGGACAATTGTGAGAATGACTCACCCTTCAGACGTCTTGCGGTTCGGAATTTCCGCTGATAAGCAGCTGAGGTTAACTCATATCTCTTCAATAAAGCCGATTTCAAACTTTCATAAGAATGTTCATGGCCTGGAGGTAGTCCCTGAAAGACTACATACGCTTGTCCCCTCAGTGCCTGAGAAAGCTTCAAGTTCCAGTGTTCCCTAGCCAACCCAAATGACTCAGCTAATTTCTCGAATTTCTGAAGGTAACTATCCAATTGTTCCTGATTTTCCTCGAACGGCATCAAAGGAAAACTCATAGGACCCACATGAGAAGTCGAATGTAGCTGGGTTTCAATGATGGGTGCCGGAGAGCTGGCGTTAGAACAGGTTGCTGATAGAGCTTGGTTTTCTAGCTCTTTCATCCTAAACTCATGCTGTCGGATTTTTTCGTTTTCCTGTAACTGCCTAAGTTCTTTCTCAGCCTCGGCCTCGATTTTCTTAAGCTCTGTCTCTGCTTCCAGTTTCTTAAGCTCGAGTTCATGCCTACGTATTTTATCTTCCCTGTCTTCTTTCCTTAACTCCCTCTCCATATCATGGACATATTTGGCTGCTTCGGGCTCCGATAACCCCATAGCTACCGCTGCTGCATGCAAATCTGCTGATGAACTCATGACTGAGTTTTGACTGAGAGGGTGAGTGATCAGTGGACTACAATTTCTATATCAATATTATACTACTTCCCAATTCAAGTTATACTAATACAATTGCAATAATTTACAAATCCTATTAGTACATACACAAAAATGGTTAGTACAAACAATGATACAAAACACACTTTCACTCTCTCAATCGAATGGAAACAACTAATTACAGAGTTTCCTAAACTACTCTACCCTTTACTGAGATGAGAAAAATTTTTTTTTTTTTTCCAAGTAACACAATTTATTAGAAATATTTCTAATTAGCTGGGTAGATCCCGGACCGAGACCACAGTTGTCACCGTCCGTTAGGGTGTTTCTATTGAAATAGACAGAAATCCCTATCCAAGAGTTTGCCGACAGTCTCTAGAAATTATGGCTCGTTACAAGAATGTCTAAAGGGATGGTCCCGATAGGAGAGACTGGGATTCACTTGGTAGACAAAGGCAGAAGGTGAAGAACACTCGTGTATGTAGGAAGCCCTAACACGAATGCCTAGTTTATCTGTCGGTGATCCTTCGTCAATTGATGGAGCCCCCTGTTTTAAATACTTTCACGCACTCACGCGCACACCTTGCGTTCAAAATGATCACGAGTGGAGTACGTTGGTGAAAGTATAAAACAATAATACTCTTTAATAATAAAAGAGAAAATGAAAATTGTGGTTCAACTGGTGAACTATGATAGTTACATTTATGTTACAGGTACAAAAATAAAATAGTTTTCTGATGCTTAGACAGATAGCATGTCATCATTCACACCATCCAGACAGTGATACACTCAGAACACATGTAGACACAGAGTCACCTGAGATAATCTGATCTCTGTTAGGAATAGTGCTGGCTTTCGGTTGTATTATGTCTTGGAGTCGACCCTGGCATTCGACAGGTGTACGATGCTCCTCCGGATTCCAGGTTCCGTCTCCACTAGTTGGTGGCTCAAAGTTTCGGTAACCGGACCGGTTAGGTGTCAGCAGTATCAGCAGCGAGGCTCCTTAAATCAAAGAAACAGTTGCAGACTCCTTAGTGTATTGACAATAACAATGTGTCTGAGTGTTGGTGTTGTGTGTCTGTTGTGTATGTGTCAGATGCAGAACAGGAATAAAACAATTCCTCTCTGCTATTCTGTATCAAAAGCAAAGGCCAATAGTTCTTATCAGCTTGGCTATACCTTGTATGACATGATGATACAAGGTGAAAAAGGGTCCAGAAGTGGACACATTCTAAGACCACATGGTCCATTGGAGTAGGACATGTAGACAAATCTTTGTTTGAAAAAGGCATTACAAAATGTACATGGTTGTAACACTTGAAGTGACTCATATGTAAGAATTACTGGTGCATTCCTTAACACCATGGTGAGGAAGTCCTGGGCAGCCAGGATGTTTCCCTAGATAGCTAAGGAAGGGCCAACAATAATTCAACCTAATCCCACATCAGTCATTAGGCATAAAGCAATCAAGTGTCGCCATGAAGTCGTGAGGTATACCCCACAGAATATACGAGCTAAAAGATAAGAAGAAGGCCAGCAGGCAAGCAAGGGGGCTGAGATATTCCAGGCATTGGCTTTAGGATGTCTCAGTTATCCCTTGTTGAGTTATTTACTCCCCAAATTCTGATTCCTCACCACATGGTATTTGCTTTGAACTTATGACCGTCAGTGTCATGTAGTTCGGCATGGCGGTGAATCAGGGGTAAGCAAATTTATGTTTGAATATATATCGCCTAGTAACATTGCTGGCATGTGAGAATCATGTTCCACATGTCTCTTCTACTTCTGCCCACATGGCAAAATCATGTTATCATATTTTCAACAAAATATACATGTAAATACATTCACAAAATGCATATGAAAATAATCAGTAAGGTTCATACATTATATCTATATATATTTTTATCTATAAATATATCTAGGCCTCACATGTTTTCTCTCAATGTCTCCCCTTTCAACTACCACGTTTCATAAATATACATGGTCAGGAAAGTTTTGGGTTTTCCCAATATCAGAATATAAATGTGTACACACTTCTTATTATAATCATAATTATTATGTTACTACACTCACCCCCAGTCTTATTGCAGCACTTAAGATAGGTTTTGGTATAATCTACCAAGGATGCAATTGGATATGGCAGCTCACTTCATATAAGGTCTGCTTAGCACAGCAGCTATGGTCGTTGTGAACCGGACGGAAGTTGTTAGTCACAATTTCCGGTGCAGCCGTACTAATAGCATATCGCCGCATTCCCGTTGCTAGGGAGTGACGGACCTATATCCCCAGTCATTAGACTTGATATTAATAAGGGTTGAAGACAGGGAATTTCCCTTGTGACATCATTTGATGATGACGTGGAAATGTGCTGTCCCCAATAGTACAGTGTGTAGTTATAGTGCAGCAAATGTCTGCGTCGCCAATATGACGTCATTATTAGTAATTTAGCTGCCTACTGAATCCAGAATGTAAATAGTAATTCCACTAACGCAGTAGTGGTGGTGTCTGCATAGTGATCTAGACTCATCCCGTCACACTGATGATACCGTGTTTCTAGCAGAAAGTGAGCAAGAGTTACAAGACCTAGTGGATCAAGTAAACAGGCACAGTGCAGAATGTGGCTTAGATATTAACATCCAAAAAACAAAACCTATGATAATTAGCAGTGAAAAGGAAAGGTCATCAATTAACATCACAGTAAAGGGGCAGATACTAGAACAAGTAACAAGTTTCTCATATCTTGGACATATAATAACAGATGATGGCAGAAGTGAAATAGAAATCAAAAGAGAATAGGTATGGCTAAAAATGCTTTCAATGGCATGAAATCAGTATTAAATCTAGAGAGATTAATGATGCATTAAAAATGAGAATTGTCAAATGCTATGTGTATTCAACGCTACTGTATGGCGCGGAAGCCTGGACATTGAACAAACAACTAGAAAGTCGCATACAAGGTCTGGAGATGTGGATATACAGATGAATATATCGTATTTCATGGAAACAAAAACAATCAAATGCAGAGGTCCTAGAAAAACTGGGAATGAAGAGATAGTTATAAATAAATGAAATGAATAAAGAGGTGGCAAGTGAAATATTTTGGCCACGTTAAAAGACATGATACTCTTATAAAAAACCATACTGGAAGGCAAGGCTGAGGGCAAGCAAGCAACAGGTAGACAACAATACAAGTGGGAAGATAACATCAAGAGATGGACGAACATCAGCCTGAAAGAATGTATAGTCAAGGCGAGAGACAGTCAGTGTTGGAGATCCTTGCAGCCAACCTTCATTGTGGAGACGGCCGGCATCTGATTGATTGACTGACAACCATAATCTGTGTCTTCTTACAGTTTAAATCTAACTCTAGATGTTCACTGTTCAACAACAGCATCTACCAATTGTTGCAGATCATGCTCATTGTTTGTAATCAATGTAATGAGAGAGAGAGAGAGAGAGAGAGAGAGAGAGAGAGAGAGAGAGAGAGAGAGAGAGAGAGAGAGAGAGCTGAGCAGATGCATGTCATGTAACACGCATGTTATGTAACACGCGAATCCATTGTTTGTGTATTCTCATCTGTCATATTATCAGTTAAATACCATTTGATTTTATCATGCATAATATAAACTCATGTTCATTACTGTAGTTTGAGTGAGTGAGTCAGTGAGTGTGAATGAGAGACAGAACGAGTGAGAGTGAATGAGTGAGCGGGAGAGTGAATGAGTGAACGGGAAAGTGAATGAGTGAGCGGGAGAGTGAATGAGTGAGCGTGAGAGTGAATGCGTGAGAGTGAATGAATGAGCGGAAGAGTGAATGTGTGAGCGTGAGAGTGAATGCGTGTGCGTGTGTGTGTGTGTGTGTGTGTGTGTGTGTGTGAGAGAGAGAGAGAGAGAGAGAGAGAGAGAGAGAGAGAGAGAGAGAGCATCACTATTTTTACGTCACATACATTTTATGTACACATTTTTCTCTATGTTTATTAACATTTTTATGAGACTGCTCATGACAAGTGTCAGTGTATGTGTGTGAGTAAAGTGTGGGAGTTTGTTCATACTAATTTCAATACTAACGTTAGACATTTTGTATGTGTCTAGATGTGAGGAAGTGTGAGTGTATGTTGAGGATGTGTGTGAGTGTGGGGATATGTGTAGGTGGGGGGGGGGGTGGGTGGGTGGGGGTATCATTTGGATGGGTTGGGGTGTGTGGGTTTTGGTGGGTAGTGGTATTTGTGGGTGTTGGTGGGATGTGTGGGGGTGAAAGTAGGGGTGTTGGAATGGGTGTGGGGGATGTGTGTAGGATATGTGTATGGGACGGATGCAGGGGATGTGTGTTTATGTGGGTGGAGATGTGTGGATGGTTTGAGGAAGTATGTGTGGGAGGCGGGGTTGTGTGGGTAGGGGATTATGTTGGGTGGATTTGGGATGGAAGGGCGGGTGGGGAGAAGTGTACGGTGTGTGGGTTTGAGATATGTGTGCGGTGTGTTGGTGGGGGATGTGTGAATGATGTGTGGGTGGAGGGTATGTTTGTGGTGGTATGGGTGGAGGATAGTGTGTGGTGTGAGGGATGTGTGTGATGAGTGCGGGGAATGTGCGTATGGGTGGGGTATATGTGTGGGTGAGCAGGGGATTGTGGTGGTTGGGGGAAGTATGTGGGGGAGTGTGGGTGGGAGATGTGTGTGTGTAGGTGGGGAATGTGTGGGTGGGGGTGTGTGAGTGGCTTAGGGATGTGTAGGTGGGTGAGGGAGTTGTATGTGTCGGGGTGGGATGTGTGAGTGGGTGGAGGATGTGTGTGGGGGTAGGGGTATTGTGATCGAAAGATGTTTGGTTGGAGTGGGTGGGGGTGTGTGGGTGCGTAGTGGAGGATGTATGCGTGAGTGAGTGTGTGTTGGTGGACGGGTAGGGAATGCGTGTGTGGGTGGGGAGAGGTGTGTGGTGTGTTGGTTGGTGATATTGTGTGGGTGAGGTATGTGTGTGTGGGTGGGGGATTTTTGTGGTGTGTGAGTGAGGGTATGTGGGGTGGATGGGTAAGGGTATCTGTGTGGGTGGGAATATTGTGTGGTATCCGGGTTGGGGATATGTGTGTGGTGTGTAAGTGGGGATGTGTTGGTGAGGGATATGTGTGTGTGTGGTGCGTGGGTTGGGAATAGTGCGTGGTAGGGGGTGTATATGATGTGTGGGGGATTGTGTGGTGAGGGATTAGGTTAAGGCATGTGTGGGTGGTGGGGTGTGTGTGAGTGGATTGGGGATGTATGGGTGGTTAGGGAGATGTGTGTGTGTGGGGGGGGGGGTAGGGACATGTCAGTTGGTGGGGATGTGTGTGTATGGTTTGGGGATGTGTGAGTGGATGTGCGATGTGTGGGTTGGTGGGGGATTGTGTGTATGTGGGGAATATGTTGTCGATGGAGATGTGGCTGGGGGATGGGTGGTTTGAGGTGTGGGTGGGGAGAGGATGTGTGGGGTAGGATGTGGATGGGCGTGGGATGTGTGGGTTGGTGGGGGAATGTTTGTTGGTGGCGAGTGTGTTTTGGTTGGGGGATCAGGTGAGGGCAGTGTGTGTTGGTGGGGGATGTGCGGGAGGGGGATGGGTCGGTTGGTGGGGTATGTATGTGTCCCTTGGTGTGCGTGTGTGTCGGTAGGTGGGGGTGTGTATGTGTCCCTTGGTGCGCGTGTGTGTTGGTAGGTGGGGGTGTTGTGTGGGTGGGGTGATGTATGGGTAGGTGGGGGTGTGTGGGTGGGTGGGGTGATGTATGGGTAGGTGGGAGATGGGCTTCATAACATTGTAATTAGCCTTGTTTATGTTTACAACATTCATTTCACAATGTTTATTTTTCTTCCTATGTAAATGTATAATGCTCTTGATGAACGAAAGACGACTGATTGGAAGGGCCGAATGTAAGACGGGCCTGCGCGCCCAATTTGTGACCCTAATAAAGTTGATTTGAAGTTGATTTAATCAATACTGTATCATCTGCATATTTAATGCTATTCATGCATCGTTTCCCAGTGATGATTCCTTACATAGCTTCTATATTTATGAAAATATTTTCACTGTACAGGGAAAAAAGAGACATCCTTGTCTCACACCTCTCTTAATAGGCTAATGTTGACATACTTCATTATCAATTCTTATGGCAGCTTGTTGTTTCCAATATATGTTTTATAAGTCTAGAACAAGAATTGCCATTGCGAAGGTAGCCTTTTGCATGATGAAAAACATACTGACCAATAAAAAGATAACTGAAACAAGAAAAAGAGTGTTGAATTGCTACATAGAACCTGTACTTTTGTATGGATGTGAAGCGAGGGCAATGAGCAGACAAGCTGAAAAACATCTGATGGCTGTGGAAATGTGGTTTCTGAGGAAAATGCAAATAATACCATGGACAGACAGAAAAACCAATGAACATGTCCTCCAGGAAACAAATGAAGATTGTAAACTGATTAGAGTCATTAGACGTGGACAGTCAAAATTTTTTGGGCATGTTAGGAGAAGAAATGAATTGGAGAACTTGGTGACAACTGGCAAGATCGAAGAGAAGAGACCAAGGGGAAGACGGGCATGTGGCATGGTCAAGACAGAAACACGGAGCTGATCCACGACTCTGGTGATCAGGTGAGGTGGCGAAACATGACCGCTCATGCTTATCGGCATGGCACATGATGGATGGATGGAGCATCAATAACATATATGATATATATAATATATATATAGTAAAATACATATAAAATATATAATAGGTATGCGGATGATACAGTATTGCTAGCAGACAATGAGCAAGATCTGCAATATTTAGTAGATGTGGTTGTTGCACACAGTGAACTACTAGGCTTAGAATTAAATTGTAAGAAGACAGATTATGGCCATCACTGGGAAGAAGGAAATACCACAATGTAATATGCAAGTAAATGGGAATATTTTTAAACAAGTAAATCGGCACTCCTAATAAATTAGTGTCAAATGCATCCCTTACAGGGCCTCATTAGCTGATATAATAAAAAAAAATAATACGAACTACGAACTAAAATACAGAACTGAGAAAATGAAATACATACTCATAATATTTCAGTTATATATGGAAGTTGTGGCACAAAAGTTGTAAACATTGTTGGAAAACATGTTCTAAACTCTTGTATCGGTATATCTGCGGGGGAAAACATTATACATATCGGAACGAGCACTGAATGTGTTTTCGATCACTTCCGATTCAGTGTGTGGCGGACTGCAAGACCGATCGATGGATACAATAAAAGCTTTTGGGCCCGGAGGGCCCTTACTGCCATCGGATACTTTCATTGTACGAAGTGACTATTCGCAATAGAATTGTGAATACAGAAAAATTATATTCGCAGTAGAAGTAGGTCACGTGATTATTCCTATGCATGTGGCTATATTATAATTTTTCGTTAAAGTGTTAACCACTTGACTTGACTCTCTCACGTTAAACAAGCCAGACAATAAAGGACCCAAATACAACCAAGCTGATATAGTCGACGGTTGAATGGGACCATTCGTATCTGCAAATGAACGATGTGTTAACGTCTTCTCAGTAGTGTAGTGGTAAGTGTCTCTGCCTGTCACGCGGGAACTTGAGGTTCGATTCCCCGCCGGGAAATTTTTTTTCATTTTCAGCATCCAGGCAGTGATGGAGTGATTGAGTGTCAGAATCTACAGATCCAATAGATGTGAATTTTATTTGCCAGCTGAAATATCGCCCCAAATTAACCAACTTCATACTGGCTCAAACTAAAATTGACTAGTAAGCAGACGCTTTCAACGTAAGGGAATAAAGATCTGGAGACATTATGCATCCCTGTCTCACACCTCTTTTAATAGGCTTATACTGATCTACATCATTATCAATTCTGATGGCAGTTTGTTGTTTCCAATATATGTGTTTTTCACATTTGGATTTACACATGCATGCCTGGTAACAGTAAGTGTACAGAAACGAAAGTTAACAATTTTTGAACATGCCTGGGGACACAATTATTTGTAGGGATCGTTATTTGCATTGGGGGTACCAATTCTGGAAAATCATTCTTGATATTTAAACAGGACTAATGTAATGTAAAAATAAAATGGTATGCTAGAAGAACGGACAGAAGTAAGAAGGGTGATTCATTAAAAATTACGGAGAATTCGGCAGAATTAAACTTGCAACAGTGAACATTCCTATTTAAATTAACCACCTTCTTAGACTTCTTAATGGCTCAAACTAAAATTGACTAGTGAGCAGATGCTGTGACATGTTTGTTACTTCCAGCAATTCTATTGCGAATATAATTTTCTTTATTCGCAATTCTATTGCGAATAGAGCCTACCTTCATTATATCCATCGATCCTTCTTGCAGACAAGGATACACTCAAACGATCGGTGGAGTGTCTACCAGACGAGGATACACTCAAATGGAAATTATCTTATGAGGCTCTGTAAGGGATGCATTTTACACTATATAATTTGGTGCCGTTGTTAGGAGTGCCAGTAAATTGGTACAATTATCTAGGAAAAGTCTGATGAAAGATACCTTGAAGAGATTAGGACAAGAATTGCCACTGTGAACTGAAAGTAGCCTTTTGACCTTTTGCCAGATGAATGAGGAAATGAGGAGTAGCTGGCCAAGTGGTTAGAATGCCAGACTCTCATTCGGGAGACCCGGGTTCGATCTCTTGGTAAGGTGTGGGATTTTTTTTCTGTCAGGGGCAAAAAGAAAATCCTAACCTGCACAGTTCGCGGCGACTGCACTAGCCAGGCGGCCTTAATTCCTCAGGCTCAAAGACCCCTCTGCCATACACCGCAAGGTACTATATTGGCAGTAAATGACAGATGAAAACCATACTGATAAAATAAAAAGATGTCAATTGCAACGAGTAAAATAGTGTTGAGGCATGAGGTGCTACACAGAACCTGAACTTTTGTATAATGTATGGATGTGAAATGTGTACAACGAGCAGACAAGCTGAAAAGCATCTGATGGTAGCAGAAATGTGGTTTCTGAGGAAAATGCAAAGAATATCATGGACAGACAGAAAAACCGATGACCATGCCCTACAAGAAACAAATGAAAACTGTAAACTGATTAGAGAAATTAGTACGCAGACAGTCAAACATTTTTGGACACGTTATGAGAAAAAATAAATTTGAGAACTAGATGGCAAGATCGAGGTGAAGAGAATAAAGGGAAGACCGAGCAGTAAATACCTAGATGGTTTGGCCACATGGTATGGTCGAGACAGGAACATATATATAGCTGACCCACGACTTTGGTGATCGTGTGAGATGGCGAAACATGACCGCCCACGCTTATCGGCATGGCACATGATCATGATGGGATTAGATGATGGTCAAAATAATAATAATATTAATAATATACGTCGACGAAACGCGAAATGAAGTACCCTTGCTTAAAATGTATAGTTGTAATCTACTTTATTCTGAAAGAATCACAAGCATTGTGTTAAATGAAACTGTCTGATGGGGAAGAAGCAGTAAAATAACTGTACTTACTCGGTTTCCAAAAGACAAGTTAACACGTTTTGTAAATTGTCTGAGCTGCCGCCAATGTCTAAACACCCTACAATGCTAGGCGCGTGCGCATGTCCAGATATGACTTCCGCCCCAGTTAGTACACGTGTTGATATATTTGTTGTCTATTGTTGAGGACTTCCGGTCCCCAGTATATCGGATAGGCAGTGAAAGTAGTGAAACGTTTAAGACCTCTAGGTGTTTATGATCGTGGCTACCGTTGCATTCGCATTTTCCTCATGTTGGACTTGTAGTTTACGGTTCCGTCGCCCTGCTACCGAGTTGAGTGTGTGGCGCGAAGCTGTGAGTTTCGTGTGGAATGCTTTTTTAATCTGCCCGAGGTTGTGTAGCGTGCTCTGCGTGTTCAGAGCAATGGCGGGTTGCTATGTCCCAGAATTGACCGGTTTTTGTGCCTTATGCAGAAATATGTGACGGCTGGCCTTCTGGTTGACTGCCGCTTCTTTTGACGATGAACCGTGCTTTCGTGGGGGACTGTTGTTTTAACATTCTGGAGACGGCATTATGTACAGCGAAATGTATTTTACATCTGTCCAAGGTGTTGTGGTGTGAACTTCATGCTCAACATGGCGTAGCTGGCGAGATAATATCTAGAAACGGCACAACACCCAGACGGTCGGACGAAAACGGAGGTGACCTCTTTAAGACAGCGAGGCAAGCCCCGGACATGTGGAATACTCATGTAGATAAGTAGACAAAATATGTACCGGGCACCTGGGTTCTAGTCCTATTGTGTGTATATGTGTGTGTAGGTGTAGGCTGATGGGAGGGGAGCGAGGGAATGGGTGCCTACCCCGGATATTAACCTTTCCCCCAAAAGGGCCACAAAATTTACACCTAGATGTAAAGAGAGGGGGTCAGTGCAGCCAGACCAAAGGCAGTATTTCGCAATATTAGACTCTGATCTTAGCCAAAAGACCCAAATGATATGAGTCAAAAGGGACGTTTGGGCATATTCAGCTTTAGGAAAAAGACTGAAGCTAGAGTACGGCTAATAATTCTATTTATGGTAAATACATATGCTTAAAAACACTCAGGAAGTGATTGATTATAGAGAAAATAAAATTAAAGACCAGTCTTAAAATTATGTATTCAATTAAAATAACATAATCAGTGAATTTTGCGAAATAATCATAAAAATACTTTAAAAAATAATAACGCCAGTTATTTCCCTTTGCATATTTTGGAAATAATTGTGTCCCGTGATACCGCCAAGCCCAGGGCTGGCCTTCTCTTAGTGTAATATCGCAGTGACCGACTAACGCACGATAGTGAAATATTGAATATAGCGGCTTTAAATGGCGTTTAATCGACTGAACACATCGCCAAATGTATAAACAAATATTCTAAGGCACGTTGCTTTGGTGCCAATGAAGTAATCACACGAAAAAGGTGGGTAAATGATAGCACAAAGCGACAATATATGTCAGAAATTGCACATCTCGAAAGGCAAAACCTGTCAGTATGCGCGGATTTTGACAAATCTGATCTAGCTTGCAGTAATCTCGCAAAAGCGTTAAAATTATGCACCCTATTGTGATAAAAGAGACGTAGTACACAGACATCAATGCTATCACAACACCCAGATATTTTGTAAACGTAAAAAAGAGGTCTGACGTGCCTTTAATCACATGTGCGTGAGTCCTTTCCAAGAGTTTCACATAAATGTCACATATGTATTAGTGTAAGTAGTATGGGATGTCGCAATCGAGCCTTAAGGTGGTTCACGCCAGGATCCGAAATAAATTCTTATATCAAATATATGTCTCCACAACAGGCATTAAGAAAGTGAATTTTCAAAGCTCATGCGGTAGGATACATAACTACTTCCGGTTTTGTGTAGTTAAAAACTTAAAACTGTAAGTAGAAAAGAAATATTTAAAAATAATCTATTTTAATGTGTAAAGTGTAAAGTAAAGATGGCGGCATGGGTAGGAGGTCTACCGCTAACAATTTCAATGAAACCTACGGTGCCGATCGTCAGAAGACCTTGGCTTTTCCCAGCTATGTCTATTGTAAAGTAATCGATTATATATTGTAATAGCGTTTATTACTGTCAGTAGTGGATGGGACATAAACACTGTCATCAGACCAAGGGCGAAGTGGTAGAGACACAAGACTCGTCCTTATGTTGTATGATAGTGTACAACCAGTCACAGGAGAACATATCTAAGGAATACACCCGATCACACTGGGTTAATTGCAAAATAGACCACGTGCTCACTGGCTTAGACAAGTCAAATATGGCGCTGCTTCTGGTCGTATGTGTAATAGCTACAACCAGACCACCTGCTCACTAGCTAAACTTGGTCAAAAATTGTGTTGCATCGAATCACACGTAAAGGGATACAACCGAAACACGTGGCTAAAGCCGCTCAAAGATGGCATTGCATCCGGTACACTGGGTTAATGGGCACATCCGATCAAATATGGCTCTGCTTCTGCTCGCATGTGCAATGACTACAGTCAGACCACATGCTCACTAAAGCCGGTCAAAGATGGCGTCGCATCCGATCACACGTAATGGGATACAACTGTAACACGTGGCTAAAGCCAATCAAAGATGGCACTGCATCCGATACACATGGGTAATGGCCACATCCGATTAAATATGCTGCTGCTTCCTGTCGCATGTGTAATGACTACAACCAGACCACGTGCTCATTGGCTACAAGTAGTCAAAGATGGCGGCGCATCCGATCACACGTGGCAATGGAAAAACCAGACCACGTGCTCGCTGGCTAAAGCTGATCAAAGATGGCGCTGTATCCGGTCACGCGTCTAATGGGATACAATCCAAACACGTGACTAATGACTCAACCGGTCAAAGATGGCGATTCATCCAGTGACATGCATAACGATACATATGGAACCCGTGGCTAATGACTCAACCGGTCAAAGATGGAGTTGCATCCGGTCACATGACCAGACAGTGCATAATATTCTGCTGAGTCATTCCACGTCAGCAAATTGCGTGTATAAGACGGCCAGCATTCGTTGTATAGAAGTACCGGTCTCTGTGAGCAGCAACCAGATCAACATGTGGCAAGCCACTAATGGTAAGTTGGCTTTTTGATAAATCTTTCACATTTTCGATTTAGTTCTCCAAGTAGGCA
This sequence comes from Cepaea hortensis, assembly GCA_963921405.1. NCBI lineage: Eukaryota > Metazoa > Mollusca > Gastropoda > Stylommatophora > Helicidae > Cepaea > Cepaea hortensis. The sequence goes on from OY992882.1 coordinate 13,015,583, forward strand.
TACTGTTAACCTAACTAGTATAATAAAGGATATATGGCGCTAGACGCATATAACTGAACGACAAAACATTTCTTCATATATGATGTTAGGCTGGGATGACATGAAATACAGCTGGCATTCGAACTATTAAACAGCGCCATGGTGGTACCGTAATAATATAGGTAGTAGTGTGTAGTCATAGGGGAAGGTGAAAGTGTCTTGTGCAATCTACATACCCATTATCGATAGAAATATATGACTGTGCAACAGAGGGTGCATGTCAGATACAGAGATATTATTTATATGTATATCTATAACGTTGGTATAATTTATTCTTATAATTGTTTTACAGATATTTAGGCCCATAAAAACATAATTAGCAAACTGTGAAGCATACTAAGAGCAAAGCCAAACAGCTATTGCATGGCGTGTCTTAATATCCCACAAAATCAAGAAGCCGAGAATCCATTCAGTCATTCTTGTGATTATGGTGATGGTGGTAATTTTGCGGACCTAGTAACGGTTCGACTGCGGGATGTGCTACAACAACACTTCACCAATTACGAAATAATCCCAGTAAGCCTGAATAGAATTGAGGAGTGCATCCTCGACTATAATCGCCAATAGGATACGTCGGAACCATACCCATCCAACGTGGAGCGATCAGCGTCACCGACATCCTTAACCTTTAGTCAATCCACACTAGTGGACGAGTATTAAAACACCTACATAAAAACAAGATGGTTGTATTATACTGTGTAATGTGACCGGATTCATGTCTTTAATAGCTTACCAGCCCTCAATACAAAGAAAAACTACATTGGGTGTGAGGAGAGTGTATATGTATATCGTTGATATTCTGGCTTCACAGACTGTAGCTCACAGTGACTACAACGCAAGTAACACTGCACCCTCTACGCTATCTATTTCATCATGGTGAGAGGTAATGGGGCGAGCATGACCCGCATTCCCAAACCCAGCTCAAACATACAACGGATCAACGAGCGGTTAGTAGAGTGCTTAGTCGCGCCATACGGACAATCACATCAGCGTAATCTAAGCCGCTTGACCTAAGAAACTGGCTGAAACCAGTTTTACGTGTGGCTCAAAAAATAGTATTTAATCTCGAGGGTGGTAATAGTCAAGCATTGTGATCCGAAGATGACTACAGACTTCAAGACTGTGCTAACTGGGGCTATATGACTCGTAGTGGTGAGACTATTAGACCAGGGGCGGTGGTGATAAGGCCGTGTTTGTTTCATCCTACTGAGGCACGAGCATGTTACACATCCGTAGATTCTTTGGTGAATCCGACAAAAAGTTCCCTACTAAGATTGGAATGTCACTTACTCGTCAAGAATATGAACAGATGATCGCTATGCAGTGCGAGATCCTAGCTGACTTTGACAGACTCAATCAAGTTAACCAAGTCAGTAACGAAGTCAAACAAGCCATTAACAGAGGCACACAAGTCAGTTACCAAAAACAAGCAAGTCAGTGCTCATGTCAATCAGGGTACTAAACTAAGCCACAAAGTAGACGAATACTATACCACCAGTTTTCAACCCAGCTACACTTAGATGTGTGATGATCCCACCAACCATATGTGTGATGAGCCCAATAGCCAGATGTTTGATGTGCAACAAGACACCAACCGAAACAAGCAAGTCCAAAACGATTAAGACAGTACTCGTCAAAGAGGGTACTAAACGAAGCCACAAAGTAGACGCATACTATATCACCAGTTTCAACCCAGCTACAGTCAGATGTGTGATTACCCCAGCAACCAGATGTGTGATGAGCCCAATAGCCAGATGTTTGATGTGCCCGACACTCTGATGATTGATGCCCCGGTTGTCTACAATACTCAGATGTCAGCCCACCAAGCAGGAGACCAGTCTTATGACTACATGCCAAGTGACAGATACATATCAGGTTACCAGCCGGAAAAAACCAACCTACTCAGACAATTGTGTGAAGAAATCCAGAAACAACATGCAATGTGTATAGCTCTGTATGTGAAAATAAAATGTTGTGATCATACTATGTATACCAGCTCATACCGCATCATCCATTTTGTATAATGACATTATGCATTTTTATTCTTGTAAAATGTACTGAAATACTGTAAATAAACAGGTGTATATATTATAATTACGTCTTGGTTGTTGAATATTTAGTGTTTACGGTATAAATAGTTGTCATGTGGTGAGAGAATGATACATATTGATGACAAATTCAATAAATATTTCAACAAAACTAAGAAAACGGGTTAACCAAAGTGGGAAAACTGTTGACCACATTTCAACCAAACTTATAAAAATCTCAGTCAAACATGAAAAGTAGGAACATTTCATGTGATTACTTCATTGATATTCAATATTTAACTATCGTGCGTTAGTCGGTCACTGCGATATTACACTAAGAGCAAAAGGCCAGTCCTGGGCTTGGCTGTATCAAGGGACACAATTATTTCCAAAATATGGAAAGGGAAATAACTGGCGTTATTATATTTTAAGTATTTTTATGATTACTTCGCAAAATTCACTGATTATGTTATTTAAATTGAATGTATAAATTAGAGACTGGTCTTTAGTGTTATTTTCTCTAGAATTAATGACTTCCTATATGTTTGTAAGCATATGTATTTATAATAATAGTCACCATATATAGAATTATTAGCCGTACTCTGGCTTCAGTCATTTTCTTAAAGCTAAATATGCCCAAACGTCACTTTTGACTCATATCTTTTGGGTCTTTTGGCTAAGATCAGAGTCTAATATTGCCAAATACTGCCTTTGGTCTGGCTGCACTGACCACCACTCTTTGCATTTAGGTGCAAATTTGGTGGCCCTTTTGGGGGTAAAGGTTAATATCTGGGGTAGGGGCCCATTCCCTCGCGCCCCTCACATCGGCCTATCCCGTACACACACACACACACACGCACTCACACACACTGGGTCTCGAACCCAGTTGCGCGGTACAAATTTGGTCTACTTATCCATATGAGACTTCCACATGCTCGGGGCTTGCCTCGCTGTCTTCAAGAGGTCCCGGGACGGTCGGGCGGAAACGGAGGCGACCGGTGGAGGTATCTGAGGGTCGGCGACACCCATGGACTGAAAGTAACCCAAGAAAATGCCGGTCCGAAATGGATCCGCTTATTGACGTCACCAATCTGGATCCATATCCTTCATATATTAAAATATGACGTCACCAGGCTAATCCAGATCCATAAATGAGTCTCCATTAGGACCTACATTACTACTGTCAGTCCGTTAAGTCTTCAACCCATTCATTTTCACGATTGATGGTCTCTAGATCACACACGTGACTTAAAGAAAATTCCGCCTGTGCCATCCAGGACATGTCCCGTCTTAGTCTATGACCCTTGGCCATATCCATGGCTGCATGCAGCGGGTGATCCCTATCTGCAGCAACTCTCAGGTACCATTTGGCCTGAAGGACTCTATGCCTATCCGTCAATGTTGGTAGCGCCAGGATATGCCTTATGCATATAATTGATATGTCCTTTGTGCACCCCAGGATTACCCGCATGGCGGCATTTTGTATGCGCTCCAACCTTTCAAGCTGGCTCTTTGATACTGTCAGCAGCCCCAAACCATACTCAGTGACTGAAATTATTAACTGCTGAAAGAGCCTGTGCAGCATCCTCTGATCTACCCCGGTTGTTGCCATAGCCCTCAATGCATTAAGTCCCCTACCAGCCTTCACAATCATAGCTTCCACATGATCCTTAAAAGACAAACACCTGTCAAAGGTGAAACCCAAGTACTTCAATTTACTCTCTCGACTAAGAGGACATCCATTCAATATAATACCTGGAACATCTGCCTTGACGGTCCGGTTATCCAGAGAGTTCCACACAACCGATGCCTTGTCTGGGTTTATAACGGCCCCTGCGTCCCTGCACTACTCTGTCACCATATTTACTGCCACCTGCAAGTCTTTCGCCACACTGGCTCTGTTTCTGCCCTGTTTGTACACCAGCACATCATCTGCAAATGTCAAGATTCTACCCACACCTCGTGTCTCAATAGCTGCGATTGTGCTGGTGTAGACATTAAAGAGCATCGGGGACAGGGCAGATCCTTGTGGCAACCTAGGTGTAATAGTACAAGGGTCAGAAGTCCAGTAACCCATGCGCAATGCAACCTTACACCCATAAAGACAGCCTCAACCCATCTAACAAGACAAGGGCAGACCTCAATGTCCAACAGTGTGTATATTAACCGATCATACCTGACCCTGTTATACGCATCCCCCAGGTCAAGAGCTACCTCCACTGTCTCTTTTTTTATCATGAAAGCCCTCGTAGACATCAAATACAAAAGTTGCAGCATTGGCCCAGGTGTCCTTCCGAAGCCGGTAAATCCCGAGCCCTTTGGGAAGCAGATTACAACTTTCCAAATGTCGCTGGAGCCTGCGAGCTACTATCTTTTCGAGGACTTTGCTATACGTGTTTTGCAGGGTTATGATTCGGTATACATTAAGTCTGGAGTGATCATTATCAGGCTTTGGGGGTGGGATCAGGTAGCTATGCAGCAAAGCGACATGCCCGGGGCTTGCCTCGTAACCAGGTGACATGCCCTGGACTTGCCTCGTAACCAGGCGGTAGCACAGTGGCTAAAAGCTGGTGGCGGTAGCACAGTGGCTAGAAGCTGGTTGTGGTAGGAAAGTGGCTAGAAGCTGGTAGTGGTAGCACAGTGGCTAGAAGCTGGTAGTGGTAGCACAGTGGCTAGAAGCTGGTGATGGTAAGACAGTGGCTAGAAGATGGTGGTGGTAGGACAGTGGCTAGAAGCTTGTGTTGGTAGTACAGTGGCTAGAAGCTGGTGGTGGTAGGAAAGTGACAAGAAGCTGGTAGTGGTAGCACAGTGGCTAGAAGCTGGTAGTGGTAGCACAGTGGCTAGAAGCTGGTGATGGTAAGACAGTGGCTAGAAGATGGTGGTGGTAGGACAGTGGCTAGAAGCTTGTGTTGGTAGTACAGTGGCTAGAAGCTGGTGGTGGTAGGACAGTGGCTAGAAGCTTGTGTTGGTAGTACAGTGGCTAGAAGCTGGTGGTGGTAGGACAGTGGCTAGAAGCTGGTGGTGGTAAGACTGGCTAGAAGCTGGTGATGGTAAGACAGTGGCTAGAAGCTGGTGGTGGTAGGACAGTGGCTAGAAGCTGGTGGTGGTAAGACAGTGGCTAGAAGCTGGTGGTGGTAAGACAGTGGCTAGAAGCTGGTGGTGGTAGCACAGTGGCTAGAAGCTGGTGGTGGTAGCACAGTGGCTAGAAGATGGTGGTGGTAAGACAGTGGCTAGAAGCTTGTGTTGGTAGTACAGTGGCTAGAAGCTGGTGGTGGTAGGTCAGTGGCTAGAAGATGGTGGTGGTAAGACAGTGGCTAGAAGCTTGTTTGGTAGTACAGTGGCTAGAAGCTGGTGGTGGTAGGACAGTGGCTAGAAGATGGTGGTGGTAAGACAGTGGCTAGAAGCTTGTGTTGGTAGTACAGTGGCTAGAAGCTGGTGGTGGTAGGACAGTGGCTAGAAGCTGGTGGTGGTAAGACTGGCTAGAAGCTGGTGATGGTAAGACAGTGGCTAGAAGCTGGTGGTGGTAGGACAGTGGCTAGAAGCTGGTGGTGGTAAGACAGTGGCTAGAAGCTGGTGGTGGTAAGACAGTGGCTAGAAGCTGGTGGTGGTAAGAAAGTGGCTAGAAGCTGGTGGTGGTAAGACAGTGGCTAGAAGTTGGTGATGGTAAGACAGTGGCTAGAAGCTGGTGGTGGTAGGACAGTGGCTAGAAGCTGGTGGTGGTAAGACAGTGGCTAGAAGCTGGTGGTGGTAAGACAGTGGCTAGAAGCTGGTGGTGGTAAGACAGTGGCTAGAAGCTGGTGGTGGTAAGACAGTGGCTAGAAGCTGGTGGTGATAAGACAGTGGCTAGAAGCTGGTGGTGGTAGGACAGTGGCTAGAAGTTGGTGGTGGTAAGACAGTGGCTAGAAGCTGGTGGTGGTAAGACAGTGGCTAGAAGCTGGTGGTGGTAAGACAGTGGCTAGAAGCTGGTGATGGTAAGACAGTGGCTAGAAGCTGGTGGTGGTAGTACAGTGGCTAGAAGCTAGTGGTGGTAGTACAGTGGCTAGAAGCTAGTGGTGGTAGCACAGTGGCTAGAAGCTGGTGGTGGTAGCACAGTGGCTAGAAGCTGGTTGTGGTAAGACAGTGGCTAGAAGCTGGTGATGGTAAGACAGTGGCTAGAAGCTGGTGGTGGTAGGACAGTGGCTAGAAGCTGGTGGTGGTAAGACAGTGGCTAGAAGCTGGTGGTGGTAGCACAGTGGCTAGAAGATGGTGATGGTAAGACAGTGGCTAGAAGCTGGTGATGGTAAGACAGTGGCTAGAAGCTGGTGGTGGTAGCACAGTGGCTAGAAGCTGGTGGTGGTAGCACAGTGGATAGAAGCTGGTGGTGGTAAGACAGTGGCTAGAAGCTGGTGGTGGTAGCACAGTGGCTAGAAGCTGGTGGTGGTAGCACCGTTGCTAGAAGATGGTGATGGTAAGACAGTGGCTAGAAGCTGGTGATGGTAAGACAGTGGCTAGAAGCTGGTGGTGGTAAGACAGTGGCTAGAAGCTGGTGATGGTAAGACTGGCTAGAAGCTGGTGGTGGTAAGACTGGCTAGAAGCTGGTGGTGGTAGCACAGTGGCTAGAAGCTGGTGGTGGTAGGACAGTGGCTAGAAGCTGGTGATGATAAGACAGTGGCTAGAAGCTGGTGGTGGTAAGACAGTGGCTAGAAGCTGGTGGTGGTAAGACTGGCTAGAAGCTGGTGGTGGTAGCACAGTGGCTAGAAGCTGGTGGTGGTAGCACAGTGGCTAGAAGATGGTGATGGTAGCACAGTGGCTAGAAGCTGGTGATGGTAAGACAGTAGCTAGAAGCTGGTGGTGGTAGCACAGTGGCTAGAAGCTGGTGATGGTAAGACAGTGGCTAGAAGCTGGTGGTGGTAGCACAGTGGCTAGAAGCTGGTGGTGGTAAGACAGTGGCTAGAAGATTGTGTTGGTAGCACAGTGGCTAGAAGCTGGTGGTGGTAAGACAGTGGCTAGAAGCTGGTGGTGGTAGCACAGTGGCTAGAAGCTGCTGGTGGTAGCACAGTGGCTAGAAGCTGGCGGTGGTAGCACAGTGGCTAGAAGATGGTGGTGGTAAGACAGTGGCTAGAAGCTGGTGGTGGTAAGACAGTGGCTAGAAGCTGGTGGTGGTAGCACAGTGGCTAGAAGCTGGTGGTGGTAAGACAGTGGCTAGAAGCTGGTGGTGGTAGCACTGTGGCTAGAAGCTGGTGGTGGTAAGACAGTGACTAGAAGCTGGTGGTGGTAGCACAGTGGCTAGAAGCTGGTGGTGGTAAGACAGTGGCTAGAAGCTGGTGGTGGTAAGACAGTGGCTAGAAGATGGTGGTGGTAGCACAGTGGCTGTGACAAGTTCACCTTGGGTAGTGAGAGTGAACCACACCCGAGGTGTCTCTGGCACTCCCGTGTATTCTAGCCCCAGGGGTTGGACGAGCAGATACACCTTTTTACTCTGTGGTTGATCTCATATTAGTTAATTACGTCTACAAGCCCCTCCAGATTCTAGACCCCCACTAACTACCTACACCTGTGGAACAATGAACACTTAGGCATCGTCCGAGACCACACTCAATCATTATACAAAGAGCAAGTCAACTTACATAAAGTTTATTCTACCCTTGAGAATATAGAACTGAAATGAACATCCTGATAGAAGAATCTAATTACACAAATAGAAGATAGAGTAGAGATAGAATCAGAGATGTAGGTGTCTTCATCGAGTTGAGAAGTAGATTGGATGCAGATGTCCCGTCCAGTCGGTCCGCCACTCACCCGGCTTCCTTCCAGTGAGATGACTAGAACCTTGGAGACCACTCTGTCTCCAGAGCGTGGATCCACAACACTAGATTCACTGCTGGACCACACTTCACTGGACCAACTGCATCTATATCACTCCCACGGAGTCACTGTTAAGACAGTTCTCGAACAATACCGGTTGGGAGACAATCCTCCTGGACTTGACTCCAAGTATTAGTCACTTCGATGAACTCAAACAATCACTGACCAATCTAATGGTCTGTCACTCATAACACAGTCCCACTGCAGAACAGCTATGGCATTGACCAATTCAATGGTCCCTTCGTCACAGCACCGGAACATGGATGGAAAAATGTCACGGACCAATCCAATGGTCTCTTACAGTTACACTGCTTGTAGTATCAGATATGGCTACTGAAAATGTTACTGAGTCCTTCTAGAACACAGTTGATAATCTTGATATTGAGACAGTACATTAATAGAATCAGACATCTCTTTCACGGAAACAATTCAGGTTGGACTATAACCCCATAGTCCCTTCCACCGGGTTACACTTGACACACGTCAATAACTGGTGTAGTTCTTCTCAAGACCTGCCACTAGAGCTGTCCAAAGAACCATTCAAGTGTCTGAAGATCAGTTACTTCTGCGTTTAGGCAGAACCCCCGTCAAACTAGACGGACCGGTGTTCCCTGTCGTTGAGCATGATTACTCAAAATGCTGAAATGTTCCTAGTAGAAACAGAGTGTCTTCTATTATCAAACGATCACAAACCATCACTTCCCACACGTGCACCTTCAGGGTGGTGGTATGTCTTGAGGCAACCTTCACTCATGGTGAATCACATTGGGTACCTGGTGTGGTTGAGTCTGGCGTGATAAGTAAAGAACTGAACCCTTCGCTCTGTCACACGAAGTGGTTTCCTGCCAACAACCATTATAGTTGACTGGTTCCTCAACAGGCTAACTCCTGAAAAGGAAGAGCGACCGGTGAGAGTATACTGGCCCAAACATTAGACCACATGCATCCTACCCATAACTACTCAACCCTCAGTCATGCTACTTAGTTATGCATATAACTAAAGCATTATCTCTATATGGAGAGTAGTACAGCATGGGTTCACAAATGTCAGCTGGCCTCACAGAACAGCCCGTCAAACAGAGCAAGAAATCAGAATGACGAGTCTGATCTTTGGTCTCACCTATCCCTAATCATCTACCAGTCGTCGCTAACGTCAGTAGTGATACAAGGCTGTTATTATAGTTCTAATTTAATCGAACTAAACATAGGTAAAGAGTCCCTGGACTCGTTCCTAACATCATCAATGTACATTAAGAAACATAAGCTTGATCAATATCCCATCCCTCGGGATATAGGGATAGGACATGATCACATCCACTATGTACACAAGCCTGTTTACTGGTGGGACCACCTGTCCCTGCCATAGCAAACTCTTCTTATCAGACTCTGCCTTAGAGTCAAGAAGCCTTCTTGAGAATACATGTTCCCCACATGTTCCAAGGGTAATGTTCCAATTCTGTCCTCCCCAAGTGGTTTAGCCTTGGCATGGACTGAACTTCATCGTTGGCTTGGTCTACCAACACATACTTTCATAACTTGCTTTTACATCCCCCATATCCTATATTTCCCCAGTCTCATACAGCCTCCTTGCATCCTTCCATACTTCCAGCACCTTAGCATTCACTCGCACTAGCGCCAGTATGAAAGAAACAGGATAGCTCAGACAAGATTACAGAACGCATATTTACATCGCGACGGCACGCAGTGTTATCTCGCGTCGATCTATTCGGCGTTCGGAATTACCCCAGGAAGTATCACATGCCATGACCTAATATATATACACAATGTCACATCATATATATATATAGATATAGCACAAAAGCAACTTACCTGTCAACAGAAATCCGCTGTTCCACACAATGAATTCACTATTAAGTTCTTACACAATAGTTACATCATTCCTGGTGGCACAGAACTAAGTTCTTCCTTTACTTAGTAACTAAGCACAATTTTGTCTGAAACTCCACCTACCAACTTACCTGGTTTTCTAACCGTTCTTCTGGCTTCAGCAACTGACTGACATAATCTAAGTTTCCATCCGGCACAAGTAACTAGGTTTTATTCTAACACAGCAACCTAATAGATGCAACGATTGGCAAAATATGGTACATATATTTGGAACCCAAATCGCCCACATCACAATACGGCGTTCCTAACAGCTGATTCGCGAGCACAAGGTAAACAAACACGATTCGCCGTCAACTGCGTTATCGATCGGTTTGCTAATTAGTATGCAAGGACATCCGCATAGGTAATGAGGTTAGAGCAATGGCGTGTGGAACACACGTACAAAGTTAAATGATTTAAACAAATATCTACCTGCATTGGTGAACCAGATCTCCAGTCAGCTCCGAACTGTTCAAGGGCTTCTCATCTTCTTTGACATAACAGTCAGCCGAATTATGGTTGAGGGGAGACGCACACAAAAATGGCTCACATCAGGCCTGCGTCTGTTCTGTTCCAACAACAGTAAGTGAATGACTGATTTAGCCACATTCCCGCTTCGTGCCAACTCAATGCGCACTAGAAGCGAGTGCTTCTTGAGAAAAGATACTTTCTCGGGAAACCGTCATTTCCCGCCTAGAGTTTCTAGATCTCTCTGCACGGGAATTTAGAGCGATACCCAGCATCACGGGTTACTCGAATTTCAGTGTTTCGAGAATATTCTAGATCGTAAGTCCTTCATCGGCTTCCCTCAGTCTATTTTTAGCTGGGAAAGTCCCCGATGACGCGCCAAAATAGTGCGGAATCTTGACGACCCAAGACAGATAATCGCGTTTCGTCACATAGGCCCCCACTTTAAGAGGATCGACCCCGTCGTTCCACTTCTACGCAGAAGCTGTCTATGTCGTTCGTTCTTCTTTCTTAGAGACCGGATGGCGGGTGAGGAAGTCTAACCCGTCAATATTGTATAGAATACTTTTACCACATTAGGTGGGGAGACAAGCTACTCAGTATCACGGGTGATCAACGCCTACTCCGCTACTGCGATCGGGCATCTCGCAGTGTCTTGCGGACCAGAGCTCCCGTCTCGATCTGATTTAACGATCGTTCCTGCCAGAGTTTACTGGACTTCTGCAACTCCAGCTTCCCCTTTCGAGGACCCAGCTGGATTGCAGTCGGTCGGATTGAGGGACCATGGGTCTGTGTCCTTTCCGACACAACCCACCTCTTCCGACCACGGTTCTCAGTGTAGCTAGCACTGCGGGTGTTCCTTTGGCCGGTCATGTTCCCCCGAGCACCGGGCTGAACCGAAGAAGGTACCTGCACATACATATAGGACTTCCTATGGTGTGACAGGCTTTCCGCTACCTGACCTGAACCCCGAACCGTTCTTTCAGCGAATCTCTGCGCCCTTGGGCTGGTGGACTTATCATCGGGTTTCCCCTCATAGCGCATGAGGAGACTGGAATGGAAAGTAGAAGACTTTCCCAGGATCACCACTCCATAGTGCTTGTGGAGCCCCACTTTATCCACTAGGAATGGGCCCTGCCACCCGATTTCGAATTCCTTCCCCTCGATTGGGAGGAGTACTAGAACTCGGTCTCCAACCTCTAAGGATATCTTCGTCTTCGTCCGTTTCTCAAGTGGGCATTTACTGCACTCCGGACAAGACCTAATATACCTGCGCACGTCGCCTGTCATGCCCGGCCACCAATAGTACCGGGATAGACATTTACTGGTTGTCCCTACAGTCAGATGTCCGGTTGGGGACCTGACATGTACCGTTCGCAGCAGATTAGCTCTGAAGCTCTGAAGAACCAACTTACGTTCCCTCTGCCTTTTCTCTGATCCAGTCTGAATTAACGGTGACTGGTTATCAGAGTTGAACTTACCCTGAATTAACGGGTTTTTATTGTTGGGCAACCGTTCTGAACAAGGACACTCCGTCGCATCCTTGCTCCGAGCATTACTCATTCCATCCGGGTGAGTATTTCGGAGACTTCCCTTTTTAAGACCCTCTTCCTCTGTATCTCTGACCTGCCTAGACTTATGGATGCTAGGGTGTTCTGGTTCACCCAGAAACACGTACTTCCGGCCAAGAATTAGGGGATAGAGAGGATCCGGTACGACTGCCGCCTGAATGCGTCCAGTAACGTACTTGCTCCGAATCTCCACATTGGCAATCGGGCAACGTAGCGCTACAGCACTCCTACTGGCTGGCTGTATCTCCGTCATCTCCCCGGTGAGTTGCTCTGGGCCTGTCAGGTGGGATGCAATTACAGCTGAAAATTGCAATCCTGTGTCGTAGAGGCACGACACCTGTTGCCCATTCACTTCTACTTCCTCAACCACTGGAGGTCGCTCTGGTTCCCCATTCCCATCAACCGACTTCACTTTCCTGCAAGGTCTATCCCTAACCTCTGCAAGACAAGCAAAGTGAAAGTCCTTGGGCTTACTCTTACACTCACTCATATTGTGAGTGCTGGACTTGCAGAATTTGCACCATCGTTCACTCCACTTCCTCTTTGGAGAACTAGGTGGGCTATTCTTACCTTGGTTGACGTTAGAGATCTTCTCTAAAGAGTTTACCTGTTTCCTTGGTTCATCACAACCTTTGTTCTTCTTGGTCTTCTTGGACTTACCTTGATCCTTATCTTTCGATCTCGGATCTGTTGGACTGGTGTCCCCAGTCTCGCCATAGACTTCAACGTATCTTTCGGCTAACTTGGTGACTATATCCAATCTCTCAGCCCCATTCTCACCTAAGAAGTTTCGCAAGGGTTTAGACATTTGCATTCACATCTGATCTACAACCATCAACTCACGCAAACTTTCATACTCCTCTTTAAATCCGGCCAAGGCCATCCATTTAAGAAGGTATGAGTTCAATCTCACACTGTATGATGAAAACAGTTCACCAGGTTCTCGCTTCGCCGTCCGAAACTTCCTTCGGTATGAGTGCGCTGTGATCTCGAATCTCTTCAAGAGAGCCGCTTTCAGTGCCGGGTAATCATTCTGTAGACCCGGTGGCAAGCGTGCATACACCTCATAACCTTCGGCACGGAGTCCCTGGGAGAGTTTTAAACACCATTTCTGTTTGTCTAATCCCATTGCAATAGCCATGGCCTCATACTTCTCTAAGTATTGGTCTATCCGTTCCTTCTCGGGTTCGAACGGCTGTAAAGGCCATTTCATAGCCTGGTAGTCACGTCTACTGGTTGACTCTGAGCCAGGAGGTACACCTCCTCCCATAGCTCCATCAGTTACACCTGTAGCAGGCACTTGTGCCTCAAGTAGCTTCATTCGATACTCATGGTCACGTTTTTCTTTCTCGGCTTCCAACTCAAGCCGCTTCATCTCAGTATCAGCCGCTATCCTCTTTTCCTCCAGAGCCACTTTACTGGCTTCCAGTTCTCTTTCTGCTCTCCTCCTCTCTCTTTCCTCTTGGCGAAAATTTCTTTCCACTTCTTGCACATAGAACTTCAAAGCATCTCCTTCAAGACCAGACTTACGTCCAGTTTCCTGAACTTTGTCTAAGTCTAACTCTTGGGTAGACATGTTGACTATGATAGGTGGGTACTCAAGTATGTGTGGGTGAAGCAATACAATGAATCAATAATCAATAGTACTAACTAATCACCACAACACAAATGTCCGTCAGACAGTTAGGAGATAGGTAGAAGTAGTAGAATCTTATGTAGACTGAAGTAAAGGATAAAGACTAAGTCTCTATCCCTGTGTGAGAGGTCTACAACACACAGAGATCGTGGAATAATCCCGGACGAGCCCCCACTCTGTATGGAGTGTGACAAGTTCACCTTGGGTAGTGAGAGTGAACCACACCCGAGGTGTCTCTGGCACTCCCGTGTATTCTAGCCCCAGGGGTTGGACGAGCAGATACACCTTTTTACTCTGTGGTTGATCTCATATTAGTTAATTACGTCTACAAGCCCCTCCAGATTCTAGACCCCCACTAACTACCTACACCTGTGGAACAATGAACACTTAGGCATCGTCCGAGACCACACTCAATCATTATACAAAGAGCAAGTCAACTTACATAAAGTTTATTCTACCCTTGAGAATATAGAACTGAAATGAACATCCTGATAGAAGAATCTATTTACACAAATAGAAGATAGAGTAGAGATAGAATCAGAGATGTAGGTGTCTTCATCGAGTTGAGAAGTAGATTGGATGCAGATGTCCCGTCCAGTCGGTCCGCCACTCACCCGGCTTCCTTCCAGTGAGATGACTAGAACCTTGGAGACCACTCTGTCTCCAGAGCGTGGATCCACAACACTAGATTCACTGCTGGACCACACTTCACTGGACCAACTGCATCTATATCACTCCCACGGAGTCACTGTTAAGACAGTTCTCGAACAATACCGGTTGGGAGACAATCCTCCTGGACTTGACTCCAAGTATTAGTCACTTCGATGAACTCAAACAATCACTGACCAATCTAATGGTCTGTCACTCATAACACAGTCCCACTGCAGAACAGCTATGGCATTGACCAATTCAATGGTCCCTTCGTCACAGCACCGGAACATGGATGGAAAAATGTCACGGACCAATCCAATGGTCTCTTACAGTTACACTGCTTGTAGTATCAGATATGGCTACTGAAAATGTTACTGAGTCCTTCTAGAACACAGTTGATAATCTTGATATTGAGACAGTACATTAATAGAATCAGACATCTCTTTCACGGAAACAATTCAGGTTGGACTATAACCCCATAGTCCCTTCCACCGGGTTACACTTGACACACGTCAATAACTGGTGTAGTTCTTCTCAAGACCTGCCACTAGAGCTGTCCAAAGAACCATTCAAGTGTCTGAAGATCAGTTACTTCTGCGTTTAGGCAGAACCCCCGTCAAACTAGACGGACCGGTGTTCCCTGTCGTTGAGCATGATTACTCAAAATGCTGAAATGTTCCTAGTAGAAACAGAGTGTCTTCTATTATCAAACGATCACAAACCATCACTTCCCACACGTGCACCTTCAGGGTGGTGGTATGTCTTGAGGCAACCTTCACTCATGGTGAATCACATTGGGTACCTGGTGTGGTTGAGTCTGGCGTGATAAGTAAAGAACTGAACCCTTCGCTCTGTCACACGAAGTGGTTTCCTGCCAACAACCATTATAGTTGACTGGTTCCTCAACAGGCAAACTCCTGAAAAGGAAGAGCGACCGGTGAGAGTATACTGGCCCAAACATTAGACCACATGCATCCTACCCATAACTACTCAACCCTCAGTCATGCTACTTAGTTATGCATATAACTAAAGCATTATCTCTATATGGAGAGTAGTACAGCATGGGTTCACAAATGTCAGCTGGCCTCACAGAACAGCCCGTCAAACAGAGCAAGAAATCAGAATGACGAGTCTGATCTTTGGTCTCACCTATCCCTAATCATCTACCAGTCGTCGCTAACGTCAGTAGTGATACAAGGCTGTTATTATAGTTCTAATTTAATCGAACTAAACATAGGTAAAGAGTCCCTGGACTCGTTCCTAACATCATCAATGTACATTAAGAAACATAAGCTTGATCAATATCCCATCCCTCGGGATATAGGGATAGGACATGATCACATCCACTATGTACACAAGCCTGTTTACTGGTGGGACCACCTGTCCCTGCCATAGCAAACTCTTCTTATCAGACTCTGCCTTAGAGTCAAGAAGCCTTCTTGAGAATACATGTTCCCCACATGTTCCAAGGGTAATGTTCCAATTCTGTCCTCCCCAAGTGGTTTAGCCTTGGCATGGACTGAACTTCATCGTTGGCTTGGTCTACCAACACATACTTTCATAACTTGCTTTTACATCCCCCAGATCCTATATTTCCCCAGTCTCATACAGCCTCCTTGCATCCTTCCATACTTCCAGCACCTTAGCATTCACTCGCACTAGCGCCAGTATGAAAGAAACAGGATAGCTCAGACAAGATTACAGAACGCATATTTACATCGCGACGGCACGCAGTGTTATCTCGCGTCGATCTATTCGGCGTTCGGAATTACCCCAGGAAGTATCACATGCCATGACCTAATATATATACACAATGTCACATCATATATATATATAGATATAGCACAAAAGCAACTTACCTGTCAACAGAAATCCGCTGTTCCACACAATGAATTCACTATTAAGTTCTTACACAATAGTTACATCATTCCTGGTGGCACAGAACTAAGTTCTTCCTTTACTTAGTAACTAAGCACAATTTTGTCTGAAACTCCACCTACCAACTTACCTGGTTTTCTAACCGTTCTTCTGGCTTCAGCAACTGACTGACATAATCTAAGTTTCCATCCGGCACAAGTAACTAGGTTTTATTCTAACACAGCAACCTAATAGATGCAACGATTGGCAAAATATGGTACATATATTTGGAACCCAAATCGCCCACATCACAATACGGCGTTCCTAACAGCTGATTCGCGAGCACAAGGTAAACAAACACGATTCGCCGTCAACTGCGTTATCGATCGGTTTGCTAATTAGTATGCAAGGACATCCGCATAGGTAATGAGGTTAGAGCAATGGCGTGTGGAACACACGTACAAAGTTAAATGATTTAAACAAATATCTACCTGCATTGGTGAACCAGATCTCCAGTCAGCTCCGAACTGTTCAAGGGCTTCTCATCTTCTTTGACATAACAGTCAGCCGAATTATGGTTGAGGGGAGACGCACACAAAAATGGCTCACATCAGGCCTGCGTCTGTTCTGTTCCAACAACAGTAAGTGAATGACTGATTTAGCCACATTCCCGCTTCGTGCCAACTCAATGCGCACTAGAAGCGAGTGCTTCTTGAGAAAAGATACTTTCTCGGGAAACCGTCATTTCCCGCCTAGAGTTTCTAGATCTCTCTGCACGGGAATTTAGAGCGATACCCAGCATCACGGGTTACTCGAATTTCAGTGTTTCGAGAATATTCTAGATCGTAAGTCCTTCATCGGCTTCCCTCAGTCTATTTTTAGCTGGGAAAGTCCCCGATGACGCGCCAAAATAGTGCGGAATCTTGACGACCCAAGACAGATAATCGCGTTTCGTCACATAGGCCCCCACTTTAAGAGGATCGACCCCGTCGTTCCACTTCTACGCAGAAGCTGTCTATGTCGTTCGTTCTTCTTTCTTAGAGACCGGATGGCGGGTGAGGAAGTCTAACCCGTCAATATTGTATAGAATACTTTTACCACATTAGGTGGGGAGACAAGCTACTCAGTATCACGGGTGATCAACGCCTACTCCGCTACTGCGATCGGGCATCTCGCAGTGTCTTGCGGACCAGAGCTCCCGTCTCGATCTGATTTAACGATCGTTCCTGCCAGAGTTTACTGGACTTCTGCAACTCCAGCTTCCCCTTTCGAGGACCCAGCTGGATTGCAGTCGGTCGGATTGAGGGACCATGGGTCTGTGTCCTTTCCGACACAACCCACCTCTTCCGACCACGGTTCTCAGTGTAGCTAGCACTGCGGGTGTTCCTTTGGCCGGTCATGTTCCCCCGAGCACCGGGCTGAACCGAAGAAGGTACCTGCACATACATATAGGACTTCCTATGGTGTGACAGGCTTTCCGCTACCTGACCTGAACCCCGAACCGTTCTTTCAGCGAATCTCTGCGCCCTTGGGCTGGTGGACTTATCATCGGGTTTCCCCTCATAGCGCATGAGGAGACTGGAATGGAAAGTAGAAGACTTTCCCAGGATCACCACTCCATAGTGCTTGTGGAGCCCCACTTTATCCACTAGGAATGGGCCCTGCCACCCGATTTCGAATTCCTTCCCCTCGATTGGGAGGAGTACTAGAACTCGGTCTCCAACCTCTAAGGATATCTTCGTCTTCGTCCGTTTCTCAAGTGGGCATTTACTGCACTCCGGACAAGACCTAATATACCTGCGCACGTCGCCTGTCATGCCCGGCCACCAATAGTACCGGGATAGACATTTACTGGTTGTCCCTACAGTCAGATGTCCGGTTGGGGACCTGACATGTACCGTTCGCAGCAGATTAGCTCTGAAGCTCTGAAGAACCAACTTACGTTCCCTCTGCCTTTTCTCTGATCCAGTCTGAATTAACGGTGACTGGTTATCAGAGTTGAACTTACCCTGAATTAACGGGTTTTTATTGTTGGGCAACCGTTCTGAACAAGGACACTCCGTCGCATCCTTGCTCCGAGCATTACTCATTCCATCCGGGTGAGTATTTCGGAGACTTCCCTTTTTAAGACCCTCTTCCTCTGTATCTCTGACCTGCCTAGACTTATGGATGCTAGGGTGTTCTGGTTCACCCAGAAACACGTACTTCCGGCCAAGAATTAGGGGATAGAGAGGATCCGGTACGACTGCCGCCTGAATGCGTCCAGTAACGTACTTGCTCCGAATCTCCACATTGGCAATCGGGCAACGTAGCGCTACAGCACTCCTACTGGCTGGCTGTATCTCCGTCATCTCCCCGGTGAGTTGCTCTGGGCCTGTCAGGTGGGATGCAATTACAGCTGAAAATTGCAATCCTGTGTCGTAGAGGCACGACACCTGTTGCCCATTCACTTCTACTTCCTCAACCACTGGAGGTCGCTCTGGTTCCCCATTCCCATCAACCGACTTCACTTTCCTGCAAGGTCTATCCCTAACCTCTGCAAGACAAGCAAAGTGAAAGTCCTTGGGCTTACTCTTACACTCACTCATATTGTGAGTGCTGGACTTGCAGAATTTGCACCATCGTTCACTCCACTTCCTCTTTGGAGAACTAGGTGGGCTATTCTTACCTTGGTTGACGTTAGAGATCTTCTCTAAAGAGTTTACCTGTTTCCTTGGTTCATCAGAACCTTTGTTCTTCTTGGTCTTCTTGGACTTACCTTGATCCTTATCTTTCGATCTCGGATCTGTTGGACTGGTGTCCCCAGTCTCGCCATAGACTTCAACGTATCTTTCGGCTAACTTGGTGACTATATCCAATCTCTCAGCCCCATTCTCACCTAAGAAGTTTCGCAAGGGTTTAGACATTTGCATTCACATCTGATCTACAACCATCAACTCACGCAAACTTTCATACTCCTCTTTAAATCCGGCCAAGGCCATCCATTTAAGAAGGTATGAGTTCAATCTCACACTGTATGATGAAAACAGTTCACCAGGTTCTCGCTTCGCCGTCCGAAACTTCCTTCGGTATGAGTGTGCTGTGATCTCGAATCTCTTCAAGAGAGCCGCTTTCAGTGCCGGGTAATCATTCTGTAGACCCGGTGGCAAGCGTGCATACACCTCATAACCTTCGGCACGGAGTCCCTGGGAGAGTTTTAAACACCATTTCTGTTTGTCTAATCCCATTGCAATAGCCATGGCCTCATACTTCTCTAAGTATTGGTCTATCCGTTCCTTCTCGGGTTCGAACGGCTGTAAAGGCCATTTCATAGCCTGGTAGTCACGTCTACTGGTTGACTCTGAGCCAGGAGGTACACCTCCTCCCATAGCTCCATCAGTTACACCTGTAGCAGGCACTTGTGCCTCAAGTAGCTTCATTCGATACTCATGGTCACGTTTTTCTTTCTCGGCTTCCAACTCAAGCCGCTTCATCTCAGTATCAGCCGCTATCCTCTTTTCCTCCAGAGCCACTTTACTGGCTTCCAGTTCTCTTTCTGCTCTCCTCCTCTCTCTTTCCTCTTGGCGAAAATTTCTTTCCACTTCTTGCACATAGAACTTCAAAGCATCTCCTTCAAGACCAGACTTACGTCCAGTTTCCTGAACTTTGTCTAAGTCTAACTCTTGGGTAGACATGTTGACTATGATAGGTGGGTACTCAAGTATGTGTGGGTGAAGCAATACAATGAATCAATAATCAATAGTACTAACTAATCACCACAACACAAATGTCCGTCAGACAGTTAGGAGATAGGTAGAAGTAGTAGAATCTTATGTAGACTGAAGTAAAGGATAAAGACTAAGTCTCTATCCCTGTGTGAGAGGTCTACAACACACAGAGATCGTGGAATAATCCCGGACGAGCCCCCAATCTGTATGGAGTGTGACAAGTTCACCTTGGGTAGTGAGAGTGAACCACACCCGAGGTGTCTCTGGCACTCCCGTGTATTCTAGCCCCAGGGGTTGGACGAGCAGATACACCTTTTTACTCTGTGGTTGATCTCATATTAGTTAATTACGTCTACAAGCCCCTCCAGATTCTAGACCCCCACTAACTACCTACACCTGTGGAACAATGAACACTTAGGCATCGTCCGAGACCACACTCAATCATTATACAAAGAGCAAGTCAACTTACATAAAGTTTATTCTACCCTTGAGAATATAGAACTGAAATGAACATCCTGATAGAAGAATCTATTTACACAAATAGAAGATAGAGTAGAGATAGAATCAGAGATGTAGGTGTCTTCATCGAGTTGAGAAGTAGATTGGATGCAGATGTCCCGTCCAGTCGGTCCGCCACTCACCCGGCTTCCTTCCAGTGAGATGACTAGAACCTTGGAGACCACTCTGTCTCCAGAGCGTGGATCCACAACACTAGATTCACTGCTGGACCACACTTCACTGGACCAACTGCATCTATATCACTCCCACGGAGTCACTGTTAAGACAGTTCTCGAACAATACCGGTTGGGAGACAATCCTCCTGGACTTGACTCCAAGTATTAGTCACTTCGATGAACTCAAACAATCACTGACCAATCTAATGGTCTGTCACTCATAACACAGTCCCACTGCAGAACAGCTATGGCATTGACCAATTCAATGGTCCCTTCGTCACAGCACCGGAACATGGATGGAAAAATGTCACGGACCAATCCAATGGTCTCTTACAGTTACACTGCTTGTAGTATCAGATATGGCTACTGAAAATGTTACAGAGTCCTTCTAGAACACAGTTGATAATCTTGATATTGAGACAGTACATTAATAGAATCAGACATCTCTTTCACGGAAACAATTCAGGTTGGACTATAACCCCATAGTCCCTTCCACCGGGTTACACTTGACACACGTCAATAACTGGTGTAGTTCTTCTCAAGACCTGCCACTAGAGCTGTCCAAAGAACCATTCAAGTGTCTGAAGATCAGTTACTTCTGCGTTTAGGCAGAACCCCCGTCAAACTAGACGGACCGGTGTTCCCTGTCGTTGAGCATGATTACTCAAAATGCTGAAATGTTCCTAGTAGAAACAGAGTGTCTTCTATTATCAAACGATCACAAACCATCACTTCCCACACGTGCACCTTCAGGGTGGTGGTATGTCTTGAGGCAACCTTCACTCATGGTGAATCACATTGGGTACCTGGTGTGGTTGAGTCTGGCGTGATAAGTAAAGAACTGAACCCTTCGCTCTGTCACACGAAGTGGTTTCCTGCCAACAACCATTATAGTTGACTGGTTCCTCAACAGGCAAACTCCTGAAAAGGAAGAGCGACCGGTGAGAGTATACTGGCCCAAACATTAGACCACATGCATCCTACCCATAACTACTCAACCCTCAGTCATGCTACTTAGTTATGCATATAACTAAAGCATTATCTCTATATGGAGAGTAGTACAGCATGGGTTCACAAATGTCAGCTGGCCTCACAGAACAGCCCGTCAAACAGAGCAAGAAATCAGAATGACGAGTCTGATCTTTGGTCTCACCTATCCCTAATCATCTACCAGTCGTCGCTAACGTCAGTAGTGATACAAGGCTGTTATTATAGTTCTAATTTAATCGAACTAAACATAGGTAAAGAGTCCCTGGACTCGTTCCTAACATCATCAATGTACATTAAGAAACATAAGCTTGATTAATATCCCATCCCTCGGGATATAGGGATAGGACATGATCACATCCACTATGTACACAAGCCTGTTTGCTTGTGGGACCACCTGTCCCTGCCATAGCAAACTCTTCTTATCAGACTCTGCCTTAGAGTCAAGAAGCCTTCTTGAGAATACATGTTCCCCACATGTTCCAAGGGTAATGTTCCAATTCTGTCCTCCCCAAGTGGTTTAGCCTTGGCATGGACTGAACTTCATCGTTGGCTTGGTCTACCAACACATACTTTCATAACTTGCTTTTACATCCCCCATATCCTATATTTCCCCAGTCTCATACAGCCTCCTTGCATCCTTCCATACTTCCAGCACCTTAGCATTCACTCGCACTAGCGCCAGTATGAAAGAAACAGGATAGCTCAGACAAGATTTCAGAACGCATATTTATATCGCGACGGCACGCAGTGTTATCTCGCGACGAGCTATTCGGCGTTCGGAATTACCCCAGGAAGTATCACATGCCATGACCTAATATATATACACAATGTCACATCATATATATATATAGATATAGCACCAAAGCAACTTACCTGTCCACAGAAATCCGCTGTTCCACACAATGAATTCACTATTAAGTTCTTACACAATAGTTACATCATTCCTGGTGGCACAGAACTAAGTTCTTCCTTTACTTAGTAACTAAGCACAATTTTGTCTGAAACTCCACCTACCAACTTACCTGGTTTTCTAACCGTGCTTCTGGCTTCAGCAACTGACTGACATAATCTAAGTTTCCATCCGGCACACGTAACTAGGTTTTATTCTAACACAGCAACCTAATAGATGCAACGATTGGCAAAATATGGTACATATATTTGGAACCCAAATCGCCCACATCACAATACGGCGTTCCTAACAGCTGATTCGCGAGCACACGGTAAACAAACACGATTCGCCGTCAACTACGTTATCGATCGGTTTGCTAATTAGTATGCAAGGACATCCGCATAGGTAATGAGGTTAGAGCAATGGCGTGTGGAACACACGTACAAAGTTAAATGATTTAAACAAATATCTACCTGCATTGGTGAACCAGATCTCCAGTCAGCTCCGAACTGTTCAAGGGCTTCTCATCTTCCTTGACATAACAGTCAGCCGAATTATGGTTGAGGGGAGACGCACACAAAAATGGCTCACATCAGGCCTGCGTCTGTTCTGTTCCAACAACAGTAAGTGAATGACTGATTTAGCCACATTCCCGCTTCGTGCCAACTCAATGCGCACTAGAAGCGAGTGCTTCTTGAGAAAAGATACTTTCTCGGGAAACCGTCATTTCCCGCCTAGAGTTTCTAGATCTCTCTGCACGGGAATTTAGAGCGATACCCAGCATCACGGGTTACTCGAATTTCAGTGTTTCGAGAATATTCTAGATCGTAAGTCCTTCATCGGCTTCCCTCAGTCTATTTTTAGCTGGGAAAGTCCCCGATGACGCGCCAAAATAGTGCGGAATCTTGACGACCCAAGACAGATAATCGCGTTTCGTCACAGTGGCTAGAAGCTGGTGGTGGTAAGACAGTGGCTAGAAGCTGGTGGTGGTAGCAGTGGCTAGAAGCTGGTGGTGGTAGCACAGTTGCTAGAAGCTGGTGGTGGTAGGACAGTGGCTAGAAGCTGGTGGTGGTAAGACAGTGGCTAGAAGCTGGTGGTGGTAGCACAGTGGCTAGAAGATGGTGATGGTAAGACAGTGGCTAGAAGCTGGTGGTGGTAGGACAGTGGCTAGAAGCTGGTGGTGGTAGCACAGTGGCTAGAAGCTGGTGGTGGTAGCAGTGGCTAGAAGATGGTGATGGTAGCACAGTGGCTAGAAGCTGGTGGTGGTAGCACAGTGGCTAGAAGCTGGTGGTGGTAGCACAGTGGCTAGAAGCTGGTGGTGGTAGGACAGTGGCTAGATGCTGGTGGTGGTAGCACAGTGGCTAGAAGTTGGTGGTGGTAGCACAGTGGCTAGATGCTGGTGGTGGTAGCACAGTGGCTAGAAGCTGGTGGTGGTAGCACAGTGGCTAGAAGATGGTGATGGTAGCACAGTGGCTAGAAGCTGGTGATGGTAAGACAGTGGCTAGAAGCTGGTGGTGGTAGCACAGTGGCTAGAAGCTGGTGATGGTAAGACAGTGGCTAGAAGCTGGTGGTGGTAGCACAGTGGCTAGAAGCTGGTGGTGGTAAGACAGTGGCTAGAAGCTTGTGTTGGTAGCACAGTGGTTAGAAGCTGGTGGTGGTAAGACAGTGGCTAGAAGCTGGTGGTGGTAGCACAGTGGCTAGAAGCTGGTGGTGGTAGCACAGTGGCTAGAAGCTGGTGGTGGTAGCACAGTGGCTAGAAGCTGGTGGTGGTAAGACAGTGGCTAGAAGCTGGTGGTGGTAAGACAGTGGCTAGAAGCTGGTGATGGTAAGACAGTGGCTAGAAGCTGGTAGTGGTAAGACAGTGGCTAGAAGCTGGCTGTGGTAGGACAGTCGCTAGAAGCTGGTGGTGGTAGGACAGTGGCTAGAAGTTGGTGGTGGGTACGACTTCTCATCGCGGCAGATGTGTATACTTGATCCTGGTTTCCTGGTCAACCCAGACTAGAACAGGAACCAGGACACGTCTTTGGGAAGCAAAGGTGGCCGGTGTGACATTGATGGCATCACCTTTCTCCTGAGTCTTGACTGGTTTTTACAAATATGGTGCTAGCACCATATACTTTATACGGTTGGGTCCGAAGACTGTGGTTGGTGTCTCTGACGCGGTCACGGCTGGCAAAGATTAGTTTCATCTTCGTGCCAGGGCATGCGAGTGTACAAGGAAATGAGCAGGCTGACAGGCTTGCAGGTAAAGCTACTGTGGAAGGCGGATGAGCACTGGACCAGGCTGATGTACTGAACGCTCTACGTGAAGTAAATCGTTTACGAGAACCAAGTGATGCCCGAATCTACAACCATGGTCAGGATGAGAGAACAGCAAGTTAAAAGAGGTGTGATCAAACAAGAACACTATGTAGGAAGCCAAATAATATTAATAAACCAACACAGAACTGGTATCGTTAGCCGCTATACGCTGCGGGATTTACAGAGGAGGGGATCCGGGCACTTATGGACTGAACGGTTCGATGTGCAATGAGGATGATCTGTCGACTTATTAACTTACTTAACATATTCAACACAGTTGTCCTTAGCTTTGTACTTCACTGATGGAACTATCCTTGACAACATAAACCCTGCGTCTGCAGTCTAGACGCATGAGTGCTGTCAACCATGTCACCGCTGTCTACAGTCTAGACACATGAGTGCTGTCAACCATGTCACCGCTGTCTACAGTCTAGGCACATTGGTGCTGTCAACCATGTCACCGCTGTCTACAGTCTAGACACATTGGTGCTGTCAACCATGTCACTGCAGTCTAGACACATTGATGCTGTCAACCATGTCACCGCTGTCTACAGTCTAGACACATTGGTGCTGTCAACCATGCCACCGCTGTCTACAGTCTAGACACATTGGTGCTGTCAACCATGTCACCGCTGTCTGCAGTCTAGACACATTGATGCTGTCAACCATGTCACCGCTGTCTACAGTCTAGACACATTGGTGCTGTCAACCATGCCACCGCTGTCTACAGTCTAGACACATTGGTGCTGTCAACCATGTCACCGCTGTCTACAGTCTAGGCACATTGGTGCTGCCAACCATGTCACCGCTGTCTACAGTCTAGGCACATTGGTGCTGTCAACCATGTCACCGCTTTCTGCAGTCTAGGCGCATTGGTGCTGTCAACCATGTCACCGCTGTCTAAAGTCTAGGCGCATTGGTGCTGTCAACCATGTCACCGCGGTCTACAGTCTAGGCGCATTGGTGCTGTCAACCATGTCAACGCTGTCTAAAGTCTAGGCGCATTGGTGCTGTCAGCCATGTCACCGCTGTCTACAGTCTAGGCACATTGGTGCTGTCAACCATGTCACCGCTGTCTACAGTCTAGGCACATTGGTGCTGTCAACCATGTCACCGCTGTCTACAGTCTAGGCACATTGGTGCTGTCAACCATGTCACCGCTGTCTACAGTCTAGGCACATTGGTGCTGTCAACCATGTCACCGCTGTCTGCAGTCTAGGCACATTGGTGCTGTCAACCATTTCACCGCTGTCTGCAGTCTAGGCGCATTGGTGCTGTCAACCATGTCACCGCTGTCTACAGTCTAGACACATGAGTGCTGTCAACCATGTCACCGCTGTCTACTGTCTAGACACATGAGTGCTGTCAACCATGTCACCGCTGTCTGCAGTCTAGGCACATTGGTGCTGTCAACCATGTCACCGCTGTCTACAGTCTAGGCACATTGGTGCTGTCAACCATGTCACCGCTTTCTGCAGTCTAGGCACATTGGTGCTGTCAACCATGTCACCGCTGTATACAGTCTAGGCACATTGGTGCTGTCAACCATGTCACCGCTTTCTGCAGTCTAGGCACATTGGTGCTGTCAACCATTTCACCGCTGTCTGCAGTCTAGGCGCATTGGTGCTGTCAACCATGTCACCGCTGTCTACAGTCTAGGCACATTGGTGCTGTCAACCATGTCACCGCTGTCTGCAGTCTAGGCACATTGGTGCTGTCAACCATGTCACCGCTGTCTGCAGTCTAGGCACATTGGTGCTGTCAACCATGTCACCGCTGTCTGCAGTCTAGGCA
Organism: Cepaea hortensis; assembly: GCA_963921405.1. Taxonomy (NCBI): domain Eukaryota; kingdom Metazoa; phylum Mollusca; class Gastropoda; order Stylommatophora; family Helicidae; genus Cepaea; species Cepaea hortensis. The sequence continues at coordinate 13,041,918 of OY992882.1, forward strand.
CATTGGTGCTGTCAACCATTTCACCGCTGTCTGCAGTCTAGGCGCATTGGTGCTGTCAACCATGTCACCGCTGTCTACAGTCTAGGCACATTGGTGCTGTCAACCATGTCACCGCTGTCTGCAGTCTAGGCACATTGGTGCTGTCAACCATTTCACCGCTGTCTGCAGTCTAGGCGCATTGGTGCTGTCAACCATGTCACCGCTGTCTACAGTCTAGACACATGAGTGCTGTCAACCATGTCACCGCTGTCTACTGTCTAGACACATGAGTGCTGACAACCATGTCACCGCTGTCTGCAGTCTAGGCACATTGGTGCTGTCAACCATGTCACCGCTGTCTACAGTCTAGGCACATTGGTGCTGTCAACCATGTCACCGCTGTCTACAGTCTAGGCACATTGGTGCTGTCAACCATGTCACCGCTGTCTACAGTCTAGGCACATTGGTGCTGTCAACCATGTCACCGCTGTCTACAGTCTAGGCACATTGGTGCTGTCAACCATGTCACCGCTTTCTGCAGTCTAGGCACATTGGTGCTGTCAACCATTTCACCGCTGTCTGCAGTCTAGGCGCATTGGTGCTGTCAACCATGTCACCGCTGTCTACAGTCTAGGCACATTGGTGCTGTCAACCATGTCACCGCTGTCTGCAGTCTAGAAACATGAGTGCTGGAATACTAATACAAGGTTATAAACAATGTACGCTATGCAGATGACACAGTAGTGAAGGCAGAAAATAGAAAAGATCTACAACAATTCTTGGACATTGTAGTAACAGAGAGTGCAATGGAAGGACTCTCTTTGAATATCAAGAAAACTGACAATGTCAAAGAAGAAAGTGACACCAAAATATTAAATGGAAATAGAAGGGAACATTCTGAACCAAGTGGATAATTTTAAATACCTAGAGGCAGTTATAACAATATGTTTTTGTTTTCCTTTATGCAGGCCTCAGGTACAGACCACCCAGCATTGTTTACTTGTTCTTTCACAACGGAACCTTGTTATTGGATCCAGGCAGCACCGGAGAATGGGACATTTCATGCTGAGTTCCGTTTCCAACTCAAGCATCGATTGGTTGGCTGTTCGGGTCAGCTGGGAGAGCATGGGTGTAGCCTTGTCTAGACCAGCCAATGCGGGCTGTTACACCAGGACAGTTTGCTGTTTTCTACAAGGATAATGTGTGTCTGGGCAGCGGTAGGATTTGCCAGTTGGTCCAACATTATATGAACAAGGCATGAGAGAGAAGGTTTCATTCTCCAAAGAGTTTTCGTAAGGGTTTGTTGTTGATGATGGTGCTGCTGCTGAAATCAAGTGAGAAAATTGAGGATATCACAGCATTGGGAGCTGTTCACATGAAGTCGGATCTAAATTGGCCTTCAATGCAGAGGTTAAATAGTATTAACTGATAAAGTGCCAAGGGATGATTATCTATCTTAAACGACCTTCTAGATCTGCCAATGGCTTATTACAGTAGTTCTCCATATGCAACAGCCTTTTATTTGATATATATAATACATGTCTGCTACCAAATTAACAACTTTTAAGTCATAACTGTGACACACCCGTACTTCCCATTTCCAGCCATCCATTCCAACCTGTGTTTTGTTTGGTACTTAATCTGTGAAGAACTCGTGGTACAATAACGGCTAAGAAATTAAGTGACGCTTCTGAGAACATGCATCCTTTCTGTGACAGTGTATAGCTGTGTATTGTGGGCCATTTTATAATTATCGCAGAAGAAAATCAGGGATTTTAAGTTTAAATCTGAAAGAAACACTCTTAGAATATTTTGGGCAGAGAAGGAAAATACTGACATTCTACAGGATGTAAACGCGGAAGACATCTGGCTCATAAACAGTGTCATGTACTGAAACTGAAATAGTTTGGCCGTATTAGCCCTACCAGCCCTGAGGCCCTGAATCTAACTGTTCTCTATACCTGGGCTCCTGAGCATTAAAGAGAAAAAAAACCAACATGATATATAAAAATGTTAGTTACATGCAAACAAGTGGTTAAAATAAGATGGAACTTGGAGACATTGTAGAAAATAGGTCTACCTTTCATCTAGCGCCAATCTTCCACCTTTGTGTGCCACCTGAACTGGAAAGTATTCTATTCTTGATTAAATTCTGACTCCTCAGAGTCTGAATCAACCAAAGTATCCATCACCTGTTGGACTGTGAAAGGCCTAGATCTACTTTGCTTTCTTGTTGAAGTGCTTGGTTCATCAGCCGCTCGTTTCATTGTGAATTTTCAGAATGTTTTCATGTTAAACCACACAAAGTCAATTCAAACACATGGGGGCAGACATTTACAATGGCTAACCATGAAGCTTGACCACGATTGGTTGGTTATTTTTAGTTTGTGACGCATTTTTTTTCCACGTACTAGGCAAAGTACCGACAATTAGGTATAGCGGCAGATTCGGAAATTACCGAAAAATCGGTACCGCGGTATGGTTGAGTTAAACATCAGAGTAGTTTGGAAAGAACAGCAAAGGAAGGCCTGGTTCCTGGAAGGAGAGGTAGAGGTCACCAGCATGAAGGTGGACACAAGACATGGCAGACACTGTGAGCATGAACATGCATGAAACAGGGGAATTGATAAGGATTGACGAACCTTTCAGAAGACTGTGTTGAGTGCAATGTTCTGCAGAGGACTTACTGCATGAAGATACAAGATATTGGTGTACGTCTCGAATGCTGGAAGTCCCGGGTTCAAGCGCCATTGAGGACCGGGATTTTTTTCACGTGGACTTCTAGTAATAAAATGGCCCATGGTCTCTCGGTAGTGAGATCGGACGCCCGTGTGTATTGTTGCGTACGTAAAAAAATCCCTTGGCAGTTGGAAATCGAAAAAGAGTAGCCTAACGGCGCTGCCCGGGCAAAATTTCGAGTTAAAAATATACCCAGAGTATTTCAGGATCCTAGCCGGTGCTACGGAGTTCGTGCACTGAGCTGAGTTTCTCCAGACACAGGTTTGAGTTAGGAGGAGAACGGAGCACTTATGGGTTACACCCGTGTGCCGTGATGTTGATCCATCGACTAAACTAACCTAAACAGATACAGGGTGTATGTTTAATGACTGTGCAGTGTTTGAAAATATTTCTGGTCCTTGTTTTGTATTCACCCTCTGTAAAGTTCACGCAACATAATAGATAAATGCAAAACTTGGACCGGCAATATTTTCAAACACTGCACAGTCATTAGAAATACACCCTGTATATGGTACTGAGTTGTGTGTTCTTGATAGCCGATGCCATTGTGATATATATATATATATATATATATATATATATATATATATATATATATATATATATATATATATATATATTCACAAGCCATAAACTTATGTAAAATTTCTCCGTACAGCAATCAACATTGACACCGCCGCAGCGCTGGTTTGTTCCCTACGTTGAAAATCCAACATTTTACAACAACTGACCCAGTTCGGCGAGATACCAAAAACTAGAATCGGGGAAAGGTACATAAAAAGACGGACGACCATAACACGGCCTGTTTGTTAACCAGCCCAGCACGACGCAGGAGCAGATCTGAGATAGCAGACGGAGTTATGAAATATGCCTAAACATAATATTTAAGTATAAGTATTATAAATGAAAATAGGAAATATCAGCCTACAACATCGCATTCAGATTCAGAACCTGTCGTCGAAGTGTTGGAAGCCATCCTATTCGGATGAAGGTAACCAGAATATTTATTTTAAAATTAAGTTTAGTCTGTGAGACATTTTCCCAAGAAGAATTGGTTAAGTCAGTGTGTTGTAAAACCATGTGGTTAGTCCTTAAGAAATTAATATTATCTTCAGTTATCATAGTCATAGATAAACTATACAGTAGTAAACCCAATGAATTTCCCTTTCTTCTAGTAAACACCTTATTTAATGTGTAAACATTAGAAACAGGCTGTACACTGTATTCTTAAGTAGTAAACTCAATCAGCAAGGATTTAGAGTAGTGAGTAACTTAAGATTTAAGAAAACTAAGAATCCTTAGTGCAGCGGTAAGGAAACTAGTTTGCATGTGCCAACACTGGTAATACAAATTAGTGTAATGTGTATTAATCAAGTATTTTTTAATTACATGGGCACATTAGTCAAGAAATGGACTGGAGAACTTAGTGACAGCTGGCAAGATCGAAGGGAACAGACCAAGAGGAAGACCGAGAGGAAAATACCTGGATGGCTTGGCCACATGGCATGGACGAGACAGGAACACTGAGCTGATCCACGACTCTGGGCTCGAGTGAAATGGCGAATCATGACCACCCACGCTTTCCGGCATGGCACATGATTGATTGATTGATTAGTCAAGTAGAACTTTTGACATGAGCACATGAACAACAAGTAGTTTTCTTATATTTCATGAGCACATGAGAACAAAATAGATTCCTATAGGGATCATAATTGTGTGTGTTGGGTTAAAGCACCCATGTGGTGAGTCAAATGTATTTTCAATGTTGTAAACATGTGGAATTAATACTTGTGCCACATAATAATACTTAGTCAACGAACATGCAAGAGTGGTTATGATTCATAAAGCCTGAATGTTGATTGAGTATATCACATAAATCTATGAGAGCAGGTGAAGATCCATGTGTAAGTTCATTATTGCCACAAATGATGAATTATCCTTTGTGAATCTAAGTATGCCTAATGATCACAGCAGTCTATGTCATTGATGAGAGCATGATTGGAGTGGTTTATGTGTGATTTCATTAATGTTAAACAGATGTGACTGTATCATTTGTAAAAAAAAACATCACTAGGCTTAGGCTTAAGTATCATCCAGGAAATATTATAATTTCTGATGCAGGATGAAAATGATTAAGATTCCATTGTACTGTCATTGCTGTTGAATCTGTGAATTTATGATAGGTAAAACACATCACTAGGCTTTTGACATGAGCACATGCTGGCAAGATCGGACGGTCAACGTGGCGACGGACGGTCGTGTTGTTTTGTGTTCGTTAACTTTTTCGCGTAGGGGATGGATTTATTCATCTCTTGCGTGTAATTGGTGTGCCAGGATGTAAAACCAGGAGTTTCTACTCAAGATCTGCGCGGGTGCTACGGAGTTCGTGCATTGAGCGAAGCCATCCTTGAGTGAATTTTCAGCAGCGTGTGTGGTTATCAGCAGTCTGTGTTTACGTTTTTTCAACATGACGGAAGAACGTGTTTTTTCCGAGCGGTCAGCAGTCAACATAACGAAGCGGCGTGGTAGCCGTGCAGGGACAAAGAAGCAAGGTAAGCGCGGTGGTTTGAGGCGTTTTATACTCAGGAATATCCGTATTCTATATTGGAACTGTGCCAGTGTAAAACAACGGGGCTCTATTTTAGAAACCCTAGTTTACAGGAACGACATTGTAGCACTCCAGGAGACGAGACTGGGCGATCAGCTACTCCGAATTGCCGGCTTTAAATGTTTCTACAACAGACGACATCTGGGAACGGCGATTCTCGTTCGCGACAGCATGGTGGCGTCAGAGCTAGACATGTCCAGTTGGGACAGTGACGATATACAAATACAGGCGTTGACCATCGACCTGGTTTGTATTAACAGTGGCTGTGTCACCAGGACAGCAAGCCGTCCAGACGATGAGGACAGTGCTATTGATCTGGCGCTAGTTTCACCTTCACTCACTACAGTGTGTAGATGGGGTGTCCTAGGACACCATGGCAGCGACCACCACCAGTGCAGCATATTGGTGGAGAAAGGCAGAACCAGACAGCACAAGCTAAAGGTAAAGACGTTCCAGTATGACAGTACAGGGCAAGATGTGGTGAGTAAAATAAGACGTGACAAGCGCAGACCGTTTCAGGGCAGGAAAAAAAGCTGGGAGCAGCCACCGTGGTGGAGTTTCGAGGTGGAGAAGGCTTGGGTGGATAAGCGTAGTGCTGTAAGGAGATGGCAAAATGCCAAGAAGAACAGAGCTGGTCATCCTAGTCCCTGCTTGCACTTAGAAAGAGAGATGCACACAAAAGTAAGCTATTTCAAAAAACTGGTCAAGGTGGTTAAAAGCGAAAAATGGGCAGAGGTGTGTCAAAGAGTAAGCACAGACAAGTCACTGAAATTGTTCTGGCCACTACATAAAAGCATGAGTGGTGTAGTCAAGAATAAGAGCATTTCTGACTTCCAAGGTGCTGACCTCACCTGGCAGAGGACTGACGAGGACAAGGGCAAAGCCCTCTTTGAACGCTACCTTGAGCAGAGCAACCAGACAGACATGGGAGGCCGAAATCTGGCCAAGGAGGTCACCTCAGACAGATGCAAGGCCCAGAACACTTCGGATGAAGACACAGTGACAGTGAAAGTAATCAAGGCTGTGCTTCGACGATAAAAAAACAGAGCTCCAGGTCATGATGGCATAAGATACGACGACATAAATAGGTGTACCGACAATGAGCTAGAGAAACTAGCAGACATGTACAACAACAGTATAGGGAGTGCTAGCATCAAAGAGGAATGGTTACACAGCTATCTGATTCCCTTGCCGAAGCCTGACAAAGACCACAAAAAAAATTCAGGGATATCGAATTATAACCATGCAGAATACAATAGGCAAGCTGCTGGAGAAGGTAATTGCCAGGAAAATATCAAGCCAACTAGAGAGGCAAGGTGTTTTCCCACCTACCCTGGGTGGGTACCGTCCAAAAAGAGAAACCTGGACCAATGCAGCAGTCTTTGCCCATGATGTCTATGAAGGTTTCCACTCAGGCACTGAAACCGTTGCTGCAGCGATTGATCTTGAGGACGCATACAACAGAGTACCACTGGATTTTTTAATGTTTCAGCTTCTTGAACTAAACGTAAGTCCATTCCTCCTTAGTTGGATCGCTGCAGCCCTCTACCAACGGAAAGTAGTTTTTAGATGTGGCAGTTGGACTTCGGAACCAACAACAATATATCCTGGCCTACCACATGGATCACCATTATCTCCGGTACTGTTCAACGCCTACACAGTGAGAATCACCAGTGAGCAGATCACTGGACCTGGCAGGACATTGTCGTATGCCGATGATGTTTTAGTGTATCGTCAGGGTAAGGATAGAGAGGAGGTTGCTGTGGAACTACAAACCAAACTCAATCGCATAAGTACTTGGTGTGATGAAGCTGGGGCAATGGTCAACCCAACAAAGGCAACAGTGACTTGGTTCTCGTTGAATAATCATATTGTCAACAATCCAACACCAACTGTAATGCTGTGTTCAGAGACGGTGGAAAGAACGCAGGCAATGAATTACCTGGGGATACGGTTTGATCGAAGCCCTGCTTATAATGTGCACATAGACCAGGTGATAACAAAGGCCAAGCGGGGTTTGGCAGCGATGCGGGTGATGGCGGCAGCAAACTGTGAGCAGCGCCATCTATGTCTTCTGTACGAGGGGCTGGTCATGTCTGTTTTGGAGTATGCAATGGCAATTCTGACTCTCAGCCATAAGCAGATAGAAAGGATGGAAAGGATGCAGAATGAAGCTATGCGCATTATTCTTGGATGTACAAGAGATACAGCATGCAGGGCGATGCGCTACCTTCTTGATTTTCCAACCATTGAAGAGAGAGTACAAGTTTGCAGGGCACGCGCCTACCTCAGAATTAACGCAAACACACAACATCCACTGCATAGTGAAATTAGGAAGGTGAAGGGCAGCAGGTTAAAAAGAGGACGGTCGTGGATGGGTCAAGCCGAAGACATTCTTCAACAGGTGTGTTCACTTGAGAACTTAGAACCTGGCGAGGAGTGGGTGCAAGTGCCAACAGACTTCTGCACATCCTTTTCAGTTTGCATCCAACTAGATAGAAAATGCAGACAAGAAAATCCGGCTGCTGTGGAGGCTGAAGTACAAGCGTTGATTTTCGAGAATTCGCTAGACGGTGACGCGGTCATCTACACAGATGGGTCGGTCGTCCGACATGTGAGAAGCTCATGGGCCTTTACAGCTCGGGCCGGAGGGAGAATTGTGAAGGAGGACTCTGGTGCTTTCACTGAAACCACAAGTAGCCTGACCATGGAAGTCATGGCAGTAAGTAAAGCAATAACATGGCTCGAGACACAGACATTCACTAGGGCTTGTTTCCTTAGCGACTCAATGAACATGATCAAGAGGATAGAGGAGGGGTCGATCCGAAGAGAATGGTTGCTGCCTCTGAAGCGGTCTCGGCTGGCAAAGATTAGTTTCATCTTCGTGCCAGGTCATGCGGGAGTACAAGGAAATGAGCGGGCTGACAAGCTCGCAGGTGAGGCTACTGTGGAGGGCGGACGCGCCATGGACCAGGCTGACATTCTGAATGCTCTACGAGAAGTGAGACTTTTGCGAGAACCAAGTGATGACTGTGAATCTACAACAATGGCCAGACTGCGGGAGCAGCAAATTAAAAGAGGGGTGGCCAAACAAGAACACTACGCAGGAAGCCAAAGAAGATTGATAAACCAACACAGAACTGGCGTCGTTAGCCGCTACACGCTGCGGGATTTGCTGAGGAGGGGATCCGAGCACTTATGGACTGAATGGTTGGATGTGCAACGAGGATGATCTGTCGACTAACTAACTAACTAACATCACTAGGCTTAATTATCATCCAGGAAATATAATTTCTGATGAATGATAAAAATGATTAAGATTCCATTGTACTGCCATTGTTGTTGAGTCTGAGAATTTATCATCAGTAAAGCAAATACATATGCTTAATTGTCATCTATACAGATATGATTGTGATTGTGGAATTATTGAGATTTCATTGTGATGTCAATGGTGTTAACATTTAAAGTTATCATTAGGAATTCACATAAGCATAATTACTTATCTTACATGCAATTATGAATGATTTCTGATAGAGGAGTGAAATTATCATCCATTTACATATGAACATTATGTCTGAGAATAAGTGAAGGAAGTAACATGCTGAAAAGGAGTATAAGCTAACAGTCAATCTCATGATAGAAGACAACTTTGATGTATAATGTACCGTCTATCACAAGAGAACATGTTCGGCATAACCCAAACACTAATTAATCATTGAGTGCACTCCGACGTATGACAACACTTTATATTAAATATCATTCATGGTACCATCATCTGGTTTTGTGCCATACGCACGACACAACCCATATTATACATCACGTGTACTACAAGCATATGATTTTGTTTCATAAGCAAAATCCCACTTTGTATTTCATGTCACTCCTGTTACCACATATGGTCTAGTGTCCTGATAAATTTAATACAATGATGATGATGACTGTAATGAAGATTATAATAATATGATGATAATGATGATGATGAAAATCGGGACGCAGAGGTGTTTCCAAGGCACCAGGGCCGGGTTATATACTGGCCAAGACCTATTGACGCGTCCTCGTCGAGCGTCCTGGGCAACAGGTCCCTTCGGGGTCCTGGCTAAAGTCAGTAGGATCGCCGATTCCTCCGAAGTCGGAGAGTGTCTGCCTGTACGGCGAGGAACCACCAGTCTGCACACCAATAAGCCAGACATGGGACAACGGATACTCACGCAAAACTCAGGTCCTGTATGACATCACACTGATGTTGGACAACAGGATGCCTTCATCCGACATACAGGACTTCGCGTTGGAGCTCAAGCCAACGAACATAAGCAAGCATGATGAAAATCATATAATGATGTTGATGATAATGATATAATGATGATAGTGATGAGAATGATGATGATGATTATAATGAGAATGATGGTGATGATGATGATAAATGAAGTAAAAACATATTACAGACACGGTGAAGAGGAGAGAGGATACTCTCCTTAACGTTTTGATCAGAAAAGAATTCACTTGAATAATATACAAGAATTGATACCATTATGTACTTATATTGTTTAGAATCAACTCCTCATTGCAGTAGGGAATTATTTCTAAAACCCTTAATATATGAGACCCTTTTTCCTTTCATGGAAGAAGATGAAGAGAATTAACTGGGTACAGAAGAGGACTGTAAAAATAGTTGTCAATTCCAAATCAATCAAGGTATTAGTCAACCGGTAGACCCGAGGACAGGCATAGGTGAAGATGAAACTTCACATCTGCTAGTTTAAACCTTGAACACCGGATAGGGGAAGATTGGATGTAGAGCAACCAGTTATGTTGTGGATAGGATAACTATTTTACAGCACCAAGACTTTTTACCCTCCACTGTTTATTTTCCTAGGATCACAATATTTTAATGTATTTTATTTGTTGTATGTTGTTGAAAGGTACATCATTTAATTTCTAATATCATATTGATGGTATGATTAGATGTATGGTGATTGCTGAAATTTCAGATAGTGGCTAAGTACAGCCAGATCCAGCCCTGACTAAGTTGAAAGCAGCACTTTGAATGCAACACTTTTGTGAATGTAGTAACAGCCTGGCTGAATGTAGCAGCTTGACTGAGTGAGGCAGCTGATATTGTGAGGCCAAATACTACCTGAAAGAAGTTCCACTAAACAGTTAGGACAGGTAACAATGATTCTTGTGCCTGATGATGGGAGACCAAGAGACACTACCCTATTAGTACCGGGAAAATCGGCAATCTGAAGAACAGAAAGATACATAGTATCAGGAAACTAGTGACCACAGGGATCCCAGAATTCTGGAATAGAACACCTTGATTGAATAACTAGTTCAGACTTAACCTACCTCAAGAGAAGATGGATAGCCCCTAGCACCGAGGAACTGGACTATCATTGATGTTAATGAACTGTAAGGTCTAGGCATCAAGGTCATAGATAGTTAAAAAATATATATGTGTATAACTTTGTTTTTGAGAATTACATTGATATATATATATATATATATATATATATATATATATATATATATATATATATATATATATATATATATATATATATATATATATATATATATGTATATATATATATATGAAAATAAGGGTCATTTTCTCTTTTGAGAGTTTTCTTGTCGTAGTAAAATTGTTGTATGTAACAACCCTAGATTTTAATTTATTTAGTTCATAGAGGAGAGGCAAGGAACCACCTAGGATATTTTGGAAGCTCAGTACCTGGAGGTATTCCTTGGTTCTCTGACACTCTATTAATGATCCCAAGCCAATGGGCCAGTATCAGCTAAATCAATTATAACGGACAGGATCACATTGAGAAAGAGGAACATAGTATCCTTTATCTATGTGGGGTTGAGCCATCATTAACTATACATCCGACACTTGCTTTCAGCTGATCTAAGCACCTGGACTTTTGGAGCCGGTTGTAGTAGCTTCCCCTGGCCTATCAAAGTGGTAGCATTTATAGAAGATGGTCGATTGTTTTATTAGGGTAAGAACAGTGTCTGCACAAAGGTGCATGTTGGTGGGGATTGATATATTTTAATTGTCAGTTAATTCTGGATTGGCTCATGCACATCTGGAAAATTAGGCTTTGGTTTCTTCTACTGAAGGCTTTCATATGGGCTATGTGACGAAGGGGCTTTGAATGCACTTTGCAATCCCGCATACCGCGTTTGAAACAAGCTACATGCGATTTGGAAGCAGACTGCCTTACACTGGTTTTCATACAAAACTGGTACGAGTGCCGGTCATTCAGAAAGCAATGGCAAACTACTGAACGTAAACTTGCCAAGACATCAAAAACAGCCGAAAATGCCGGTGTTGACTGCGACGACCTGTAAAGGATATGCAACTAACTTTTTTTCCGTATTGTCACTGGCTTCAGATTGTGGAATTTCACTAAAGAGAGTTTGGCCTGTTGTTCCCATTGCCTAGAGGTTCAGCCAGTCTTCTCTTGTGTTGGCTCTAAGTATCTGTTTGACTGTTAATGTATCAGTCTAGGCATTGCATGGTCATTGATATAGTGGAAGCACTTGATTACCAAGACAGTGATCTGAGTTCCGTTCCCAGCAGTGACAGGATTATATTTTTCATCCAGTGCAGACCTACTTTTGCAAGATGAAAAACATACTGACCAATAAAAAGATATCAATTGAAACAAGAAAAAGAGTGTTGAAGTGCTACATAGAGCTTGTACTTTTGTATGGATGTGAAGCTTCGACAATGAGCAGACAAGCTGACAAACATCTGAAGGCTGTGGAAATGTGGTTTCTGAGGAAAATGCAAAGAATACCATAGACATACAGAAAAACCAATGAGCAAGTCCTTCAAGAAACAAATGAAGATCGTAAACTGATTAAAGACATTTAGACGTAGACAGTCAACAATTTTTGGACATGTTATGAGAAGAAATGATTTGGAGAACTTGGTGACAACTGGCAAGATCGAAGGGAAGAGGACAAGGGGAAGACCGAGAATTAAATATCTGGATGGCTTGGCCATGTGGCATGGCCGAGACAGAAACACGGAGCTGATCCACGACTCTTGTGATCGAGTGAGATGGTTAAACATGACTGCCCACGCTTATTAGCATGGCACATGATGGATGGATGGATAGACCTACTTTATTATGTGTGGCATAGAGTGTGGGCCTGATATATATATATCTCAATGACAGTAACTGCCAAAGGGTTCAATCAATCAGGTGCCATCTCCACAATGAAGGTTGGCTGGATCTCCAACACTGTCTGTCAGACAGCTGTTCGTCCATCTCTTGATTGTATTTTCCCACTTGTATCGTTGTCTACCTCTTGCTCACTTGCCTTCAACCTTGCCCTCCAGTACGGTTTTTATAAGAGTATTGTTTTTTAATGTGACCAAAATATTTCAATTGCCTCTCTTTTATTTCTTTTATCAACTTTTCTTTTCATTCCCAGTTTTTCTAGATCCTCTCTATTTGATTGTTTTTGTTTGGTAGCCAAAGGGCTAACTTTACATTTTTTGTGGCAGATACAGCTGCAGGGGTGGGATGTGATAGGCCTTCGCATATACTAGCTCATGGCATAATAAAGTGAAAGTAACCAGTTCCCTTATTGCCACTATTTCTTTCATGAGCCTGTTCTGTGGTGGAGTGGTCACTGGCATTATTCGGAATCCCACACACTGCATTCAAAACACAGCCTGCCTTGTGTCGGTTTTCATACAATGGTATGCGTGCTGGTCGTTTATAAAGCAGTGGCAAACTACTGAACATAAACTTGCCAGGAAATCACAAACAGCCAAAACATGCTGGGGTTGATGCTGCAGGTATGTGATGTGTTAGACAAATATAATAACTGACGGCATAGTAAAGTGAGGGTAACCAGTTGCCTGCTGCAGGTGTGTGATGTGTTGGACACATATACAAGCTGATGGCTTAATAAAGTGAGGGTAACCAGTTGCCTGCTGCAGGTGTGTGATGTGTTAGACACATATACTAGCTGACGGCATCTGCAGGTGTGTGATGTGTTAGACACATATACTAGCTGATGGCTTAATAAAGTGAGGGTAACCAGTTGCCTTATTGAAGACAATGTCCAGAAAATTCTGAGCAAAGATCTTGTACTCATTATATGAAGCTGGGTTGATACCGAAGCCGTACTGGTTCAAACATCTTGTCATTCCATGGATGAGCTGAAATGCATGACCAATGAGACAATCAGGAAATTGTTGCCACTAGCCAGGTACTTTACACCACCTTGGGAACCTGGTGTGCCTATGTTTTCCTGTTTCTAGTGTGTCCTGTGATATTTTTCTTCTCTCCTGCTTTATCAGTTACCTAGTTGCACATCCTTTTACAGGATGTCACAGTCACCCCGAGTAATTGTTTTGGTTACTGTTTGTGATCTCTTGGCAAGTTTACATTCAATAGTTTGCCATTGCTTTCTGAACGATCAACACCTATACCATTTTGTAAAAACCAACGCCAGATCGCCTGCAGCTGTGTTTCGAATGCGGTATGAGGGATTACAAAATGTGTCCTTAACCCCATTGCCATGGAGCCAGGGCTTTATCAGTGCTTATATTAGGGATGTGGATGTTCATTTGACACCCGTTTTAATGGCTTTATTACAAAAGCATGAAAGGAACATTAATAGGTGTGGTAGAATTAAACAAAGCATTCATTTTGAATGAATTATGCACCATGGGTTGGTCAGAAGAAGTCACCGTAGGCATTCAGGAAAGCATCCCATTGCTTAGGTATGTGGCGAATGCAGTCCACAAAAAAGGATTGTGGTTGCTCACTGAACCAAGTGTTTACCGCGTTCATTACGTCTGCATCTGTGTGAAATCGTTGCCGCTTGAAAGCTTATTTTTTAGAGGTCTGAACAAATGAAAATCACATGGTGACAAATCAGGACTATAGGCTGGATGTTGCAAAATTTCCCATTTCTTCCTTGCTAATGCTTCCTGCACAATCTTTGCGACATGCGGACGAGCATTACCGTGCAACAAAATCACACCGCGAGAAAGCATGCCGGGTCGTTTATTCTTGATGGGTTTTTGCAGCTTGTCTAGTGTTTGCAAGTAGTGGGTAGAGTTGATGTTGACACCAGGTTCTTTAAAGTCGGCCAGCAATAGCCCTTCATGGTCAATAAATGCTCTCAGCATAACCTTACCAGCAGAAACCTGTAACTTGAATGTTTTGGCTTTTGGCGATCCAGCATGCTTCCATTGCATGCTCTCTCTTTTGCTGCTCGGCTCAAAATGGTGACACCATTCATCGCCTGCCACTATGCGGAAGAGAAATGCATCACACTCCACTCTGGTGGTTCAAACATCATCCCATGCGTTCCTCTTTTTGGTGGTCGGTCAACATCCGTGGTACCCACTGTGAACATACCTTCCGATATTGCAGTTTCTTACGAACGACCTTTTGAATTGTCCCAAGTAACACATCAAATTCTTTCGCTAGCGAACGTATGCTTCGACAACGGTTCATCTGTACTGCTGCATCAGTTTTGGCGATGGTTTTCTTTCTCTTACAACAATATGCGCTTACCCTGCCGTTGAAGAGCTGTCGTGAACTGACGTCCTTTTCGAAACATTCGTGCCCAGTCTGTCACGGTTGTCTTTGACACACATTTGTTACCCTACGCTGCCTGCATTCTTCGATGAATGCCCACTGGTCGACAACCTTCAAATGAAAGAAACTGCATCACCGCTCTTTGAACTTCTTTGGACGGATTTTGGATCAACCCGGCCATTTTTTCAACGGTCAGAAACAGAACCTATATATCATGGGACGATAAGCACATGCTCTTTTATTCATTGGTCAGTACTTATCACATGACTATGACATGATCATGTTCAACGTACGCAGTTATGCGCGGTGCGGCACGAACGGATTTCAAATGAACCCCCCTTATACATATTGATACATTTATTGATCTCTTTAGTGACCTCAAGAATATCCAAGCATGACTCATGTCATGGGAGAGAACTTGTATGTACGTACAAAATGGGGTCTTTAGACATGGAACATCGTGGGTATATGGTGATAGCCACACATGTTGTGTCCACTAGTTGGGTCATGTGGTCATTGTGGCGCTGGCCACCCGTACTTCCCACGTCATGTCCGGGTACTTATTTAATGCTGGCTTGACCACGGAGGACAGGTCAGTTTGAAAAATATATCCTACTGTAAGTTTGAACCCTTGACCACTGGGTTGTAGGCAAATGTCCTAGCTACTGCCCTATTGTGGCTCCCGTTGGGATAGAATTTGGGCTTTTGTTTACTTCAGGTTTCTGAGTTGTGTTGATTTGTGCTAAATAGTGCTTCCCAAACTGGGCTACTGGCCAGTTAGGGGTTTAATGGTAAGATTTCAGTTTATGGAAAGATCCAAGGGGTTGTGGAAAGATCTTGTGGTTGGTGGAGAGATCAGAAGAAAGAAGAAGATGGAAAGATCCCAGTGACTGTGGAAAGACCCACATGCAAATGGATAGATCCAGGAGCTGTGAGTTTTTTTTAATGTGCAGTGTACTCAATACCAAGTGAAACAGCTCAACATGAGAAGACTAATGGTCAGAAATATATTTAACATCATTAAAAAATATTCTCTCTCTCTCTCTCTCTCTCTCTCTCTCTCTCTCTCTCTCTCTCTCTCTCTCCCTCTCTCTCTCTCTCTCTCTCTCTCTCTCTCTATATATATATATATATATATATATATATATATATATATATATATATATATATGCCGGCTCCGTGGCCGAGGAGTTAGCAGCTTTCTCCGCTAACCCCGAATACTCTCGTCACGTGACGCGACGAGAATTAGCAGTGGTTCGAATCGCAAAAGTGACTTATAAGAGTATGGAGCCGGTCGCTCAGAAAGTCGTGGCGTGCTGATGAGCGTAATCTAGCCTTGGAATCAACATACAGCTGAAAGATGCTGGTGTTGACCACAATATCCTGAAACAGGATGGAAACGCGGGGGAAAATATATATATATATATATATATATATATATATATATATATATATATATATATATATATATATATATATATAGAGAGAGAGAGAGAGAGAGAGAGCAGAGTCTTGGAAATCATGATACACGAAGAGCACTGTCCCGCTGTTCATACTCCATCTTGACACCACAAGGTACAAGAGGAACATGATGAGATGAGGCTGCTAAATGGCGTGTACATCTAAACAATAATCAATATGTCTCTAAGTCTAGGACGAGAAGTCAATATTGTAGTGCAACTGTCACCTTGGCATCAGGACACCAGAAGTGTAAGAGCGAGTTCGGCCATTGTTGGCCTCATACGACCAGTGTCTTATACAACTGATCGGCGTCCACACCTTACAACATCTTCTTAGCAAGAAATTTCTGTGGAATTTACCCAGAATGCTACAATGTCGATTCATAGATTAAGTCTAAAACCTAAAGCACCATACAACAATGACGAATACATGTCACATTCATTCAACAATAACTACACTCAAATACTCCGTCACTCTGATAGGTTGACAATTTGTTTATTTCAGGGGAATGACTAGACAGCCATTTTTATACAAACTACAATTAATAACAATATGAACAATAGCACAGTACAGTATATGACCATCTTTGATCACAGTGAATTATTTTCATGTATCAGGCTAGCTTCCGGTACAATGGCGACGACGTGGAGCATCTATTCTTCGGGATGACGCTGTTTTAGTGTTTTTCCTGTGGATTATGTGGTGTTATTTCGTTTTCATTTATTGGAAGTGTTCAAAAGAAGCCACGGAAGGCAGGTGGTGGATGACATTTTGAGGACAGCCGACAGATATTGGTTGGTTATGGTCTCAAGTTTCACGACGGCAGGCAGAGGAGCTCTCTCGAGTCAATGGCTGCGGTCAAATGACCAGTACGGTTACTGCCATAGAGGAAAGCAACGGCAAACTACTTCTTTAAAAATGCCTAGTATATTATGATTCGCCTAAAGACTGATCATCGCAAGACAAGGTCAGAGACGTTAAAATTAGCAACATGGAACGTTAGGACGTTAAACGACGACGAAAAATTAGAGAACATAAAACAATAAATTAAAAGAGAAAAAATTAATATTCTAGGGATGTACGAAACGAGATGGACAGGAGCAGGCATCAAGATAGATGAAGATTTTAAGATTATTTATTCTGGAGGTGAAGACCGACAAAGGGGAGTGGCTATTATTTTGGACCGGAAAACATCAAAATCTGTTCAATGCTATTGGGCCGTGTCGGACAGAGTTCTAGTAGTTAAATTAAGTGGCAGACCTTTTAGCATAAATATTATTCAAGTATATGCCCCAACAGGAGAATCCAGTGAAGATAGTGTAGAGGAATTGTTTAATTACATAGAGACTGCCTTAAAGAAATGTAAAAATTCAGGAATAAACATCATAATAGGAGACTTCAATGCAAAAGTAGGAAATCAAGGTGATAGATACACAGTAGGAAACTATGGTTTAGGTGAGAGAAATGAAAGACGATACAGACTCGTAGAGTGGGCAAAAGAACAAGAAATGATTGTAGGAAACACATGGTTTAAGCAACACCCTAGAAGATTATGGTCATGGAGGAGTACTGATAACAGGATCAGAAACCAGACTGACTACATTCTGATTAGCAGAAGATTTAGAAACGCACTAACAATAGCAAACACAGTTCCCAGTGCTGATTGTTATAGTGACCACAGACTACTTACAGGAACACTGAGGATAAAGTTGAAGAAAGTCAAGTATATAACAGGAAACACTAAATATGATTTGTGTACATTGAGTAATGACAAGGCAATACAAAACAAATTCAACATAGAATTACAGAACAGATTTGATATATTGTCTGATCTAGAGATATTATTCCAGGATGTGGATGATCAATGGGAAATGTTGAAGAATTCAATCAGTTTGGCTGCAGAAACAACTATTCCAAAATTAAAGAAGGTGGGTCGTAAGAAATGGATGACAGAAGAAATTTTACACCTAATGGAAACAAGAAGACTCAACAACAAAAATCCTGCCAAATATGAAGAAATTCACAGACAAGTCAGAATATTATGTAAGGAGGCAAAAGAAGCATGGCTTGAGGAAAAGTGCTTAGAAATTGAAAAACAACACAGCAGTCAAAATACCAAATTAGTGCACACAAGAATTCAGGAACTTACTAATAAAAGAACAAGTACATCAACAGGCTGTCTAAAAACTAAAGATGGCAAAATCATAATAGAAAAAGATCAGATTCTACATGTATGGACATATTATGTGAAAAACCTTTATAATGATAACAGAGAGGAACAGTATGATAATAGATTTAATAATGAAGGGCCGCCAATTTTGAAGGAAAGGGTACAGTAAATGCTGTGTATATGCTGCAAACAGTTATTGAACGTGCTATAGAAGTAAACAAGGATATACATCTTTGCTTTATTGACTACATAAAGGCATTTGATAGAGTTAGACATGTCAACATGGTAGATATGCTTGCAGATCTACAAATTGATGGGAAAGACATTAGACTTATAAGAAACATATATTGGAAACAACAAGCTGCCATAAGGATTGATAATGAAGTGGGACAATATCAACCTATTAAGATAGGTGTTAGGCAGGGATGTGTAATGTCTCCAGATCTTTTTTCCCAATACAGTGAAAATATTTTCAGGAATGTAAAAGATATAAATGGAATCAGCATTGGAGGACGAAACATCAATAACATTAGATATGCAGATGATACAGTATTGATTGCAGACAATGCACAATATCTACAACAATTAGTAGACGCAGCTGTTGTACACAGTGAGCAGCTGGGGTTGGAATTAAATTGTAAGAAGACACAGGTTATGGTCGTCACTAGGAAGAACGAAGTACCACAATGTAATATACAAGTAAATGAGAATATTCTTCAACAAGTGAATCGGTACAATTATCTCGGAACAGTCATAACATCTGATGCGAGATGCCTTGAATAGATTAGAACAAGAATCGTCATGGCGAAAGTAGCCTTTAGCAAGATGAAAAACATTCTGACCAATAAAAAGATGTCAATTGAAACGAGAAAAAGAGTGTTGAGGGGATACATAGAGCCTGTTCTTTTGTATGGATGTGAAACTTGGACAATGTGCAGTCACGCTGAAAAACATCTGCTGGCTGCAGAAATGTGGTTTCTGAGGAAAATGCAAAGAATACCATTAACAGACAGAAAAACCAATGACCAAGTACTACAGGAGACAAATGAAAATCGTAAATTGATCAGAGAAATTAGACGTCGACAGTCAAAATTTTTTGGACATGTTATGAGAAGAAATGGATTGGAGAACTTAGTGACAACTGGCAAGATCGAATGGAACAGACCAAGAGGAAGACCGAGAGGAAAATACCTGGATGGC
Source organism: Cepaea hortensis (assembly GCA_963921405.1). NCBI lineage: Eukaryota > Metazoa > Mollusca > Gastropoda > Stylommatophora > Helicidae > Cepaea > Cepaea hortensis. Next base: position 13,061,653 of record OY992882.1, read on the forward strand.
TTGGTCACATGGCATGGACGAGACAGGAACACTGAGCTGATCCACGATGCTGGTGATCGAGTGAAATGGCGAGTCATGACCGCCCACGCTTTCCGGCATGGCACATGATTGATTGATTGATCAGGCTAGATGAAACCCGAGTAGTCAAATGGTTCAGCTGCTAACTGGTTTCAGCTGTAAGCTATTAGGACTAGTTCAGAACCATTAAATAGCTACTCTTGTATGGTTCACATGTGTGTTTTGTGTCTTTGCAGTTTTAATGTTTTCTGTTTGTGATATAAGTGTTATGTTTATGATACATGTGCACTATTTGTCATATATGTATTCTGTTTGTGATACACTTCTTCTGTGTGTGATACACCTGTTCTGTTTGTGATACACCTGTTCTGTTTGTGATACACTTCTTCTGTGTGTGATACACCTGTTCTGTTTGTGATACACCTGTTTTATTTGTGATACACCTGTTCTGGTGTGATATCCCTGTTATCTTTGTGATACACCTGTTCTGATTGTGATACACCTGTTCTATTTGTGATACACCTGTTACAGTTGTGATTTTCTTGTCCTGTTTGTGATACATCTACTCTGTTTGTGATACACCTGCTCTGTTTGTGATTCACTTGTTCTGTTTATGATATACCTGTTTTGTTTATGATACATCTGTTCTGATGTGATACACCTTTTCTGTTTGTGATACACCTGTTCTGTTTGTGATACACTTGTTCTGTTTGTGATACACCTATTCTAGTTGGGACACACCTGTTGTGATACACCTGTTCTGTTTGTGATACACTTGTTCTGTTTGTGATACACCTATTCTAGTTGGGACACACCTGTTGTGATACACCTGTTCTGTTTGTGACATACCTGTTATGGTTGTGATCTGTTTGTGATACACCTGTTCTGTTTTGATACACTTGTTCTGTAATATTGTCTGTCTATGAAATACATGAAACATTTGTGACATGCCTTGTCCTTGTTCTGATATACATATTTCTTGACAAATTTTCTGTTCACGATACACTTGTTTCATTTCCACTATTATTTTTGTTTTTATATCACTATAGATTTGTTAAGTTCCTTACACAAGAAAGTTTGTAGTTCATGCTTTCATTCTTATTTTCATACATGTAAACTGTTTTTCACACGTTTGATTTCTGTACCGAGTTTAGTCTCTTAAACACTTCTTTTTTGCTTTTGCAAACGTTATATGGGAGACTCCGGTGTGAATTGGTTGCATGGCCTGCCTCACACTCCGAAGATTGTGGGTTCAATTCCGGTGTACATTATTCAGTTCAGTAGTGCAATTTTATTGGAGACTCCGGGGAGGGGGTGTCGAAGCTGGTCATGCTTTGTGCGCCGCTTTTGGTCGGCTGCTCTGCAGAAAGAGACCGGGTAATATTGGGTAACACCCCGTGCAATGAAGTCAAGCCTCTTGCCTTGTAAAACCCCTTTTTAAATGTTTTTAACATTAAACATTTTTTTTTAAGGGCTCGCGGTTCACAGAGGGGCCAAAGCCGCCCCATTAGGTCGCTACGTGTCATGTGATCATCTTAGCCAAAATGCTGAGAAACAAAACACACTTGGTGTGTGACTCACATATGTGTTCTTATGCAACATGTTCTGTTTATCCAACGTGTCTAGTTGTTTATTGTTTTTATTATAAATGTGGTCAGATTTGAGATAACCTTGTTTCTTTTAAAGATGTTCAGCCACTCCTCTTGTTGTGATCTTTGTCAGTTAAAATATACCTCACTAATGCACACTTCATCTATTTCTCATCCTCTTCAGCAACATCAGCAACATTATCATCAACATCACATGTCATGCCAGATATTCTCCATGATCATGTATCTTCAGATCTTTGTTGAACCTGTACCTAAGTTCAACCAATAATCGCCTCCCTTGTTGCTGTGTAAATCTATTAAGCATTGTGTCCCTTTGTATCTAATATTTGCTTGGTGGTCTCAACTGTGACAAATTACCACACAGAAATAACTATTATTTATTATTATACAAGAGAAAGTAATTATGTAACAGGAATATTATTATAAAGTGCATGGAAGAGTATGGACAATGGAAAATCTTTTTTCGGGACACAAACTCGCTCTTAAGCAATACCCCATGCAAGGGTAGTGAGAATCAAGCAATTTGTGCATGTGCAATAGTGATTACAAAATAACTGCCCCATTATCGACGGGCATGGTGGAAGGACAATGAGGAGTTATTCCTTTTGTATGTGGTAAGAAGGTGTGAAAGCTTGTGAAATATACAGGAGAATGGTGGTTCAGTATCGAGTCGGGGAAGCGTGTATGAATGAATAGATAGACTTCAACATGGAAGACGTTGGGGAAAGAAGCAGTGTTGCTGCACGACAACACTCACTCTCATACAGCTGCGCATACAGTTAATAAACTACGTGCTCTGAAATGTGAGATCTTGAAACATCCAGCATACAGACCAGACATGGCACCATCGAACTTTCACGTGTGTACCCTTGAAAGAATATTTCCTGGAGCAGAGGTTTGCAGATGATAATGAGATAATATAGGCAGTGCAAAACTGGTTTAAAAAAAACGTTCCCCCAGAATGCATCAACAAGCTTGTGGACAGGTAGATCAAGTTTGTTGCCAGATAGGGAGACTATGTTGAGAAATAGCACACACAGAATTTCTGATTCGCATTATTGTTTTAAAAGGTATTTGTAAAATTCCTTTTACTCAATGACTCCCCTCATATCACCCAGAAAGCATATAAACACATTCACATGTATTGTTGGGCTCTCATATAAGTTGAAGAAAGAAGTAAACATTATCAGACACACTAAATATTTGTGTCATATATCGAAGTACAAATGTTCCTACAGTGAGATGGTGTCATCTGGATCCGACAGGATCGAATCCTGATATGGTATCTATAGCTTTCAATTTTTATGTTGCCTAGTGTGTCTTGTACTGGCGTCGGCGACTTAGAGGATAATGAGACGTGCAGTTTCATAATTCCCCAACATACCAAATCATGGGCTGGAAATTGGACGCTGGCAATTTGGAAGCAGACCCACTTTGCGTTGATTCCCATGGTATGAGAGTCGGCCGTTCAGTAAACAATGGCAAACTTCTGAACTAAACATTAACTAGTAAATCACGTACAGTCATTCAGTGTTAAGGTTGACTACAGTGCCCTGTAAAGGACATGCAACTAACTGTTTAAAGCGTGTCCTCAAATCTCTTCTTCTTTCGTCCACGTCTATGAGCGCCCTGGTTCCAAGAAGCGCCTCTCTATTTGCAGCAGTGACAACGTTTCCAGATGTTGATCTCTCATAAGAGTGGCATTTGACAAAATGTTAATTACCCACATTGTGGATTGTATATCCTAGCAGTCTCCAACCAGAGAAAACAACAGACTATTTAGAGCATGTGCCACTCTGTCATACACACATATAAATTATTGTCGGTGATGCTACGGTGTTTGTGCACTATTCTACGATTCTCCAAGTTTGCTCTATAAAGGAGACTGGAACACTTACGGGGAGAAGCCATAACACATACAGTTGGGCCATTTTTCAGCCTCCGCTGCATTGCGGCCAAAAAGTTAATAAAGCAAAGATTTTTCATGTACTGTATTTGACAAACAAACAATTGCTCAAATATGCGGAGGCTCTAGCAATTAGGCATTTGAGACCAGTTTTGTGCACAGAGAGAGACTTCAGCAACAAGGGTGGCAATTATTGGTTAACTCTTCAGTATGCACCTGACGAGTTCCAGTTACACATACCAGGCAAAAACTTGCGCACCCTAATTTTGGTGGCTTCTTTGTTTTGATCCACAATGGGATACATTAGTTTGAACCTGCGGAGATATTCATGTGCTGAGAATGGGATCTTTTACATCATCATCATGTGCTGCGATGATAAGCGCGAGGAGTCTTAATACACCACCTCACACAATCACCAGATTCTTGGATTAGGTCTGTGTTCTTGCACTGTTTATACATGTATTTACCTCGTCAATGTTCTTGCACTGTTTATACTATACACATATTTATATCCCCTGTGTTCTTGCACTGTTTATACTATACATGTATTTACCTCGTCAATGTTCTTGCTCTGTTTATACTATACACATATTTATATCCCCTGTGTTCTTGCACTGTTTATACTATACATGTATTTATCCCCCTGTGTTCTTGCACTGTTTATACTATACGCGTATTTACCTCGTCTATGTTCTTGCACTGTTTATACTATACATGTATTTACCTCGTCTATGTTCTTGCACTGTTTATACTATACATGTATTTACCTCGTCTATGTTCTTGCACTGTTTATACTATACATGTATTTACCTCGTCAATGTTCTTGCTCTGTTTATACTATACACATATTTATATCCCCTGTGTTCTTGCACTGTTTATACTATGCATGTATTTATCCCCCTGTGTTCTTGCACTGTTTATACTATACGCGTATTTACCTCGTCTATGTTCTTGCACTGTTTATACCATACATGTATTTATCACGCCATCTTCCCCATGCTCTTCCCATCAAGCTTGCAAGTAGTGACTACATTTTCAAGTGTATTTCTCCGCCATGACATGACAAAAAAATCTTGAATGTCTACGTCTGATTTCTCTAATCAATTTTAATTTGTTTCTTGAAGAACTGCCTTATTTGTTTGTCAGTCCATAGTTTTCATTGGATTTCCCTCAGAAACCATATGTTCACTGACATGAGATGGTTCTCGGTTTGTATGCTTACTGCCCATATTTAACATGCATACAATAGCTTAGGTTCTATATTAAACTTTAACATTCTTTTTCTCACTGCAGTTGGCAGATTTTTATTGGTGAGTATGTTTTCCATCTTTCGTCTTGAAAGGTTTAATTTTTCAATTTCTGTACAAAGAAAGTCAACACAATGACGGTACATTTCATGAAACATGAGACATCAAACTCCAGCTGGAGTGAGCATTACAGTTCTTCGTCTTCTTCTTCTTTTTCTTCTTCTTCTTCTTCTTCTTCTTCTTCTTCTTCTTCTTCTTCTTCTTCTTCTTCTTCTTCTTCTTCTTCTTCTTCTTCTTTTTCTCCCTTTTCCTCACCTTTCTGCTCTTCCTCAACCTCCTCCGCCTCTTCTTCTCTAGCCTCTTCTTCTTTCTCCTCCTCCTCCTCCTCCTCTTCTTCTTCTTCTTCTTCTTCTTCTTCTTCTTCTTCTTCTTCTTCTTCTTCTTCTTCTTCTTCTTCTTCTTCCCCCACCACCCTCCCCCACTTTATCCCAATCCTTGTACTCCAACTCTTCTTTTTCTCCTCCACCTCCTCTCCCTCCTCCTCCCCCTTCTTCTTTCAGTCCCTGCTGTGTGGCAGTGGTGATCATGTCTGTCTACATTCCACTGTACACATTACACTATATTGCACAACTTACTACGGTGCTTCTTGGTGCGCCTATTCCTCACTTCCGTGTCCAGTTTCTTGAGGTTTTCCAGAGACGCGGACGATGGCCTGATCTGGTGCGGAGGACTTCGAGGAGTGGACAGATGGGATGTTTCATTCTTGGGCATGGAGTGCATGCAATCCAGGGATATAGTCAACCCTCCCGACTTCCTCCTCTCAGACGTTGTCAGAATAGTGGATTCAGAATATTTCCGTGTTCGTTGGTCATCAATCTCCCGAGTCGACGGTTGGTCCTTTTGTTTGTTAGATTGGGCCTCGGTGTTAACAAGGATAACGGGTTCTTGTGAAAGAGATTCATCCCGAGAAGAAGGTGGCTGCTGTCGGTCTTTGGCCCCAGTGTAGTTTCTTTCGCGGAATTCATTCTTAAACGAACCGTTAATATAAAGACAGCTTTCTGGGATATTTGACTCCGATGAGGTTTGCGTGCCTGCTGATTTTGTCGTGACTATACTCTTTCGCCTGATTGGATGAACTTCCTTGGAGGCTTCTGCAGCAAACGAAGATAAACCTTGGAAAAGACAAACATGCTCATGTGGTGAATTTGACAGCTCCTTCTGTGAACTACTTTCTTGTTCGCTATTCCAGGCGTAAGAGTTGTCATTGTTGAAATGTTGTTGCTGTCCGGCAGAATGATTCTGGTGTTTCCGGATATTTGATACTGTCTTGATACTGTAATCCATATCTACATTGGAAATAAAAGTTACTGTTTCGTCACATTCTATATTGATGTCAGAACTGCGAACACCATCCTGATAAGGTTTAGAGAGATGGACACCAAACTTCTTGCCGTCCTTCTCCAGATTATCTTGGGATGTAGTCCTTGGCAGCTCTGTGTAATCCTCGTGTTCTATTCCGTCCTGGACGATGGCCAGGTATGTGAAGGCATCTTGTGGCTCTGTCAGACGCCGGTCCAGATGCCCACAGAGGAAATAGGTGCTCATGACGCCCTTGCCTTTGACCTCCATCTCTCCCCTATGCTTGAAGGCATATCCCCAGCCTCGTAGCGCTCTGTGGATAGAAATCACAGTGTCACATTTGTATTCTATATTCAGAAATTTTATGTAGTATCTTATGTAATAGTATCTTATGCAATACTATCGTATGCTATAATATCTTATGCAATAGTATATTATGCTATAGTATCTTATGCAATAGTACCTTATGCAAAAGTTTCTTACGCAATAGTATCTTATGCAATATCGTATACAAAAGTACCTTATGCAATAGCATCTTATGTAATAGTATCTTATGCAATAGCATCTTATGCAACAGTTTTTTTTAAATGCAATAGTATCTTATGCAACATTATATTATGCAACCGTATCTTATGCAATAATCTTATTCAATAGAATCATATGCAGCATTATGTTATGCAAAAGTATCTTATGCAACAGTATCTTGTGCGATAAAATCGTATGCAACATTATCTTATGCAAGCATATCTTAAGCAATAGAATCTTTTGCAATATCATCTTATGCAATAGCACCTTATGCAATCATATCTTATGCAATATCATCTTATGCAATAACAGCTTTATGCAATAGTGTCTTATGTAATAGTATCTTATGCAATAGTATCTTATGCAATAGTATCTTATGCAATAGCCATCTTATGTAATAGCCATCTTCATAGTTTACATTTGTATAAACATGGGTGGTCAACATTCACCATCTCACAAGATCGCCAGCATTGGCTATATAAAGAGACACTATAAAAAGAGAGACAATATAAGGAGACAATATAAAGAGATAGTATAAGGAACGAACGAACGAACAAACAGACTTTAATTTCAAAGGATAAAGAATTGGGCATGCAGGCCCGTCTGACATTCTGCCCTTCTTCTCTATTTCCTCTCGTACATTATTTCATTCAACATCATTTATGAAGCTAATCTTAGACAACAAAAGAACAATAAGCATTAAAACGCTTGAAAAATAATGAATAATACATGACTCACTGAGGCAATGTTTAACATGGGCCTTATACATACCTAAGGAAGGTGCAACGTACCATACATATGGGAATGTTTATTGGCTGGTTGTCGTTTGAGATAAGTTTCCATTATTATTGTTTTGTTTTTTAAGGGGGGGGGGGGGAGCATGTAGTCTGTATTGAGGTAGTGTTCAACCAATAACAGGTTGCGACTGTATGTATAATGATTGGTGGTGTCTTTGATTTCTTGTGGAAGATTGGAAGATGGTTTAGGGACATGAAGTATACTGTATTTAGGAGACAATATGAGGACACAATATAAGGAGACAATATAAGGACCACATACACAAACTTTATTTTCACAGGGTTAAGTATTGGGCACCCAGGCCCGTTTGACATTCAGCCCGTCTTATGTCTCTGCTCTCATACATTATTTCTTTCATACATCACTTATGAAGCTAATCTTAGACGACAACAGAAACAACATGCATCAACACGCGTGGAAAATGTGCAAAAATCAATAATACATGACTCACTACAACACATTTTTTATATCCCCCACACAATAATATAGATCCACCGGCGCTCGGCGGCTGGTGTCAGTAACGCGTTGGTTACTTTTACTACCCAGGAGTAATCCTCTGTGGCTAAGGGCTTGCGAACGCGGTTTGTGAGCCCGAATACCTGGTTTGGAAACTCAGCGGTGCTGGTTTTTTTTCGAAAAAGGTATAGAAGCCGGTCGTTCAGAAAGCAATGGCAAACTAATAAAAAAAAAAAAAAAGTAATCCGCAAATCCACTTTAGACTGTGTCGTCCTGGAAACCCAGGTCAGTGACACACATTCCCGCATCCAGGAGGATTCAACCACATGACCACAGCCGGCTAGCTAGCGAGCTAGTCACTGCCTTACCGCGGCTCTGCTGCTGCTCATATGTCACCCACAATGGATCCATACAGAACAGTAGGAATCGTACAAATTTTCAGTGTCAGCGACTTGTTCGCTGCAGATTCTCAGGACTCCCCTACTTTCACACCGCACGAAATAACAACTCGTGACATTTGCGAAAGGAATGCAATTTATTTAGAGCCGACATTTGAATGGCTCTGCGAGCGTAATACTTCATCATCGTTATACAACATGAATACAATGAAGTGGTGAGAAATGATGCTCGAAATCACAATCTAAATGAACAGCCTAATGTTTCCCTATTGCCTAGAAACTATAGCATTTGTTAAGGATACGTCTGCTCTCTACCGTCTCCAGTCGGGTCTGTCCCACACGCTACACATTGCGTGGACAAGCACGGATACTGTCCTCTCCGTGCAGTAGCTATTATTGCGTGCATGGTCTCGCAAGCACGCTGGCTTGTGAGTTCGAGTAACCGGGCACTTCACGGTTACTCGCAAGGACAAGCTTCCCAATGGCTTGGGGAAAGCCCTCGCTCAGCTGTACTCATTGGCCCCTGGTCTGACACAAATGTGTCTCCTTGTGAGGCTATTTATAGTGCTTGGTGTCTCTCCTGTCTGGTGTCTCCCTACTAGACTTGTATTAACTCTCCTTACCTCTGTAAGGTCTTATTGGAGATCTTGACAGGCTCCCCTCCTCGCTGTGAAATGTTACTTCCCTTTAACTCCTGTTTGTAACACTTCTGGTCACAAAGAAAAATTGGTTGCTCCAATTTTGTCAGATATCCAATAAGTTACACTCTCTAGTTTGGGGATAGAACAACTCTCTTCCTCCTTTACTCACAATGCTTTACCTTTTCACTTGGCTAATTAAGTAGCCCATATATCAGTATAGTTGGCTCTACAGATATCTTTGGGAATTGTTTTGGACCGGAACCATTGTCTTATGACTCATGTCCTGGCTTCCGTCGTTAGACCCTATGTCTTTTGACTTTCACCTATTGACTTTTGTCTTGACCTGTCCTCAAATTGCCCGAAATGACAACACACATACAAGTTGACTCTATTCTGAGTACAACACATGAGCTCAAAGTGTTCATGTTCCCATTAATATCCCCTCCAACTCTTATACACATAGTTCTACTTTTCACCTTCTCGCTTCCGCTTGTGAAAAGCTATATTCAATGTTACCTTAAGGTTTTTAAGAAGTTATTGTGTCCCCTGGATTTAAAGTTATTGTTCTTTGAACTGAATAGTGTGTGTATCGTTTATGTGTTTGTTTTCCTGTTTGTTTGCGTGTTTTCTAATAAACTACAGTGTACTTAACTCTCTGCCATGTGTATGCGTTAGTGTACTAAATGTGTGTGTTGCTTCGAGCGCTGCAAATCGGTTTATTGTGGTTACAAACGTTCATTATTCTTATTTGTGACCACAACTCCGTTTTCTGAAGCTCAAAGTACGTTCTCTATATACTCTATTAAAGTGTGGCAGTAACACACATAAAAACTCGACAACACATTGCTACACAGATGACACAGACAAGTCAAAATAAGACATTTATAGCGGTGGAAAAATTTTCCGCTGTCTTTCTCTCTCGCTCTCTTTCTTTCAATTTTTACTAATTTTCGCATTCTCTCCTCGCATTTATTCTTCTTGCATACATCTTTCATTCACTTTCACACCTTTCTTTCACTCAAACATGCTCTCGTCATTAAAATATGTTTCATAGCATCAAATACATGCATATTACATATATACAATAAACGATTGGCTGAATTTTAACAGTAATCACGCCAAATGACTGTGCGTTTTGTTTGCACGTGTCATGTCTATACATAATATACAAACTTATGAGGATGGTTTGTTACCGATCCTGTAATAGTAACTTACATAATTTTGGTGTGCTGACCTAAATTACCCTCAAGGGAAATAATCTAATAAATACTTTCATTTAAGTGAAGTGGGTTAATTACCTTAACGTGTTATTTGTGAAAAAGATGATTTTAATTCCTAAATGGTTCGGTTAGTTTGGAAATGATATTTTAGATAAATGAATTTATAAATGATTATGATTATATGGTAATAAAGTAATATAATATCTAATAATCGTATTTATATAATTGGTGTTCTATTAAATGGGTTATTAACTAAATAATGGTGATTTCTAACTACCAAATAACAAAATAAAGTTATATATGCATTTGAACAATTTGCAATTCAATTATTAATAGAAAAATGAAGTTATAGGTACTGTTAATAAAATAATAATATACATATATCACAGTTATATTTCTATATCTAATTACACTAAATCGACGTCCTCCTTTGCGTTGTGAAGATGGAGCAATACTCTTTGTAGACTATTATAACATAGTTCATTTCGGCAAAGTCTTCTATGCTCTCCTTCGTGGATAGTGTATAAATATAGTTCCCTACCAAGTTGTGTAGGTTCATAGCTAACACTTTAATGTTCTTCTAGCTTATGTGTGTCAGCGCATGTTACTTCTGCGTCTGTTCGTTACACTTCTCATAGCACTGTTACTTTCACACAGGTTACATATTTGGCGATGATAACGCACTTACAATGTATCATAATGACCACATACGGCACTGAGTTATGTACCATTACAGTGTCACTGTTTCTGGTGGTCTGTGGTCGATCCCTTCCTGTAAATCAGGTATTTCAATGGATGATGGTCGACTCAAAATGTCTGCAACAGTGTTCAATCTTCCTTTTAAGTGCTGGATGGTAAACGTGTAATTTTGGAGAATCAAAGCCCACCTGTAAATTCTGTTATTGCTAAGAAGTCCAGACTGCATCACAGACAACATAGAGTTATCGGATTCGATTACAAACTGTGCTCCTGCCAAAAATCTATGAAATTTCTTGACGCAATAGATCAAACTGAGGCCCTCCAATTCTGATGCTGAGTATTTTGATTCAGCAGGGGTAATCTTGCGACTTACGTACATTACGGGGTGGAACGTCCCGTCGTAGAACTGTCGTAGTATCCCAGATATGGATATGGCACTCGCATCTGTGCGTAAGAAATAAGTGAGTTTTGGGTTAGGCATACGAAGGATAGGTGGAACGCTGAAAAGATGTTTCAATTTTGATAACGCACTAATTAATCTTGCATCTTGTACAGATAACTTAGCCGAAGCTTTTAAGATGTTAGAAAAAACACTGGTGATTTCCGCTAGATTTGGAATGAATTTACTATAGTAGTTTACCAGACCCAGTAAACTTCGGACCTGTTTCTTGGTCGTTGGCATTGTCAAATTCAGAATCTTGGTGACGATTCTGTCATCAGTTTTTAATTGGCCCCTGCATATGGTATGACCCAGGAAGTCAATTTGTTCCATGCCCAACTCTACTTTGTCGGCTTCGCTGTGAGCCCAAATAATCGCAACCTGTCGAAGACTTGTCGAAGTTTCAGTAGGTGTGTTGTCCAGTCTTCCGTATGGATGCATATGTCATCTATATAAGTTGAAATATTGGTAATCCCATGGAGAAGATCCCTAGTTAGACGGACGAAAGTCGCTGGAGCGTTACGAAGGCCGAAAGGAAGAAAGCGCCACTCATAAAGTCCTAAAGGAGTGGAGAAAGCTGTAAGATGAATAGAATTTACTTCCATCGGGACTTGCCAATAACCTTTCGTGAGGTCAATCTTGCTAAATATGCGAGATGTAGACATGTCCAAGATGAGATCCTCGCATGATGGAATCGGTTCAGCGTCAATTTTGGTTATTTTGTTTAAGCGGCGATAATCGACGCAGAGTCGAATAGTAGAGTCCTTTTTTGGCGACAAGGACAATAGGGAAAGAATACTCTGACTGAAATTTCTGAATAATTCCGCTCGACTCAAGAGATAGAATTTCTTTGTCGAGGTTCGACCTATAGTTTAAAGGGATAGAATAAGGTCGACACTTGATTGGTGTGGTGTCACTCAGAATGATAGAATGTTCTATTCTATCTGTCTTTCCTGGGATGTCGGAGAATATGTCTGTGTACTCTGTCACTAGCTCTATGATTTGTCGTCGTTGGTCATCTGTCAGTTTCGTTTCTATCTTTATGCTGTCAATGGTCGCAGTCGCGTCTACAGTAGGAAGTGGTAATTCCATCTCGTCTTCGTCTGTCTCGTTCAATACTGTTGTGGTGCTAGCTGTGTGTGCTGTTACCTGGCTAAGTGTGTTTGCGTTGTCGCTGTCGTGTGTCGCCCTACCTAGTGAAGTTGTGTTGTGTACGTCTGTCGTCTCATTGCTTGGTGTTGGTGCAATTTGTTCGTCTGTCTGTTCTTGTCGTGAAAAATATGATTTCAGCATGTTGATATGAAATATCTTTAAGTGTCCTTTTATCGATATTTCATAATCCACATCTGATATTTTACGTTCAACGTTGAAAGGCCCTTGCCAAGATGTTAGTAACCAATTACGTTTGTCGGGTAGTAGAAGCAAAACCTTCTGGTTTGGTTCGAGGTGAATAGTTTTAGCACCCTTATTTGCATAGTTGTGGTTTCCATTACTCGACACCTGTATTAGGGGTCCAGCAATATCGACCGCTATACTCTCATGTGGTCCAGATGCTAATACTGACCGTTGAACTTCGGCCTTCACATGCTTTCTCTTTCGTACAAGATGTTGACAGACAGTACAAGATCGACAGAAAAGTTGTATGTCGGAACAGAATTTAGGCCAGTAAAATTGTGATAGAACTCTGGCTTGCGTTTTATAATAGGCCAAATGTTCAGCACACGGTGACTCATGTGCGATTTTTAGCACATTTTGTCGGTATGTTACAGGTAACACCGTCTGCTGAATTTCATGGTTATTATATGTGTAATAACGCATGAGAATTCCGTTAAATTTTCTAAAGTACCAGGACGCATTTTTAGACACTTTCTTTCGCTCACACAACAAGTTACAATAAGGTGTGATTGTTTGGTCGGTGCTTTGTGCCTCGATCAATTTTTGTCGAGTAGTGTTGGTATCTGCACCACTTGGTGTTAATAGCTATAGCGTTTCGTTTTGTAAGTCAGTATAGTTTGTTTCTGTATCTGACTTAGTTACAGCGTTGGTCATGTGTGCATCTTTCCAGGCTCTTATGTCGTCTTCTGTACATTCTTTCAATGCATCTAGGCATCCTAAAATAAGATCCGTGCATGGATCTTGAAGGATAGAGCACGTAAATGTGCCGGTAAGGAACGGGGTATTGATATGCGCTTTTGCCAGTGGATATTTCTCGATGGTTCCAGAGAAAGTACGGCATTTGACAAATTCACCCGTATAATCTTCTGGTCTAGCAAGTTCTCTCCTTAAACCCAGTAGAGTGCTCCCGCTATCAACTAAACATTGGCATGGTTGCCCATTGACCAGTGCATCGTAGAACTTAAGTTTACCTTTGGAGGCACACGCTGCGTTAGCATCTTCATTTGAACAATGTATTATGTGCCCACATTCCAATTTACGTTCCGCATGAAACTGATGGCATACTTTACAATTCTTAAAGTCTAAAATATCTGTTACTGATGCTACACTCTGACATTCACTCGTTGGCAACACATTCACAAGTTCCAGATCAATGTCACTCTCATCGTCTGATGATGTATCGGTGAGTGCTGCATTATTTGCCTTCATTCTCTGTCTCCCAATACATTTATTGCTATAATGGCCATAACTTGAACAAAAATAACATTTAACAGCACGTTTAAAGGATGATCTTCTGCTTTCTTGCTTCTTCAACACTGTTTCTAAGTGTGACGGATATGCGGGGTTCTTATCACACATCGAGTAAGTAGGATGAAAAAGATTGCAATAGTTACATCGAGGTGGTTTCTGATATGGTTTGTCCTTCTTACGGTAATCTTTCTGGTTATAAGATCTATCAGAAACTTTGTTTGCAAAAGCTGTAATTTCTGTGTCATGTGATGTAGTTTTAAAAATGTCCCGATTAGATGAAAAATAAGCTGACCCCAATTTCTCTAATTGCTGAATGGACTCAATATCTGACTGTTGTAAAAACTTCGCAAAAGGGGTAGGAACGGTAGAAATCACTTTGTCCATTACCATCAGCTCTTCTAGTTTTTCATAGTTGTTTCCTACTTTAGCAGCTCTAGTCCACTTTTTAAATGTGCTCTGCACGTTCGAGATGTAGTCTAAAAAGGTTTCAGTTGCTTTTGGCGTAATCTGTGAGAATTGAATTTGGTACCCAGTAGCGTCTAAAAGAAAATGTTGCATTATCCTATCGTGTATGTACTGATAATTGTTTCTAAGCTCTGTAGGTATGGATTCTATTACTTTTAAAGGCTCCCCACTTAGGTTCCTCATGTAAATCATTGCCCAATCATCTAAAGGTATTTTCTGTGTTTTTAGTTGGAACTCTATGTTTTCAGTCCATGCGCTAATAGAATCACCTACACTGTATGGTTTGATAAGGCCCTTGTACTTACTAAATTTGTTCTGTTCTTCTTGGCTCTTTTGTTTGCTAGAGGCTATTTGTATGTTAGAATCTACCTCCATTTCCTTCATCTTTAGTCTAGTTTCTGAATCAACTTGTATCTGCTTTTGTTTGGTGGCTTCCTCTGCTTGTTTGTTAGCCTGATCTAAGTCTAACTGTTTCTGTTTGATAGTTTGATCTAACTCTAATTGTTTCTGTTTGATAACTTGATCTGACTCTAATTGTTTCTGTTTGGTAACTTCCTCGATCTCTTTCATTTCTTTTTGATGTTGCCTTTCTAATGCTCTTTCATCTCTCTCAAGAGCAGCTTTTCTTTCTGTTTCTTCTCTCTGTAGAGCAATTTTCCTTTCTGTTTCTTCTCTATGTCGAGTTATTTCTTGTTTATACTTTTGATCCGCCCATTTATCTAATTTTTCACCAGTATGGCCCATTGCGATGCCCGCTTGGATACATTCATTTAGTGACGCCATTATGTGGCGTAATGTTAGTTCAAAATGATAATACAATAATATTCACACAATAGTTTATAATAATGTGTTAGTAAGTGTACATCTTTTACTGAAAAAGAAGATGCATGATTAAGTTAGAGCATACCAAAATATTTGCAAAATATACTCATCTAATTCTTTGGAAAGTACTGTTCTTGGGATGTTCCACCGCTGTCTTTCACACTTACAAAATGATTTGACTTGATAACACAATGGCTGCTTCTGTTTAGTAGAGCAGCAAAAATTAGACACACGCTTATGTTGTCAATGCAAGCTTATATTTCATACGAATGATGAATGAAAAAATGTGATAGATAGTGATAAATGGTGTTAATGGATGATTTATATGATCGTCTGGATGATTGTTAGATGATATGTGAGATGATTCGTCCTATGACAGTCGATGTCGTCTTGTCTTAACTTTCTGACTATGGCGTATCTTCGATCTAGGCTTCAGTTCGTCGCTAATCTATTTATTGACTTCGTAGAATGGTGACATTGATGGCTGTATCACACGCAATGAAATGCACACGGTGGTTACGATGGTAATGTTGACTGATCATTCTTTACATTTCTATTGATTTTTATATAATAACACACTTTCAAATTAATATTTGTAGAATTTCACACTTTAGCGATTTAATTTGGCTCAAATGTGGTTCACACTCCACAAATGGTATGATCGTATAATTTACCAAAGAAAATTCTTTATGCCATGTATGGAAACAAATTTACATTACTTTGAAATATATCACATAGTAATGATGTTGAATCGTGCAATGAACTGATGCTGGTTCAGAACTTTATAATACCAATCGATAGCTGGCGTTGGTTTAGTGGTTTATAAAACCACTTGCCTGCTGGCGTTAATTGTTCGTTGAATATTACAACAAATGCCTGCTATGACTGGCGTTGGTTCACTGTGTTCTGATACCAATTGCTCTGCTGGCGTTGGTTCACTGTGTTCTGACACCAATTGGGGTCCTGCCTGTCAGCGACTTGTTCGCTGCAGATTCTCACGACTCCCCTACTTTCGCACCGCACGAAATAACAACTCGTGACATTTGCGAAAGGAATGCAATTTATTTAGAGCCGACATTTGAATGGCTCTGCGAGCGTAATACTTCATCATCGTTATACAACATGAATACAATGAAGTGGTGAGAAATGATGCTCGAAATCACAATCTAAATGAGCAGCCTAATGTTTGCCTATTGCCTAGAAACTATAGCATTTGTTAAGGATACGTCTGCTCTCTACCGTCTCCAGTCGGGTCTGTCCCATACGCTACACATTGCGTGGACAAGCACGGATACTGTCCTCTCCGTGCAGTAGCTATTATTGCGTGCATGGTCTCGCAAGCACGCTGGCTTGTGAGCTCGAGTAACCGGGCACTTCACGGTTACTCGCAAGGACAAGCTTCCCAATGGCTTAGGGAAAGCCCTCGCTCAGCTGTACGCATTGGCCCCTGGTCTGACACAAATGTGTCTCCTTGTGAGGCTATTTATAGTGCTTGGTGTCTCCCTACTAGACTTGTATTAACTCTCCTTACCTCTGTAAGGTCTTATTGGAGATCTTGACATTCAGTAAACGGATTTTTGGACTTGTAATGGATGTTGTGTTGTCGGGAGGATACAAGCCATCGCTCTTAAAGTTCCACTGCGCTGTTGGCGAGATAGGCGATTCAACCTCTACACCAGCGTTAATAAGGATGTACATGTTTACTTATCGTTCAGAGAGCGATGGCAAACTACTGAACGAACACATTACCTAGATCATAAACCTGCGGTTGATCGCAACGTCCTGCAAATACATTCAGCATTTAATATTTGTCAAACTGATTATTTTAGCTACCAAACTGGTTGTTCTAGCTACCAAACTGCTTGTTCTAGCTACTAAACTGGTTGTTCTAGCTACCAAACTGGTCGTTCTAGCTACCAAACTGGTTGTTATAGCTACCAAACTGATTGTTATAGCTACCAAACTGCTTGTTCTAGCTACCAGACTAGTTGTTCTAGCTACCAAACTGATTGTTCTAGCTACCAGACTGATTGTTCTAGCTACCAAACTGGTTGTTCTAGCTACCAAACTGGTCGTTTTAGCTACCAAGCGGTTATTCTAGCTACCAAACTGGTTGTTCTAGCTACCAAACTGATTGTTCTAGCTACCAAATTTATTGTTCTAGCTACCAAAATTGGGTGTTCCAGCCAACAAATTGGTTGCTATAACTACCAAACTGGTTGTTCTAGCTACCAAACTGGTTGTTCTAGCTACCAGACTGATTGTTCTAGCTACTAAACTGGTTGTTCTAGCTACCAAACTGGTCGTTTTAGCTACCAAACTGGTCGTTCTAGCTACCAAATTTATTGTTCTAGCTACCAAATTGGGTGTTCCAGCCAACAAATTGGTTGCTATAACTACCAGACTGATTGTTCTAGCTACCAAACTGGTTGTTCTAGCTACCAGACTGATTGTTCTAGCTACCAGACTAGTTGTTCTAGCTACCAAACTGATTGTTCTAGCTACCAGACTGATTGTTCTAGCTACCAAACTGGTTGTTCTAGCTACCAGACTGATTGTTCTAGCTACCAAACTGGTTGTTCTAGCTACCAAACTGGTCGTTTTAGCTACCAAACTGGTCGTTCTAGCTACCAAATTTATTGTTCTAGCTACCAAATTGGGTGTTCCAGCCAACAAATTGGTTGCTATAACTACCAGACTGATTGTTCTAGCTACCAGACTGGTCGTTCTAGCTACCAAACTGGTTGTTATAGCTACCAAACTGATTGTTATAGCTACCAAACTGGTCGTTCTAGCTACCAGACTAGTTGTTCTAGCTACCAAACTGATTGTTCTAGCTACCAGACTGATTGTTCTAGCTACCAAACTGGTTGTTCTAGCTACCAGACTGATTGTTCTAGCTACCAAACTGCTTGTTCTAGCTACCAAACTGGTTGTTCTAGCTACCAGACTGATTGTTTTAGCTACCAGACTAGTTGTTATAGCTACCAAACTGCTTGTTCTAGCTACCAGACTGGTCGTTCTAGCTACCAAAATGGTTGTTATAGCTACCAAACTGATTGTTATAGCTACCAAACTGGTCGTTCTAGCTACCAGACTAGTTGTTATAGCTACCAAACTGATTGTTCTAGCTACCAGACTGATTATTCTAGCTACCAAACTGGTTGTTCTAGCTACCAAACTGATCGTTTTAGCTACCAAGCGGTCATTCTAGCTACCAAACTGGTTGTTCTAGCTACCAAACTGATTGTTCTAGCTACCAAATTTATTGTTCTAGCTACCAAAATTGGGTGTTCCAGCCAACAAATTGGTTGCTATAACTACCAAACTGGTTGTTCTAGCTACCAGACTGATTGTTCTAGCTACCAAACTGGTTGTTCTAGCTACCAAACTGGTTGTTCTAGCTACCAAACTGGTCGTTTTAGCTACCAAACTGGTCGTTCTAGCTACCAAATTTATTGTTCTAGCTACCAAATTGGGTGTTCCAGCCAACAAATTGGTTGCTATAACTACCAGACTGATTGTTCTAGCTACCAAACTGGTTGTTCTAGCTACCAGACTGATTGTTCTAGCTACCAGACTAGTTGTTATAGCTACCAAACTGATTGTTCTAGCTACCAGACTGATTGTTCTAGCTACCAAACTGGTTGTTCTAGCTACCAAACTGGTCGTTTTAGCTACCAAACTGGTCGTTCTAGCTACCAAACTGGTTGTTCTAGCTACCAAACTGATTGTTCTAGCTACCAAACTGATTGTTCTAGCTAACAAACTGGCTGTTCCAGCCAACAAACTGGTTGCTATCACTACCAAACTGGTTGTTCTAGCTACCAAACACTTACTGGTAGACAGTCGGACTCAGATGGATTCTGGCAGGCACGCCGTGGGATTCCATCCGTGAAGCTGTGTTGACAGTGTCCCCAAAGAGGCAGTAGCGCGGCATCTTGACCCCGACAACGCCAGCGACAACTGGACCCGTGTGGACACCAACTCTGATCTGGGATGACAGGATGTGTATGAGGATGTAGGGCTGGAATGTGTTTCTTCTATCTTGGACATCACAGTAAACGGGGAGATACTAGAACAAGTAACATGTTTCTCCCCCTTCTTGGACATCACAGTAAACGGGAAGATACCAGAACAAGTAAACAGTTTCCCATATCTTGGACATCACAATAAACGGGGAGATACTAGAACAAGTAACACATTTCTCCTATCTTGGACATCACGTTAAACGGGGAGATACTAGAACAGGTAACAAATTTCTCCTATCTGGGATATGCAATAACAGATGATGGCAGAAGTGAAACAGAAATCAAAAAGAGAATAGGAATGGCCAACAATGCTTTCAACATAGCGAAATCAGTATTAACATTCAGAGAGATTAACAACACATTAAAATGAGAATTGTCAAATGTTATGTATATTCAACACTATTATAATCACTGGCAGCATGACGATGGAGGTGATGGCAGCAACACGGGCTTTCATTTGGCTGGAATCACAGAACTGTACCAGCGTGTGTACTAAGTGATTCAACGAGCATGATCCCAAAGGTCGTGGCGAGTTCTGTACGTAGACTGGACTGAATAGCAGCGGATGTCTGTTGTACGAAGAGTCGCCTTTATCTTAATTCCGGGTCATGCGGGAGTTGAGGGACATGAACAAGCTGATAAACTTGCTGGCTCTGCATCCCCTGTAGATGGCCAGCCCATGGATCGTGCCGATGTTATTAATGTCCTTAGAGAGATATTAAGAGCTGATGGCTTTGACGCCAGTGAATCCACTTCGTTGTCCAGAATTAGAGACTCTGGAGTAAGAATTGGCACAGCCAGACACGAGAGGCACATGGGGAGAACGAGGAGCCTCGTCAACCAACACAGAACTGGCACTATTAGCCACCGGACACTGATGCATATGTTGGGGACGAGGACGGGGCGGAGGGAGACAACCTGAGCACCTATGGACATGTCCGGAGTGCAATAATGATATCCCAACAGATAACAGTGATACACTTATCCTGGTTAAAGGATGTTCTCGAGGGAAAAGTTGAGGGGAAGCGAGCAAGAAGAAGACAATGTTACAAGTGTAGGATAATATCAAGAGATGGACTACAAGAAATTTCTATGAGTGCATCATGAAAACGGAAGTCAACTGGCGCTGTAGACTCATTACAGCCAATCTTCAATTCAGAGATGGCATTTGATGATAGTTATGATAATGATGGTGATGTTGATTATGATGATGGTAATAATATTGATGATGGCGTATTTTATCTCATCAACACACCTTGAATGCCTATTGTAAATCTCCACATGCGTGGTGATTCTATATGTTTTAACTGCTACTTAACGTGATAGTTGGCGCTGTTGTGAAGGGGTTACACACGCATTTCGTATTCCCGCGTACCGCGTTGCGAACACAGCTGCGGGAGACTTGGAAGCAGATCGCCTTGCGCTGTTTTTCGCACAATGGTATGAGCGTCGGTAATTCAGAAAGCAGTGGCAAACTACTGAACGATAACTCGCTAAGAAATCACAAATAGCCAACCATTATGGAGGTTGGCTGCGACATCCTGTAAAGCCTATGCAACTAACTTAACATGATCTGTGATTCACTTGTCTCCCTGAATCTCAGCAGTCGCTTAATATATTGTCTTAGTTTTTGCTACCTTTAGTCAGAGCAAACAGGAAGCCGCGAAGCCAGTGGCTAGCACATTTACCTCTCCTTCCGGGGTTCTTGTGTTCGAATTCCCATCGAAATAATCTGGACACGGCTTATTCAGACATTCAGCCTGGGCAGCGAGCGACCTATTCGAACATTCAGCCTGTAAAGCGAGTGACCTATTAGGACATTCAGCCTGTGCATCGAGCGGCCAATTCGGACATTCAGCCTGGGCAGCAAGCGGCCTATTCGGACATTCAGCCTGGGCAGCAAGCGGCCTATTCGGATCTGTTGTATTCAATTTCTAACTGCAGAAGAGGTTCTCGGTCTTTCGAGTTTTTAACACTTATCCGAGCAGGTTAGACGTTAGATCCACTCACCCAGGAACACCCTTATCTTTTTGACTAAACACTTAAACTGTCACCAACGTGAATCCTACTAGGTCTGCTCGTGTCAGAGGCTAACGTAGTACCTCATAGAAAAGATCGTTCGTTCGTTCGTTCGTTCCGCTGCGGACTGAAAGTGAAATTGGCAACAATTCTTACCTGCAGCGGGAGTCCCGTGGCCGGGGAGCGCACCAACCCAGCGTCCTCGATCATGTCTAGGGCGAAATTGGCTACAGGCTGGGCGTGGATGGGGGTCCGCTCAGGAACTCCGCTGACGATCATGTAGGCATCCCCAATCGTCTCCACCTGGGGCCAGCAAATAGAGTGGACAACGTTGCAGTGGTCAGTGACATATAAAAAGAAATGTAGTATATCATCATCACATGCCGTGCCGATAAGTGTGTGTGGTCATGTTTGGCCATCTCACTCGATCACCAGAGTCGTGGATCAGCTCTGTGTTATTATCTCGATTATGTCACGTGGCCAAACCATCTAGATATTTACTCCTCTGTCTTCCTCGTGTTCTGTTCCTCTCAATCTTGCCCGTTGTCATGATGTTCTTCGGTTTATTTATTATCATAATGATCTCCCTACAGTTTTGACTGTCTACGTCTAATGTCTGTAATCGGATTACGGTTTCCGGCACGCGATTAGAACGGCATTAACCGGCTCGTTAGTTGATAGTCGTTAGTTAGTTGTTAGTCGGTAGTCGTTATTTAGTCGGTAGTCGTTAGTTAGTCGGTAGTCGTTAGTTAGTCTGTAGTTGTTATTTAGCCGTTAGTCGGTAGTCGTTATTCGGTCGGTAGTCGTTAGTTAGCCGGTAGTTGTTATTTATCCGTTAGTCAGTAATCGTTATTTGGCCGGTAGTCGTTAGTTAGTCGGTAGTCATTATTACGCCGTTAGTCGGTAGTCGTTAGTTAGTCGGTAGTCGTTATTTAGCCGTTAGTCAGTAGTCGTTATTTGGCCGGTAGTCGTTAGTTAGTCGGTAGTCATTATTACGCCGTTAGTCGGTAGTCGTTAGTTAGTCGGTAGTCGTTATTTAGCCGTTAGTCAGTAGTCGTTATTTGGCCGGTAGTCGTTAGTTAGCAGTCAGTCGATAGTCGTGCTAGGGTAGAGGATTTACCCCCACTCTTTACGATTTTTCAACTGCTGTGGGATTTGTACCTGCACATAAAGCCTCCAGTTAGTTAGTTAGTCAACAGATCGCAGCGTGTAGCGGCTCACGACACCAGTTCTGTGTTGGTTTATTAATCTTCTTTGGCTTTCTGAATATTGTTCTTGTTTGGCCACACCTCTTTTATCTTGCTGTTCTCGCAGCCTGACTATGGTTGTAGATTCACAGTCATCACTTAATTCTCGCAAACGACTTACTTCTCGTAGAGCATTCAGTATATCAGCCCGGTACAAGGCTCGCCCGCCCTCCACAGTCGGCTTACCTCAAGCTTATCAGCTTACTCCTTTTCTTGTACACATGTATGCCCTAGCACGAAAATAAAATTTACCTTTGCCAGTCGTGACCGCCCCAGAGACAACAACCACTGTCTTCGGATATAGCCTTCGGTTATTTGCCCTTATCTGGGAAGGTTGGTATTATCTAACTTGCATATGGGAGCTCTTGTTTTTTTTTCATTGACGGAGAAGACGCCTGCAGCTTATGGGAAGCGCAATTTCCTGATTCCCCGACACACCGAGTCGAGGGTTCGAAATCAGCAGGGGGCGAACTGGAAGCAGACCGTTTACCGATGATTTCGATGGTATGAGGTGTCGGCCGTTCTGAAAGCAATGGCAAAGTATCGAACGGAAAAATCGCTTAGTAAATCACAAAACAACTAATAAATGCCGGTGATGATTGCAATATCCTGTAAAAGACATGCACTTAACCTTTTATCTGAGAAGACTAGTTACCCGATCGCAATGCCCAAGAGATCAAGGGAGCGCGTTAGATCATTAGATGGCAATGGTTCCCGGACACATCCCAGCCCTGTATTGGGATCGATCCCGGTACTTTCAGAGCCTGAGGCGGGAACCGTTACCTCTCAGCCACCGCTACTTCTTCTTCTTCTTCTTCTTCTTCTTCTTCTTCTTCTTCTTCTTCTTCTTCTTCTTCTTCTTCTTCTCCCCCCCCCCTCCATCGCACCCAACCCCCTCCTCCGCACCCACTCCCCCTCCTCCTCCTCCTTCTTCTTCCCCTTCTACTTCTTTCTAATCCGCCTCTTCCTCCTCCTCCTCCTTCTCCTCCTCCTCATAATTATCAAGTCCATTGGCAACAGGCTTGGACTATTAAGAATCTCTATATCCCTCGGTTTCAAACACTATGTACCAACTTGTCCACGTCGTTGTTAAAAGCTGCCCAGGAGCTTGGCTCGCTTCCTCTGCTCTTGTCCCTACATCTTTTCTGGGGTTAAAGTATTGGAGCGGGTTGGAGATTATGATCTCTACTGCCTGCTCCAGAATAGGCACCCGAAAAAGAAGAACAGGAAATGATCAATACGACGACGATGATGAAGAAGAAGAAGAAGAAGAAGAAGAAGAAGAAGAAGACGTACCTTGTAAACGTTGTGTTGTGAGGTCCGCTCGTCGAACCTCTGGTACATCTCGTTGAGCATGCTGACGATGTCCATGGGACTGCAGGCGGAGGCGATGTTAGTGAAGGTGACGATGTCGCTGAACAGGATGGTCACCTGGTCAAACTTCTCTGGGGAAGCAATTCAAAGTGTCAGTCTTGTGTACCTCTGGATGTGGGGAATCAAGGTGAGAACATGTACTTCTGGATGTGGGAGGGGGGTGTCAAGGTGAGGATATGTACTCTTGATGTGGGGGGGGGGGGGGTCAAGGTAAGGATATGTACCACTGGATGTGGGGAGTCAAGGTGAGAATATGTACCTCTGGATGTGGGGACGGTCCTTGATGTGGATATGTACCTCTGGATGTGGGGACGGTCCTTGATGTGGATATGTACCTCTGGATGTGGGGACGGTCCTTGATGTGGATATGTACCTCTGGATGTGGGGACGGTTCTTGATGTGGATATGTACCTCTGGATGTGGGGACGGTCCTTGATGTGGATATGTACCTCTGGAACTATACGTAAGTCCATTCCTCCTTAGTTGGATCGCTGCAGCCCTCTTCCAACGGAAAGTTGTTTTTAGATGTGGCAGTTGGACTTCGGAACCAACAACAATATATCCTGGCCTACCACAGGGATCACCATTATCTCCGGTACTGTTCAACGCCTACACAGTGAGAATCACCAGTGAGCAGATCACTGGACCTGGCAGGACATTGTCATATGCCGATGATGTTTTAGTGTATCGTCAGGGGAAGGATAGAGAGGAGGTTACTGTGGAACTACAAACCGAACTCAATCGCATAAGTACTTGGTGTGATGAAGCTGGGGCAATGGTCAACCCAACAAAGGCAACAGTGACTTGGTTCTCGTTGAATAATCATATTGTCAACACTCCAACACCAACTGTAATGCTGTGTTCAGAGACGGTGGAAAGAACGCAGGCAATGAATTACCTGGGGATACGGTTTGATCGAAGCCTTGCTTATAATGTGCACATAGACCAGGTGATAACAAAGGCCAAGCGGGGTTTGGCAGCAATGCGGGTGATGGCGGCAGCAAACTGTGAGCAGCGCCATCTATGTCTTCTGTACGAGGGGTTGGTCATGTCTGTTTTGGAGTATGCAATGGCAATCCTGACTCTCAGCCATAAGCAGATAGAAAGGATGGAAAGGATACAGAATGAAGCTATGCGCATTATTCTTGGTTGTACAAGAGGTACAGCATGCAGGGCGATGCGCTACCTTCTTGGTTTTCCAACCATTGAAGAGAGAATACAAGGTTGCAGGGCACGCGCTTACCTCAGAATTAACGCAAACACACAACATCCACTGCATAGTGAAATTAGGAATGTGAAGGGCAGCAGGTTAAAAAGAGGACGGTCGTGGATGGGTCAAGCCGAAGACATTCTTCAACAGGTGTGTTCACTTGAGGACTTAGAACCTGGCGAGGAGTGGGTGCAGGTGCCAACAGACTTCTGCACATCCTTTTCAGTTTGCATCCAACTAGATAGAAAATGCAGACATGAAAATCCGGCTGCTGTTGAGGCTGAAGTACAAGCGTTGATTTTCGAGAATTCGCTAGACGGTGACGCGGTCATCTACACAGATGGGTCGGTCGTCCGACATGTGAGAAGCTCATGGGCCTTTACAGCTCGGGCCGGAGGGAGAATTGTGAAGGAGGACTCTGGTGCTTTCACTGAAACCACAAGTAGCCTGACCATGGAAGTCATGGCAGTAAGTAAAGCAGTAACATGGCTCGAGACACAGACATTCACTAGGGCTTGTTTCCTTAGCGACTCAATGAACATGATCAAGAGGATAGAGGAGGGGTCGATCCGAAGAGAATGGTTGCCGCCCTTGGAGCGGTCTCGACTGGCAAAGATTAGTTTCATCTTCGTGCCAGGGCATGCGGGAGTACAAGGAAATGAGCGGGCTGACAAGCTCGCAGGCGAGGCTACTGTGGAGGGCGGACGCGCCATGGACCAGGCCGACATTCTGAATGCTCTACGAGAAGTAAGACTTTTGCGAGAACCAAGTGATGACTGTGAATCTACAACAATGACCAGACTGCGAGAGCAGCAAATTAAAAGAGGGGTGGCCAAACAAGAACACTACGCAGGAAGCCAAAGAAGATTTATAAACCAACACAGAACTGGCGTCGTTAGCCGCTACACGTTGCGGGATTTGCCGAGGAGGGGATCCGAGCACTTATGGACTGAATGGTTCGATTTGCAATGAGGATGATCTGTCGACTAACTAACTAACTAACTATGTACCTCTGGATGTGGGGACGGTCCTTGATGTGGATATGTACCTCTGGATGTGGGGACGGTCCTTGATGTGGATATGTACCTCTGGATGTGGGGACGGTCCTTGATGTGGATATGTGCTTCTAGATGTGGTGGTCTAGATGTGGATATGTACCTCTGGATGTGGGTGGGGGGGGGGGGGGGAAGAGGGGGGGGGGGCTCCTAAGTGTGGATATGTACCCATGGATGTCGGGGGTCTAGGTGTGGATATTGGGGTCTAGGTTTATTAATGAAGATGTTAGAGCTCGAACACAAGAGCATCACAAGTGAGGTGAAAATAGCATTAACAGCAACGGCGGTAAAAAAAAAAAAAAAAAAAAAAACCACACACACACAAATAAAAGTAAATATCCAATTTACACGCCAAATAGTGCTGGACATTTATTTGTATAGACCAAATAGCACACATTGGTTAACATTATCAGTATAACACCAGCCGCTTTAACTACCAAAGATATTTGCTGATACCAATTTTAGACAGCCGGTCTCTCTGGCCGAGGGGTTACAACACTTTCTCCGTAATCCCGTTTATCACGCATAGTCTCGTAGCGGGCGAGAGCTGGGAGCGGTTCTAGCGGGATAACTGAGCTGGCCGCTCAGAAAGCAATGGCAAACTACTGAGCATAATCTTGCCAAGAAATCAACTGACAGCTGACAGATGCTGCTGTTGATAGCGAGGTCCTGTAAAGGATATGCGAATTTAAAAAAAAAAAAAAAAAAAAAAAAAATTTAGGCTGGGTCTACGTGAGAGCTTAAATCAATGAAACAAGAGACTGACACCCACCTCCATGACCGCACACCCAGACTACATATGCCTCATATATATCGTTATTGTCATAACCGTCTCTGTGGCGAAGGGTTAAACGGAAGGCAATATGTAATCCCGTATACCGCGTTCTAACCATAGCTGTGAGCGATTTGGCAGCAGACTTTCTCGCGTTGATATTTTCATACAAAGGTATGCAGGTCCGCATGGCCGAATGGGTAAGAACGCGTGTTCTTAATCATCCGGTGTGCTGATGCCGAGGTTAGCGGTTCAACCCCTACACCGGACAGCTGGACTGAAATGTTGAGCTGTCGTCTTTGACTTGGAAACGTAAATTACAAGTACCTGTGAAGTCAGAGTGGGTTCGCCTGATGGCGGGGGACACTGTTAAAAGTCCATCACTACTATAGATGGTGTGTATGCTTGAGTTCAAGCGAGCAAGCAAGTGCAAAAAAAAAAAAAAAAATTCGCAGGTATGAGTGCCAGTCGTTCAGAAAGTAATGGTAAACTACTGAACGTAAACTTGACAAGAAATCACAAACAGCCAAAAAATGCTGGGGTTGACTGCGGCGTTCTGTAAAGAGTATGCAAGAAATTAACTTGTTATAACATATATGACATCTTTCCAAAAATCGGGTTGAGGTAACTAGTTGTCTGTTCAGTCCTTCTGATGTCTCCACGAGTATTCGATTCGTTCGGTTCGCGAGCTTGTGATTATCTTATATCTTTAACAGGTCCGTTGAGATTCCTGGAGCATTGTGACAGTAATAATACAGTAGCAATGTTGAGGTACTTCTGTCCTTACCGCTCAAGTCACACAAAGGCAGCTTTGTCAGTCGACTCTTTTCTAATTGCTACAAGGCAACTTCCATCAGGCATTATGACTGTTCCAAGATTGTTAAACCCATTCAGCTGTTTAAGAATGTGTTAATTCGCTTGTTGTTATAGAACATCCTTATTTGAATTGTTTGTTCAATTAAAAGCAAGCAAACAAACAAAACTCGCGCAATTTTTCCGAAAACCCACATTTCAAAAGCGAGGTTAAGGTAGCAAGTATCGCATTTTTCCTTTCACGCAACGACATTTTGCCGGCTGCCCTAAAAAACCTAATTAGTTTACTGTGTGTCGGAGCATACTCATTCCTTCAGCGAGGCACTGTCGTCATTTGGAGGCGGCAGGTTCAAATCCCGAGGAGGCCGCAATAGGTTTCAGTTTGTATATAGTTTAGCGTACTCTGTTACTGACGATACTGTGGCTTAGGGCGGTGAACACGTTTTACAATTCCCCGACATGCTGATTTGAGAGTTTACAATCAACTGCCGACGACGTGGAAGCAGACCGTCTGCTTTGATTAAATGGTATGGACGTTGGTAGTTCAGAAAGAAATGGCAAACTATTGAACTTAGAAATTACATGGTAAATCATCCCAACAAAAAAAAAAAACAAAAAAAACTGCCATCTACTGCCTATAGTACCTTGCAGTGTAGGGCAAGGGGTCTTGAGTCTGAGGAGTTAAGGCCGTCTTGCTAGTGCAGTCGCCGCAAACTGTTCAGGTTAGGGTTTCTTTTTTTGCCCCCGACAGAATAAACATCCGCACCTTACCGAGGATTCGAACGCGGGTCTCCCGAAGGAGAACCTGGTATTCTTAGCCACTCGGCCAGCCGCTCCTAAATCATAAAGGCCAGCAGCTACTAAATCATAAAGGCCAGCAGCTACTAAATCATAAAGGCCAGCAGCTACTAAATCATAAAGGCCAGCAGCTACTAAATCATAAAGGCCAGCAGCTACTAAATCATAAACAGCCAAGATATGTCAGGGATGTTTTCTACGTCCTTCTAATCGCATCAGGGATCCGAACACATCACCAACAGGCTCCCATTCCTTGGCGTTTGTTTCTGAGTAGAGCACAGACGGCCAGGTTTGCAAGATAATGACCAGGGTTCATATTAGACCAGCAGTGGACACCTCTTCGTGACCCAGGATGTTATCAGACTGTCTTAAATTAACCCCTACTACGGTAATTACCATTTGAAACGAGACTTTCCAGCACGTACTCTAAGAAGTAATTATCATATTAACCCACGGAACTGATGCAGCGCGTCTCCAATTCATCATTCTTAATTGACCCAATTCAAGACTCATTATTTTCTCTTCCGTTAAGGTATTTTATTGCTTCGCTTTTTTTTATTTACAACAATTCACGTTATGTAATTGATCGCTTTCATCTTCCATCTCCTTCCACGTTGTTGCTTCTTAAAATGCAATCATTTTGTTAACTTCTATTCTCCTTTGTACATTTTGGTTTTTGTTTAAATGAATGTCGACGAGGTTGTGTTGAAGTAATGTCTGCGGCAGACACAAGGCAGACTTGTAATTGACATATATGAAGAATGAGAGTGAGTACAAGGTAAGATATGTACATTATGTTGAGCAGGTGTTAATGGCGTTTTAAAACACTGGAGATAGACAGACAGACGCACATATTACAGACATAATGGTAGACAAACAGACATACAGACGGACACACAGATAGGCAGACGGACAGACAAACAAATTGACAGGCAGGCAGAAAGGTACACAGATAGGCAGACAAACAGATAGATAGGCAGGCAGAAAGGTACGCAGACAGACAGACAAACAGATAGATAGGCAAGCAGAAAGGTACGCAGACAGGCAGACAAACAGAAAGACGGGCAGGCAGAAAGGTACGCAGACAGACAGAAAGGTAGACAGACCAACACACAGATAGGCATACGGACAGACTGACAGATTGATAGGCAGACAGAAAGGTACACAGACAGATAGAAAGGTAGACAGATACAGATAGGCAGACAGACACACAGACAAACAGGAAAGAACAGGAAGACAGACAGGCAGAAAGGTACGCAGACAGGCAGGCACGCACATGCACATATGTGCTCAAGCAAGCACACACACAATCACACATACACAGACAGACAGACTGACTGATAGAGAGACAGACGACAGAAATAGATAGTTACACATACAGAGGTAGAAAGCGAGAGAGAGAGAGAAAGAGAGAGAGAGAGAGAAAGAGAAAGAGAGAGAAAGAGAGAAAGAGAGAGAAAGAAAGAAAGAGAGAGAGAGAGAGAGAAAGAGAGGGAGAAAGAAAGAAAGAAGAAAGAAGAGAGAGAGAGAGAGAGAGAGAGAGAGAGAGAGAGAGAGAGAGAGAGAGAGAGAGAGAGAGAGAGAGAGAGCGGGCGGGCGAACGAAAAGTAAAGAAAATGAAACAAGTTCATTTTATGTGGGTCACCTATTGAATACAGGCAGACACGTCTTACATCCGACACTGCCTCCCACTCACATTTCAAACAATAATTATTTATTCAGCATTAACCATGCAACACGTCATTTCCACAGCGTCTTTCTCACCCTGGCCCGTGGGAAAGTCTCCCGGCGCGACCCAGATCCATTATTACTGCATGCATTTTTATGCCTGGGGTCTTGTTAATGTCCGATGTCACCTGTCATACTGCTCGACCTCTGTCTCTTCTTCCGGAACAACTGATCTCCATTCATCATAATCATGTGCCATACCGGTAAGCGTGGGTGGTCATGTTTCGTCATCTCATATGATCACCTTAGTCGTGGAACAGCTCTGTGTTCATGTCTCGACCATGCCATGTGGTAAAGCCATCTAGATATTTACTTCTCTGCCTTCCCCTTCATATTTTCCCATCAATCTTGCCAGTTGTCACCAAGTTCTCCAATTTAATTCTTCTCATAACGTGCCCAAAAAACAAAATAATTTGACAGTCTACGTTTAATTTCTCTAATCAGATTGCGGATTTCATTTGCCCCTTGTAGAACTTGCTCATTGGTTTTTCTGTCTGTCCATTGTATTCTTTCCATTTCCCTCAGAAACCACATTTCCACTGCCATTGGATGTTTTTCAGCGTGTCTGCTCATTGTCTAAGTTTCACATTCATACAAAAGTACAAGGTCAATGTAATACTTCAACACTCTTTTTCTCGTGCAATTCACGTATTTCATTTTATTAGTAAGTAATGTTTTCCATTATCTTTCCCTTAAATCGACCGTGATGTTAATTTGACAAAATAATCCAGTTTCCATGACCCCTTGCTGTTGAAAAGCCAGTTTTCAACGATTTTCAGATCTGGTAGAATGCCATTATTGATTTCTCGTTATTATCGACGATATTCTAAGAATTATTCTGTAAATTGGATTTTAAAATCCACAACTTTTTTTTTCTACAGAGATTACGAATAGTCCATGACTGATATCCTTTTGTTCCCACAGGAATGGTGTGTGTTCAAAACTTTTTTTTAATTTAACAGATTCAGTGCCAAACAAACAGTACGCGTGGACCAAACATAAATATATAAGCACAAAGGGAATTGGGGGTTGTATCACATGTGTAAGCACAAAGGGAATTGGGGGCGTGTCACACTTATGACTTAAAAATTGTTAATATGGTAGCAGACATGCTGTATTATATATTAAATTAACGAAAATTGTATAAGGAAACCAACTATATTGATATTTTAACTATAGTTTGATTTATAAGCCCATGGCAGTTACGGGAAGTTCAAATAAGACGATTTATCATCCGATGGCAATTAATCAGTTTGCTGGTTTGTTCCACAGACTCGGAATACTAATTGACCTCTGCGTTTCAGTGGAGGAATATCAACGACAAAACCAAGGACAGAGATCTGTGGAGAGTCATGAACGCCTACGCCAGTCGGCACAGCACTTGATGATGATGATGTTTCCGTGGCTAGTCTCTTACTGACACATTTGAGCAACCTATATTGTTTTTAGGAGTCGACTTGGCAGAAATGATGGGAGCCATCGTTCCTAGACTTCCGTTGATGGCGGGGTAGCGACTTCAATCCCTACATCGACATTAAGTTGGTCTCAACCGTGGGATTATCTTTTTAGTTTAGTCGTTGGATCAACATCACGGCACACGGTTTAAACCATAAGTGCTCCGTTTTCCTTCTAACTCAAACCTGAGTCTGGAGAAACTCAGCTCAATGCACGAACTCAGTTGCATCGGCGAGGATCCTGAAATACTTTGGGTAGATTTTTAACTCGAAATTTTGCCCTGGCAGCGCCGTTAGGCTACTCTTTTTCAATTTCTATCTGCCAAGGGATTTTTTTTACGTGCGCAACAATACACACGGGCGTCCGATCTCACTACCCAGAGACAACAATACACACGGGCGTCCGATCTCACTACCCAGAGACAACAATACACACGGGCGTTCGATCTCACTACCCAGAGACAACAATACACACGGGCGTCCGATCTCACTACCCAGAGACCAGGGGAAATTTTATTACTGGAAGTCCAGGTGGATTTTTTAAATAAGTCCCGGTCCTCACCGGGGCCTGAACCCGGGACCTCCAGCACTCGAGGCGGACACCATACCCCGAGACCACTCAGCCCCCTTATCTTGTTAGAAAGGACCGAATGCAAAATTGCATAGAAAATCAACAGGAATGCTGGCAGGCAGACAAGCTGGCAGGCAGGTAGACAGATATACAGGTAGGCAGGTAGATAGATAGGTAGACAGATAGAGTGACAGATTGAAATAGTGATAGATAGAGTGATAGAGAAAGTGTCTGCGATAGCGAAAGATAGAGATAAAGAGAAAGGAGAGAGACAGGTGAGAGAGTGTATGTGTGTGTGTGAGAGAGTGTGTGAGAGAGAGGTGTGTGAGAGAGTGTGTGCATAAGTGAGAGAGAGAGAGAGAGAGAGAGAGAGCGCAAGAGAGAGAGAGAGAGAGAGAGAGAGAGAGAGAGAGAGAGAGAGAGAGAGAATGATTTTCTAAAAAAATATCCCACCTCATTAAACGAGATTACATGTTCTAATTCTACTAAATCCATTTTTATGTGTCCCGTTTTTTTTAGAGCTGAGACCTTTCTTTCATTATTCTCTCCTTACGCTCCTCCCATCCACGCACTTGGATGTTAGCTGGAACCCTCAAATGCTGTAATCTGTAGGGTCAAATCTTTTCTGCGTCAACTCAGATTTCTTCCAGTTCCTCTTGTGCCACGTTTCTTCGGCGATTGTTTACAGCTGTTTATTATTACTGTATCTTGTAAGGTTGGCTTGCAATGTGTCCTGAATTCGTCCTACTCTGTTCTTTATTGTTAACATACAAAAAAAGAAAAGAATTCGTTAGAAGCGGTTGGAAGAGAGTTGAACGACTAGAAATAGCCTTACTGTAACTGTTAGTATTATGAACAATATATCACACACACAAAACATCGCTAGAACAATATGTTACACGTCTAAAACCATAGGTAAACAATATCTAACTAACATACAACAATATACTACACACATACAATAGCTGATGAACAATATGTTACACACTTACAACCACTACTACTATTTGGAAAGGATTTCCACAAACCACAAAGCATGTCCTTATCACTACAATTATATGTGAAAGTTCTCTGGAGTTATGATTTCGTGCACAGTGCAACACTGTCGGCACACAGTTTACTGATCTGGGAAAGATACCGAGCTAAATGGGATAAAACCTGGTACAACGAACCCTGTCCTCTTGCGTCGTAACAAACGATGTGTTAACGTTCTCTACAAAATATAGAACATGTCTGTAACACTGTCTCCTTTAGAAAGGTTCTCTACTTAATGCAATAAATGTCTTTATCATTACTACTCTAATTAATGCAATAAATGTCTTTATCATTACTACTAGTTAAAATGTTCTATGCTTAATACAGTATATATCTCTATCATTACAGCTATTTAGAAAAAAAAATATCTACTTAATACAATAAATCTCTTTATCACCACTACTATGTAGAAAAGTAATCTACTTAATACAATATATGTCTTTATCATCGTTACTATTTAGAAAAGTTATCTTCTAAATGTAATATTTGTCTTTATCATTACTAATATTTAGAAAAGGTTTATACAAAATATAGAACAAAAAATTTAATCTTTATAATCTGACTTCTGACAGATAACCAGGAGAATAATTATAATGTATTATGTGAGCTGATCAACGACTCTGGTGATCGTATGAGATGGAGAAACACGACCGTTTACGCTTATCGGCATGTCACATGATAATGATGATGATGATGATGATGATGATGATGATGATGATGATGATGATGATGATGATGATGATGATGATGATATAATCAGAGCAAAACTAAACAATACATTCTCTAGAAATAATCCTGCCATGAAAGCTTGAAAAAAGCAAGCTACGATACTGGCCTATCGACATCTGAGAAGCTAATAAGTTTGCTATATCTTTTAGTGTGTCTGCCGGTCTCCCTGGTCTAGGAGTTACACGACTTTCTCCGTAATCCCGTATACTCTCGCGAGTAACGTGACGTGCGCGAGAATTGGCAGCGGTTCTCTCCGCGTCAGTAACTTAGGGGTATGTGAGCCGGTCGCTCAGAAAGCAATGGCAAACTACTGAGCGTAATCTTGCCAAGAAATCAACAATCAGCTGAAAGATGCTGATGTTGACAGCGATGTCATGTAAAGGATATTCTTCTTCTTCTTCTTCTCTTCTTCTTCTTCTTCTTCTGCGTTCCGAGCCATTGAGGTTCTTTGCTGCAGATACAATCCGTCTCCATTCGTCTCTCTGGTGGACCTTCTCTTGCCAGTCGTTGATTCCAAGTGCTTGTAGGTCTGTATATATATTATCTCTCCACCGTCTTCTTGGTCTACCTCGGGGTCTACGGTCATTTATTTCCTGTGTGTAAGCGAGTTTTGTTTCCCTATTGTCTTCCATTCTTTCTATATGCCCCAGCCATTGTAGTCTATTAGCCTTCATGATACTGTCCTGTTAATCCCGAGAGGAGATTGGACTCAACAAGCACATCTTTAAACTTAGTATCTGTTGGGATTATTGACTGACTTTTGTCTACACTCCTCTCTTCTGTCTTCCATTCCATATATCTATTTCTTTCTCTCTCTCTCTATTATTCCCTCAACCCATACTCCGACAACAGTTCCTTTCAACGATAAGATAAAAGATTTATTAATAAAAACTATGTCTGGTGTATGTATGGATATTGTCTATGTAGTTGGTATGTTCTTCTAGTGTGGATGCCAGATAAGATGTTGATAGATAGTCTCCGTGGTTTCTCTCGTCTCTTCTCTCAGCTAGAGTACAGGACATTACATAGATACAACGGAATGATCTCACCCTGACAGCTCCGTCTGCTTGAGTCTGTAGATATATCCGTTTTTTGTAATGAAAAATGTTCACCACCGTATGAATGTATTTAACCCGATCACCATATGCTGTCCACTTAAACGGAATGGTCTTTCTTATTTTATAGTGTTCTTAATTCCATCTTGGAAAACACATCGAGTTTCTAGTCTTCTATTTTTGTCCTGTACAAGTTCTACACTGGATAGTTCTTAATGGGTATAGTCACTTTGTATGCACCTTGCAACTCTTCGATACTGAGTCATTTGAGTTTTCTATTAGTTTCAATGATCTCTATTTTACATTCTCTGCCCTCCTTGCTTCTTACTATGAACATGCTGTTCTTTCCTTTCTTATGCACAAGTGTCGTGCTTTATTACTTTAAAGTGCTTTCTTGTGCTTTATCAACACTGGGTGATCTTGACCACAGCCCTCTGTGTTATGTCTTAGTTGATAAGTCCCAACTGGTATGGAAACCTTATAAACATCCTAGTCTGAATTGGGAGTACTAATGCACAATAGATACACAAACGTTCATCCGAACGCAGCACAATCCCTTTACATCATCCTTCTCTCCCGAACCCCAAGAAACACACTCTCTCGACACAAAGACGTAGCCACTCTTTTATAGGTCATCTTTGCCGCATAGTCCTTGACATTGCTGGACACCTCACATCCAGACTGCATTATCATCGTTAGTGGAAAAATTACAGCTCTGAACCGTTTCACATCCATACCGCAATGTGCTGTCCAATTATCTCTCTGCTTTAGTCGCAAACCAATTTTTTCACTCGACATTTTACCTGCGCCGTTAGCCGGCCCCTTCTGTGTCTTGACCTATAAACACCTGCCTGGTCAACCCGTTGTTGTTAACCCTTCTCCTACCTGGGCAGTCGGTTTATATAGTCGTCTATCTGGGAATCATTAACTCTCAGTATTTCACGACATAGGCCCCCTCTTAAGAGATTAGACCGCGTCGAATCTTTCTCACTGTAGGTTTGATTCCCATGATCCACAACCCTAGTCTTCTTCCTCCGGAGCTGGATGTCTGGATAAGAAATCTGCTCATACCTTCTCCTTACCAAGGATGTATTCCATTGTGAAGTCCAGTTGCAGCAACAACGTCCATCACATCCACCGTGCGTTGAGCTTCTGCGAAGTAGCTATTAACATCACGTGTTGATGATATGATCGGATCCTCACATGGCTCACATCATTATCCAGTAGGCGCTCTAATTGACACCCTACTATACTACTAACGACTGAAACTAGTGTTGGCTCCTCGCTCCTGTACGTCCGGTCGACCTACTTTCGACTTGCGTCAGCGACGGCTCACAATACAGACGGATTGTCCCATCCTGATTGTAACACTGCTTCCATGTCCTCTTGGTTTCCCCCGGCTTTGCCTCTGGGGATGTTCCACCTCGTCCTCGATGGACCGAGTCGTCTTTCCCAAATCTCCTGGACTTTTGCTTCCAGGACCATCTTGGGCGATATTGTATCTGGTCAGCCCCTCTTCGGTTAGAGTCCTGGGTAATTCTCGCCTTTCCCGACGTTACCCACCCCTTCTGAACTTGGTTACCGGTGAAACTTTCACTCTTGTCCTTTCCCTGACTTGTGATTTCCCTCCTCCTGTCGTTGGGTAAATCTGACCTATCACGTACTGTCCCATAGGCCCTCCTATGTTGTACTGGCGATCTCTGGTCTTCGTCTGGACTGGTAACCTTTGTCCCAATGGCTGCCATCACCATGAAGTGCGAAGCTTTGCTCCCGGATCTCTCTTCATATTTCCTAATGAGATGTCTAGGGAGATTTTTCTTCTCTTCCCCGATCCGTATTTTGTAGATGTTCTTGGACCCCACCTTTTCCACAGGATAAGGTCCTTTCCATCCTACTTGGAGTATATTGGTCTCTGCTGGACTCCACACTTCCACTTTGTCTTCCACTTTAAGAGCTAGTTTCCTCTTAATTCGCTTGTTGGGTGGTGTTTTCTGGCACTCCGAACAAGACTTCACCCACCGGCGTACATCTCCGGTCATTCCTGGCCAGCAATAATGGCCGGATATTTGCTGCAAGGTCTCTCTGACACCCATATGTCGATTCTCGCCTATGATGTGTCCACTCTGAAGAATGTGAGGACGGTGGGTCTCTGGAACCACCCACTGCTCATGCAGGTTATCTCCCCTCCCAGCTCTCCGATAGAGTAGTTGATTCTTCAGAAAGTACTGTCCCCG
The DNA here is from genome assembly GCA_963921405.1 of Cepaea hortensis. Lineage (NCBI taxonomy): Eukaryota > Metazoa > Mollusca > Gastropoda > Stylommatophora > Helicidae > Cepaea > Cepaea hortensis. The sequence goes on from OY992882.1 coordinate 13,099,027, forward strand.
TTCTGGTGGCTCAGCACTCCTTTGCAGCTTCCTGTAGCAAGGATGCAACGTAGTATCCTTCCTCTGGGCAGTATGCAATTCTCCTATCCCTGAGTTGTCGCATAGTGTCTCTGCCTCGTTTTCCTTCCCTTTAGATCCACTGACTACTGTTCCCTTGTGGGTTGGCTGTTTGGGCATCCCCAAAAAGACATATTTCGTGCCAATGATCATTGGGAATAGGGAGTCAGCTAATACAGCCGCAGGAATAATGCCCGTGACGTACCTGGATTTAATCTCCACCTTGGCGATTGGCAGCGTCATGGAAACAGCACTCCTCATTGCCGGCTGTATCTCTATGGTCTCCCCTGTAAGTTGGTCTGGGCTTACCAAGCTGGCGTCCACCACCGCTTCCCCATCCAAACCTGTATCGTAGAGACAAGCAACCTGTTGGCCATTTACTTCAATCAGTTCAACCACAGGTGGTCTCTCTTGGTCCTGAGTGTCTTTCATCTCCTTGACCGTTTCCTTGCCTTCCTCTTTTAATTCCTCGAGGTTGGTTATGCAATTGGCGTCGTTTGCCTTGCATCTGCAGTCCACCGTATTATGTGTTATCGACTGGCAGTGAGTGTACCCTGTTCCTTTCCTAGATTTCCGTGTGTCCTTTTTGTTCCTTTCTCCTTCGCCGACCTTAGCCTTGTCTGTGATCACCGATGTAGGAATCACTTTGCATGCTGCAAAGTAAGAACTTTTAGGTTTCGATCTGCAGTCTTTGGTGTTGTGAGAGGCCGCCTTGCAAAATGAACACCACTTCTCAGACCACTGTCGTTTCGCTTGAGAATTCGAGGTGCTCTGGTTTCCTACCTTCACCTTCTCTGAACTCTCCTCTGTGTGCTTTATATAAGGTTCCCCTTTTTCTCCTTCCCAGTTTTTAGGTTTCTTTTTCTCTGGTTTCTCCTGACCTTTGGTTTGTGTACTTAGTTCCTCAGTTTCCCCATGTACTTCCACAAACCTTTCCGCCAGCTTATTCACAACATCAATCCGTTCCGCCCCTTGTTCTCCCAAGAAGGTTCTGAGAGGTTTCGACATTTGCTTTCGCATCTGGTCGACCACCATCATCTCTTCGAGACTCTCATAATCCCTCTTGAATTCTGCCAAGTCCATCCATTTCTGGAGATAGGATTTCAGCCTTAGACTGTAGGCGGCGAATAGTTCTCCCGGCTCTCGTCTAGACGATCTAAACTTCTTCCTATACGTTTGTGCTGTGACTTCATAATGTTTCATCAAAGCGGCTTTCAATTCCTCATACTGATTTTCCTGTCCTGGTGGTAGGCGTGTGTAGACCTCGTACCCTGAACCACGTAAAGACTGGGATAATTTAAGAGCCCATCTGGTTCTATCCAGTCCCATAGCGACTGCCATAGCCTCGAACCGATCCAAAAACTGGTATATCTTCTCTTTACTTTCATCAAAGACCGCCAAGGGAAACTTCATGGCCTGGTAACCCTGTCCACTCATGTGGGTTGCCCCAGGTGAAAATGAACTTCCTTCTGCTGCATCTACTTCACCCTTAGTTTGTGTCTTGAGTTCTAACTCTTTCAAGCGGTATTCATGTTCCATTTCTTGTCTCCTGGCAGTCTGTTCCATTTCCAGTTTCTTGGTCTCCTGGTCCATTTTCTTGGCCTCTTGTTCCATTTCCAGTCGCTTGGTCTCCTGGTCCATTTTCTTGGCCTCTTGTTCCATTTCCAGTCGCTTGGTCTCCACCTCTATTCTTCTCACTTCCCACTCGGTCTTGCGATCTTCTCGTTCCGCTTGACGAATCTCTCGCTCTCTTTCCTGGATGTAATCAGTTAAGTCTGAACCAGCCAACCCAATTTCTTCTCCGTTGGCCCTAAGTTCTGCTGTAGTTAGTTTGGGATTGGCCATAGTTAAAGCAGGTAAGTCAGCACGTTGCGTAAAGACACCTCAAGGCAGTAAAGAAGTACTCACTATACAATTATATTCCAGTTAGACCCTATATCATTAATCTATGTCTATCTAATATTATAAATCTACAACACCACACAGTACATCACAACCACTCTCTCATCCACAAGAGGAGATATAGGATAAAGACTTATGTAGACGTGTGACCGTGTGACTAGGTATGTAATGTGTCTTACCACCTATCCACATTCACTCTGTCTGGAACTTTCTCACTGTAAAGTCACCAGCATTAATGAACTGTTTCTACCATAAATGTAATGGCACCATATATCCAATGGACGTCCTTCCATTAAAAGTCATCAATGCATACTTATATTTATTCCAATCAGTATGTCCCAACATGCAGGTACTCCGCTATGCCTGTGCCAATATGCAGGTACCCCTCTATGTATATGCCCTGTTATGCCTCCAGGTCATATGGGTATTTTTCCTACCCCGCTCGCTCCACCAATTATGTCCTGTTAATCCCGAGAGGAGATTGGACTCAACAAGCACATCTTTAAACTTAGTATCTGTTGGGATTATTGACTGACTTTTGTCTACACTCCTCTCTTCTGTCTTCCATTCCATATATCTATTTCTTTCTCTCTCTCTATTATTCCCTCAACCCATACTCCGACAACAGTTCCTTTCAACGATAAGATAAAAGATTTATTAATAAAAACTATGTCTGGTGTATGTATGGATATTGTCTATGTAGTTGGTATGTTCTTCTAGTGTGGATGCCAGATAAGATGTTGATAGATAGTCTCCGTGGTTTCTCTCGTCTCTTCTCTCAGCTAGAGTACAGGACATTACATAGATACAACGGAATGATCTCACCCTGACAGCTCCGTCTGCTTGAGTCTGTAGATATATCCGTTTTTTGTAATGAAAAATGTTCACCACCGTATGAATGTATTTAACCCGATCACCATATGCTGTCCACTTAAACGGAATGGTCTTTCTTATTTTATAGTGTTCTTAATTCCATCTTGGAAAACACATCGAGTTTCTAGTCTTCTATTTTTGTCCTGTACAAGTTCTACACTGGATAGTTCTTAATGGGTATAGTCACTTTGTATGCACCTTGCAACTCTTCGATACTGAGTCATTTGAGTTTTCTATTAGTTTCAATGATCTCTATTTTACATTCTCTGCCCTCCTTGCTTCTTACTATGAACATGCTGTTCTTTCCTTTCTTATGCACAAGTGTCGTGCTTTATTACTTTAAAGTGCTTTCTTGTGCTTTATCAACACTGGGTGATCTTGACCACAGCCCTCTGTGTTATGTCTTAGTTGATAAGTCCCAACTGGTATGGAAACCTTATAAACATCCTAGTCTGAATTGGGAGTACTAATGCACAATAGATACACAAACGTTCATCCGAACGCAGCACAATCCCTTTACATCATCCTTCTCTCCCGAACCCCAAGAAACACACTCTCTCGACACAAAGACGTAGCCACTCTTTTATAGGTCATCTTTGCCGCATAGTCCTTGACATTGCTGGACACCTCACATCCAGACTGCATTATCATCGTTAGTGGAAAAATTACAGCTCTGAACCGTTTCACATCCATACCGCAATGTGCTGTCCAATTATCTCTCTGCTTTAGTCGCAAACTAATTTTTTCACTCGACATTTTACCTGCGCCGTTAGCCGGCCCCTTCTGTGTCTTGACCTATAAACACCTGCCTGGTCAACCCGTTGTTGTTAACCCTTCTCCTACCTGGGCAGTCGGTTTATATAGTCGTCTATCTGGGAATCATTAACTCTCAGTATTTCACGACATATACCAGTGATTAGCGGGGACTTAAACAGATCATAAATGTCTTTGTTACTTCTTCTTTTCCACTCTCCACTTTGTGTATCCCTAATGGGTCCAAAGATGCGTCTTAAAACTTTGTTCTCAAAGGTTTGTAACAAGGCTTCGTCTCCTTTCGTTGTACTCCAGGTTTCAGAGCCGTACAGCACAACTGGTCTGATAAGTGTTTTGTATATTGTGATTTTGGTGTTACGAGATAGCGCATTTGATTTTAGTAGATGTTATAGTGCATAGTATATCTTATTTCCAGAATTGATTCTAGTTTGTATTTCTTCCCTTATGATGTTGGAGCAGTTGAAGATTGTACCCAGGTATTTGTATGTTTCCGTTCTTTTAATGGTCATATTATCTACTTGTATGTGGCCAGAGTTTTTAGCCATTCCTTCTCTTGAAATTACCATATATTCTGTCTTATCTTGGTTGATAACCAAGATCTGTTGAGCTTTTTCCTTTAAGTGAGTCAATATTTCCAATGTCTTTTGTTCATTTTCCTCTATAATATCTATATCATCTGCATAACTAAGCAGTCTGGTTGTTCCTCCAATATTACATTCCTCCTTTATCTTCCTTACAACTTTTTCTAGAGCCAGATTGAAGAGTAGCGGCGATAGTGCAACATCTTGTTTCAAGCCAGATGTTATTTGGAAAGGGTCTAATTTCCTGCCTTTTGTGTTACTATATTATAAGTATCTTCCATGCATAGTCTGGTCATGTTGATTAACTTCCTTGGTATTCCAAATTCCTGCATAGCATTCCATAGAATATTCCTATGGACACTATCATAAGCTTTTTTAAAATCCACAAAAATGTTATGGAGATCTCTTTTATATTCCCAATTTTTCTCGGCTATTTGTCGTAAGATAAATATCTGATCTATTGTTGATCAGGTTTTGTCTGAAACCCGCCTGATAGTCACCTAATATGTCTTCTGAATATGGTTTTAGTCTATTTAGTAATACTGTGGATAGTATCTTATAGCTTGTGGACAGTAGTGATATTCCTCTATAATTTTCACATTGGAACTTGTCTCCTTTCTTAAAGATACGTATCAATAATGATTCTTTCCAGTCATGGGGTAATTCTTCTGTCCTCCAGATTTTTATTATTAGTTCGTATAACTTTAGATGTAATGCATGGCCATCTGCCTTTATAAATTCAGTAGCAATTCCATCAGCCCCTGTTGCCTTATTGTTTTTAAGTCGTGTGATTACATATAGGATTTCTTCAAATGTAGGTTCTTCAATTTGTGGTTCGCATGTTAGAACCTCTTCCTGTGGGAAAGTGTTACTTGGAGCTTCACAATTTAGTAATTCATCAACAAATTCTATCCATGTGTTGCACATTTCCTCATTGGTATTTATCATATTCCCATTTTTGTCTTTTAAACCATGTAAAGGATATGCGAACCAAAAAAAAAAAAAAAACACACACACACACACTTGTTTACAGAACTTTACCGGCAAAGTGTACTTTGTGAATTTAGAAAGATAACAGAAAAGTCACAGTCAACTCCAGCATGTTTTGTCTCTTTGTGATTTCACGGCAAGTTTACGTTCAGTAGTTTCCCATTGCCTTTTGACGATCGGGACTAATACCATTGTATGGAAATCAACGCAAGGTGGTCTGCTTCCAAATCTTCGAAGCTGTGTTTCGAACACAGAAAGATAAATGTGTGCTGGATGCACATGAATCTTGCATTATTACTGAAGTTAGTTGAGTTGCGTCAAGCATCACAACACTAGTGACAATCCCACGCGTGCTCCGTCCTTATCTTCAACAGCCAGGGAAGAACCCCAGTGGTTTCAGTTGCAGTATAATTAATTATGTGTCCGTTTTACCTTTCCTCCGATTACGGAGTGTCGGTCAGACCCCTGGTCACTCCCTGCAGCACCATTCTCTCCAGGCAATAATTGTCTATCTGTTCTGCCACAGTATACACATCATCCCAAAGGGCCATAATCACATCTGCCTTATCGTGCACCAATAACCCACCCAGCGGTTACATAGCAACAGTCGTTGCCTTATTATTGAACCACACTAACCAACTTTTCAAACGGCGGGTTAAACAAAAAACAAACACAACGATGAAATAAATGAAAGCATAGTTCAATTACAGACATGTCTTTATGAAAACGAGACCCACACATGGGTCATCTCTAAGGTTTCAGAAGTAGAGTAGAAAGTGCAACACACAAATGAGTCATTTCTAAGGTTTCACAAGTAGAGTAAGAAATGGCAATTATATTTCTGTTGAAAAATGTACGAGGGGCTTCAAATGAAAACCTTAGCTTTTTTGTATGATGTTGTTTCGGTGAATGTATTCTGAAAAAGCAGAGAACTTATGTATCATTTTCTGATGCAGTCACCACTGCCTTCAGTGCAAGTCATCCAGCGCCGATAAGTGCTTGGATTCCTGTAGAGACAAAATTCTCTTGGTAGCGTGTGTAACCAGCCATGCACCATCTGCTGTACCTCTTCACAGAATTCATGCCGTTCTGAAACTTCCTACTATACTCATACACTGGCATCACTATACTGGACCTTCCTTTGCCGGTGAATTTCTATAGGTTTCACCCCTTCACTTATAAAAAAAAAAAACGGATAAAGAACGCTGCTCCACTTTGATGGAAGTCAAAATTGGGGCAGGCATCTTTAAACTATCATTATGATGTCACCGTGTTCGTCTGCACCGTGATGTCACGCGCTTAACACTCTTGAAATTCTCAACAACAATATTTACATATTACGAGACAATGACATTGCTAGTGCAATTCCTAGCACACTTTTAAAGTTTTCACGTGAAACTCCATCGTAATATACCCCGCAGAGTCATAAATTATTGCATCATTTATAACGAGTCCTTTGAATATTCACTCTATTTTAAGTCATCATCCCCGTTGATCGTCTGAAAGACGTATCCAGCCACAACAAGGATACAGATAAGTAACTTTTATATTTATATTTTCATGTAGTGTTATTCATGTAGTTATGTTGGTTTAGGTTTGTGTGTTCTGTGCTGACGAGGGCTTTAGTAGCAACGTCCATTTTATTTCTTGTAATCGTCTTCTAGTAAAACTCACTATCTACTTCTCGTTTTTTTTTTTTTTTTTTTTTTTTTGGGGGGGGGGGGGGTGATTAATTCCAGGGTATTTCTATTAAGTGGCCAAACCATTTAATTTGTTGCTACGACATATGAACACAATGGACATAATAATAATAATAATAATAATAATAATAATAATAATAATAATAATAATAATAATAATAATAATAATAATCTTCTTCTTCTTCTTCAGCATTCCGAGCCATTGAGGTTCTTTGCTGCAGATACAATCCGTCTCCATTCGTCTCTCTGGTTGACCGTCTCTTGCCAGTCGTTGATTCCAAGTGCTTGTAGGTCTGTATATATATTATCTATCCACTGTCTTCTTGGTCTACCTCGGGGTCTACGGTCATTTATTTCATGAGTGTAAGCGAGTTTTGTTTCCCTATTATCTTCCATTCTTTGTATATGCCCCAGCCATTGTAGTCTATTAGCCTTCATGATAACTGTGTTTAGCGGGGACTTAAACAGATCATAAATATCTTTGTTGCTTCTTCCTTTCCACTCTCCACTTTGTGTATCCCTAATGGGCCCAAAGATGCGTCTTAAGACTTTGTTCTCAAAGGTTTGTAACAAGGCTTCGTCTCCTTTAGTTGTACTCCAGCGTTCAGAGCCATAATAATAATAATAATAATAATAATTTTTTTTTTTTTCCTCCGCGTTTCCATCCTGTTTCAGGATATTGCGGTCAACACCAGCATCTTTCAGCTGTATGTTGATTCCTAGGCTAGATTACGCTCATCAGCACGCCACGACTTTCTGAGCGACCTGCTCCATACTCTCATAAGTCACTTTTGCGATTCGAACCACTGCTAATTCTCGTCGCGTCACGTGACGAGAGTATTCGGGGTTAGCGGAGAAAGCTGCTAACCCCTCGTAATAATAATAATAATAATAATAATAATAATAATAATAATAATGTTGCACGTGCATTGCAGGGCATTGTTGTCAGCCCCCAGATTAATTTTCTATGCAATTTTACTTTCAGCAGTTTGCCATTGCGGGCATCTATGACATACGGGATTTATGAAGCTCAGTTTCCCAATTCCCCACACGCCGAGTCGGGGGTTGGAAATCAGCCGCGGACGATTGGACGCAGATCGCTTTGCGTTGTTTTCGGTGGTATGAGACGTCGACCGTTGAGAAGCAATGACAAACTACTGAACGTAAACGTGCCTGGTAAATGAAAGCCAGTCAACACTAGGGTTGACTGCAGCGTCCTGTAAATGATGTGCAACTAACTGTGGAGGTTGTCGTTGCTTTGTGAACGAGAGTGTTTAACTGAAGCCTGCAACTCCACCCCAAGCTACCTGTCTTCAAATGTCTCATCATACTTTGTATTTGGAAGTAGGTAAATAATATTTTTTTCTTAGATTAGAAGTGATAGATACAGGTGAAATGTTGTACTTACCAGCTTCGACCTTCCGCCCGTTGGTTAGAGCTTTGGCCACTTTCCTAGGCAACATCTGGTGGAGCAGGGTCTCGGTCTTGCACTTCTCCTCCTCCAGAGCTTGAGATGTTTTCTTTAGCTCTGCGGTAGTCTCGTCCAATCTCTTACTGTATTTAGAGAATTTTATGAAGTCAAACTAGTGACGGGTCAACGAACGAACGAATCAAACGAAGGAACGAAGGAAGGAACGAATGAGCGAACGTCGGAATGAACGAACGAACGAACGAATTAACGAAGGAAGAAGGAAAGAATGAACGAAGGCAGGAACGAACGAATGAGGGAACGAAAGAAGAAGGAATGAACGAACGAAAGAACGAAGTAAGGAATGAAAGAACGAACGAATGAAGAAAGGAAGGAACGGACGAACATACGAACCAAGGAAATAAGGAACGAACGAATGAAGGAAGGAAGAAACGAATGAAGAAACAAACGAACGAAATAACAAACAACTAAGAAAGGAAGGACCGAAGGAACGAACAAAGGAACGAACGAACGAAGGAAGGAATGAAGGAATGAACGAAGAATAGAACGAAGAACGAACCAACGATCGAATGCACTTTATTTTCAAAGGGTCACAAACTGGTCGCAGTGCCAATTAATTCGGCCTTTCAAACCACCCGTCTGTACACCAATTACCTATTGTGCATGCTACATTCACATAGAAAAACTCAAATTGTTAAATGAATGCTGAGAACATAAACAATGCATATTATTATGCTACGACACAGATATACACCCACTCAGCAACACACAGATCTACTCACTCACATACACATATACCCACTCAGAATCACATACTAACATACGTTTACTAATACATACATGATAGATCTCTATAATCATATATTTCTCCATCTCTATTTCCATCTCTGTCAATCTCTCTCTCTCTATCTTTCTCTCCATCTCCATCTTTCTCTCCATCTCTCTCTCTCTCTCTCTCTCTCTCTCTCTCTCTCTCTCTCTCTCTCTCTCTCTCTCTCTCTCTCTCTCTTTATTAACAATGCATTGAATTAACATTATGAACGAGGAGAAAGAGAGTTTTAAAAAGCGATAAAGAGTCAATTTATGCGCACCATGCAGAGGTGTGATTTTACAGAAGAATGATGAGAACACAATGAGCAGGCGCAATTAAGATGTGAAAGAAGCTAACTCACGCAGAGAACTCGTTACTCGTTTATCAGACAAAGACGACTGTCACAGCTCTGTATTTCATATTTTTACAATATTTCTTAGAAGACAGAAGGAGATCTAAAGATTATACATGTTACAAGGACAAAGACGGGGATATACAGTAGCCAGTCCATGACGGGTCAAACAGAACTAACAGTACACGAAGTCGTCGTTTTGCACACGGATTGTGCCGTGTTTCGCGAGCACGGCCCGTGTAAGGAACAGAAGGGGACATAGGGTTTTAGTTAGAAAATGGCCGGTGATAGGGTCGAGTGTTAGAGCTAGTTTACACTGAAAAGCGCCAGCTCCAGGGAATAATCACACTGTGCCGAATATCAAAGTGAATGATCATAGACTAAGTGTTGTGGACAAATTCACCTATCTTGGCAGCACTGTGTCACAAGCTGTCACAATTGATGACGAAGTGAATGCAGAATCTCTAAGGTCAGCGTGGCCTTTGGCAGACTGTACAAGAATGTATGGGACAGAAATGGAATAAGCCTGCAAACAAAGCTGAACGTCTATAAAGCACGTGTATTATCCACACTGCTATATGCTTGTGAAACCTGGACTGTTTATCAGCGACACACTAGGAAATTAAACCACTTCAACACAGTCTGCCTTAGGAAGCTATTGAAGATTAAATGGCAAGACAAGATCCCAGACACTGAAGTCCCAGAAAGAGCGTCCATGCCCAGTATCCATACTCTACTAATGAAGAATCAGATTCGTTGGGCTGGTCACTTGACTCGCATATCACATCACAGGCGCTCTAAATGAAATTTTTACGGCGAGCTGTGTTGTAGTAAACGCTCCCAAGGCAGCCAGAAGAAACGCTTTAAAGACACTGAAAATCTCACTAAAAGCTTTTGAAATTCATCACGACACTTGGGAGACTGCTCCCAAAGACCGAAATTCGTGGCGTACATCATTACGCAAGGGTGCAGTCACTTGTGAAGCAACCAGGACTGCAAGAGCTGTGAAGAAAAGGCTGGACAGAAAAACCACTGCAGGAGATCCTCCTCCTGGAATGTCAAGCATTCTTTTCCCACCTCGTCAAAGAACACTTCGAGCCAAAATAGGCCTTATCAGCCGTCTTAGAACTCACGGCTCCATACTTTCAACCCCACTGGATGAAATGAATGGTCATCATCATTCTTGATGGACAAACAACAACGCAACACAAAACAAAATGAGTGAACTTGAAAAGTTAGGTGGCAGACGTTCCAGTTAAGGAACGCAGTTGTTAGAAAAGTTAGGTGGCAAACGTTCCAGTTAAGGAACGCAGTTGTTAGAAAAGTTAGGTGGCAAACGTTCCAGTTAAGGAACGCAGTTTTTTTAGAAAAGAGCAGCATACTAAGTTCACGACTTGGTTCACTGGTATTTGCCAAGGTCTCTCCATGAACTCAACATTGCTGATTTTGTCATAGGTATTTATCAAATTCTCTCCATGAGCTCAACATTGCTGATTTTATCATAGGTATTTGTCAAGTTCTCTCCATGAGCTCAACATTGCTGATTTTGTCATAGGTATTTATCAAATTCTCTCCATGAGCTCAACATTGCTGATTTTATCATAGGTATTTATCAAGTTCTCTCAATGAGCTCAACTTTGCTGATTTTATCATAGGTATTTATCAAGTTCTCTCAATGAGCTCAACATTGCTGATTTTATCATAGGTATTTATCAAGTTCTCTCAATGAGCTCAACATTACTGATTTTATCATAGGTATTTATCAAGTTCTCTCAATGAGCTAAACATTGCTGATTTTATCATATGTATTTATCAAGTTCTCTCTATGAGCCCCACATTGCTGATTCTGTCACACAATTTTATTCCTTCTGTTTTGCACAGGCACCAGTTAGTGAATGTCTGTAGTTAATTTGTAATAGTTTTGTTGTTCTAGATCTTTCTGATCCATACAGTAGTGCTGTTTTAACGTTAGAACTGAGTATTCTAAGCTTTATGCAAAGTTTAATTGTGTGTGTGTGTGTGTGTGTGTGTGTGTGTAGTTTTAAGTATATATGTTTGTTTTATAGACTACAAGAAAACTTTTGATAGAGTACAACATGAACGACTAATGACGTGCCTTCAAGATATAGGAGTAGACGGAAAGGACACCAGACTTATTAGTAACTTGCACTGGGAACAAGTGGCGTCAATTAGATGTGGAAATAATTATTCGTCACCTATAGTGATATAAAGAGGAGTACGGCAGGGATGTGTACTGTCCCCAAGCCTCTTCAATCTATACACAGAAAGTATTTTTAAACAAGTTGAAATGCCTGGACTCAGCATCAATGGAAGAATCATAAACAATCTTAGATATGCTGACGATACCGAGTTACTAGCAGAAAGTAAGCAAGAGTTGCAAGACCTAGTGGAAGAAGTAAACAGACACAGTGCAGAATGTGCCTTAGATATTAACATCCAAAAAAAAAAAAAAAAAACTATGATAATTAGCAGTGAAAAGGAAAGGTCATCAATGAACATCACAGTAAACGGGCAGATACTAGAACAAGTAACAAGTTTCTCTTATCTTGGACATATAATAACAGATGATGGCAGAAGTGAAATGGAAATCTAAAAGAGAATAGGAATGGCCAAAAATGCTTTCAACGGCATGAAATCAGTATTAACATCTAGAGAGATTAATAACGCATTAACAGTGAGAATTGTCAAGTGCTACGTATATTCAACGCTACTGTATGGCGCGGAATCCTGGACATTGAAAAAGCAACTAGAAAGTCGAATAGATGCCCTGGAGATGTGGATATACAGACGAATATGTCGTATTTCATGGAAACAAAAACAATCAAATGCAGAGGTCCTAGAGAAACTGGGAATGAAGAGAGAGTTGAGGAAAGAAATAAAGAGGAGACAAGTGAAATATTTTGGCAACGTTAAAAGACATGATACTCTTATAAGGCAAGGTTGAGGGCAAGCGAGCAAGAGGTAGAAAACGATAGAAATGGGATGATAACATCAAGAGATGGACGAACATCAGCCTGACAGAATGTTGGAGATCCAATGAACGAACGAACGAACGAAGGAGGGAACGAAGGAAGGAACGAATGAGGGAATGAATGAGCGAATATATATTTATAATCTGCAACGTGATGCCCATTTAAGCAAACATCATTTCCAAACAATATTAGCACCTTGAATATCACATCCAGGCCATATTTAAATTCTAAACCTGCTCGCGCTAGGAGAATATTTTATTGACACATGATCTTATCCTGATAATCATCATTTCCGTATCAGCAGCCGCGGGCGATCACTAGTCTCTGTATTGTATGATCGCGATCTTAGGATGTTCCTAAGAATGATAGCACCATTTTCATTATACAATACTTTGTGTGCTGTAGCCAGAAGGGAACTAACTATCCGATTATTAGTAGGGAGCCGTGACAAAGATGATTGTCTCATAAAACAAGGCCCTGTACTTACGTATTACGCACTTTCTTTGGGGATCAGGGTGTATAGTGCTGAAGAACAGATAGACCATCACAACCTGGAGACAATGGTGGGGCTATTGGTACCCATTAGTGTTGGGACTCTTCGCTGGCTGTTGAATTTGAGGACGGAGCAGGTATAGGAATGTCCCGAGTGCTATGAGGTCAGTTCTTGACTCATCTCAACTCAGGCACAACACAACACAACTCAGCTCAACTCAACTCAACTCAACTCGACTCAACTCAACTCAACTCAACTCATCTTACTTTTTTGCCAGGTTCACTAACCATTGCTACCCCTTGAGCACCATATACAATTGTAAGTTAAGCTGCATGCCCCTGTACAGTGTGTTGGAGACAACCCCGACATTTGTTTGCTGCTTGTGGTTGAAGGTACATTTTACGTATAATGATTTGTCATTGCTTTCTGATAGGTCGACGTCTAAATGGCCAAGCCATTCAGATATTTACTTCTCTACCTTCCCCTGGCCGGCTCCCTGGTCTAGAGGTTACATGACTTTCTCCGTAATCTCGCATACTCTCTTAAGGAACGTGACGTTGCGCGAGAATTGGTAGCGGTTCTCTCCGCGTCGATAACTTACGGGGTATGTGAGCCGATCGCTCAGAGAGCAATTGCAAACTACTGAGCGTAATCTTGCCAAAGAAATCAACAATCAGCTGAAAGATGCTGATGTTGACAGCGATGTCCTGTAAAAGGATATGCGAACAAAACAAAACCTTCCCCTGGTTATTTCCCCCTCAATCTTGCCAGTTGTCACCAAGTTCTCCAGTTTATTCTTCTCATAACGTGTCCAAAAATTGTGACCTTCTACGTCTAATTTCTCTAATCAGTTTACGATTTTCATTTGCTTTTTGTAGGATTTAGTCATTAGTTTTCTGTCTGTCCATGGTATTCTTTCCCATTTCCACAAACATTAAATGCTTTCAGCTTGTCTGCTGATTTTCCACTCTTCACATCCATACAAAAGTATAGGTTCTATGTAGCACTCAACACTCTTTTTCTCCTTGGATTTGACATCTTTTTATTGGTCAGTATGTTTTCCATCTTGCATAATTCTACATTCGCCATGGCGATTCTTGTTCTAATCTCTCCAAGGCACCTCCCATCAGATGTTATGACTGTTCCGAGATAGTAGTACCGATTCACTTGTTTAAGAATACTTCCATTTACCTGTATATTACATTGTGGTATTTCATTTCTCCTAGTGACGAACACAAAATGCGTCCTCTTACAATTTAATTCCCAATTCCTCACTGTCTGCAACAACCGCATCTACTAAGTGTTGCAGATCCCGCTCATTGTCTGCAATCGGTACTGTACAAAACGTAAATCTAATGTTATTGATGTTACGCCCCCCAAATCCCATGAACATATTTTCACTGCATAGGGAAAAAGATCTGGAGATATTACACATCCCTGTCTCACACCTCTCTTAATTGGCAGACACTGAGCTACTTCAGTACTAATCTTTATTGCAGCTTGTTGTTACCAATATATTTTTTTAACTGTCCGGGAAGAGAATAAGAGGGACGCCAAAGAGAAGATGGGTGCAGGATGTACTTTTATTGTTATTGTTGTTAATACTGTTGCCGTTATAGCTGTTATTGTTGTTGCTGTAATGTTTGTGGTTGCTGTTAGTGTTCATGTTATTCTTGTGGTTGTAATTGCTGTCTGTATATTGTTGTTATAATTATTATGGTTGTTATTGTTGTCAATATTGTTATAGTTAATATTATTATACCGGTCTCACTGGCCTACGAGTTAACGACTTTCTCCGTAATCCCGTATATTCACGTGGGTAACTCAGCTGCGCGAGATTTGGTAGCGGATCGCGTCGCGTTGGTTACTTACGGGGGGTATGTGAGCCGGTCGTTCAGAAAGCAATGGCAAACTACTGAGCGTAATCTTGCCAATACACCAATGGCAGCATAAAAATGCTGGTGTTGACTGCAACGCCCTGTAAAGGATATGCGAAAAAAAATATTGCGGTTATTAATGTTGGTGTTATTGTTTTTGATGTTGTTGCCTGTCGCGAAACGGAAGTGGGTCTCAGACGGGACAACTGATTACCCACATTTGTCCCACCCCGTCTCAGTGGCTAGGCCACATTTTAAGGCGGGTGAAGGGGGATTTCCGAGTAAAAAGAGTTAGGGCCGTCTTCTGGATCCTAGAGATGTTATGAATCGGGATTGTCGTGAACTCCACGGGTCCCGAGAAACATAACGCAACTCGTTGAATGTGCGTAGATACTTGCTGTTATAAATCGCACATTCTGATAATCTCGGGGAATCGTGAGTAGCCATCACTTTCGTGTGGTAATACTCGGAGATATTCGGCGGGTTCCGTGAGGGTGTCCTTCCGGACCCAACCCGAACTGGTCATTCAGTAGCCAGTCATCAAGAAGGGAGGCCGCTTCTATAACCAGCTGTATACTAGGCATCTGGGAAAATGTTCTACAGCGGAGGTTGTTGTTGAAGCTATCCTTTCACGGCCATGTCCGCCATCTGTAATCTATGCAACTCTTATGGAATCAGAGACTGATCTATAGTGGTGGCATTGTTGTCCTTGAGACGAGAGGCCGGGCCTTTGGCAAATTGTATCATGTTGACCTTTTAGGGCTCCAGAAGGGATCTACAGCCCAGAGCTTGATGAACCTACCGGGTCGCTGTCTGTTGCATAGTTGTTACTAAGTTTTAAAGGTAACACACTTCTACTTGATGTCGCTTAACTAAGTTTCTATTTCAGTTGTGGGTCAATTATCAACCAGGCCGGGCGATTGCGCCGTAGCCTGTGTTCTGACCGAGATGTACACGTTGACCTCGGGTCAGCGGATACCAACTGTGAGTTAAGTCTCGACCAGGCGTGCCAGCTGTGTAACAAGCCTGTGTGTTTTCTGTAACTTAGATTAACGAATGGGCTGAAGTCAACAGGCAAGACTGGAATGTATTTCGCGAGCCAGCTCAGTGGAGCAGTCTGGTTGAAGCGAATTAACAATACATTCGACGCCCTATCTCAATAATGGGGTACATTAGGGAATTATTGTTCGGATAGATAAGTTTCTCTTGAACAGAGCTATCATTTGATTACCCTAATGGATAGATTTGACAATAGTACTTTTCCATCATCGTCATGTGGTGGGTTGCAACAGGTACTTGTCAGTCAGCATCATGTGACGCAAGAGAACCACAACATGCGGTTCGCGTCAACGTGAACACCCAACTATGTAGGAAGGCTATAAGCGGTGAAGTGAGAAGTGACACTCAGGCTAGTGTTATTTAACAGGGTGTAGTCCAGGGGGACAAGATATCTTCACAACTACTACGGGCTAATTCACCTTAGGCCAGTATAGCGGTGGGAGAGACGCCAACTCATGTAACGCGTGTATATTTCATCAGTGTTGTCTGACTCCATACTTCCTTTGATGGGAAAGGAATAATTTGTCAAGCGGGTCTATCTTTCTATTGTCTCTGCATTTTCATCGGAACCAGATTGTTGGGGTGTTTGACTTTACCCAATTCCTAAGCAGCCAAAGGAATATATTTATGTGATGATTGTCTATATACATACATACACTCACACTCAACCGAAATGCAGGTATCCGAGGCAGAAAGGTGAAAAGCGACAAATACAAGAACACAAACCTCTTCTGTTGTTTGTCTGGTCCTTAATTCAGTATTTCAGGTTAGTTACCATTGCCGTGTGAGCATCTGCCATTAATCTTGGAGGTGTCATAGAGTACTCACCTGAGATATCCTGAGATGCTGATCTACTTTTCTAATGAGACAGAGGGTGATTAAGAAAGATGATTTAGGCCATAACACTTGATGATCTACATAGGAGGTAGGGATTCTGCCATCCTCATGAATGGAACCTGTCATCATATCTACTACCTATTAGATATGAGACTTATGGCTGAAAAGCTACTGACCTACGTTAGGATTACCAGGAGTCGTAACCTAACCAGTCCGTGAGACATGTCTGGGAATTCAGACATACTATTGTGGTCTGAGCTGGAGGAACTGACCACAATGAATAGGATGTTAGTGTAGATGCATATTGATGTAGTGTGTATTGTGTAAGGGTGTGATGGATGTGTACACCTGGCCTGTTCTTGCTTACAGGAACCCCTTTGATGTTGCTGTGGGCGAGTGCCCTTTACTGTTACTGGTTGATGTTCCTGTGGGCGAGTGCCCTTTGCTGTTACTGGTTGATGTTCCTGTGGGCCAGTGCCCTTTGCTGTTACTGGTTGATGTTCCTGTGGACAAGTGCCCTTTGCTGTTACTGGTTGATGTTCCTGTGGGCGAGTGCCCTTTGCTGTGTGCTGTATCCGGTGCTGTATCCTGAGGGCGGCTGCCTGTTTACAGTGGCCTATGTGCTGTTGACCCTTTGCTGATTCCCGAGAGCCTGTCGCAGTTGGTCCGTTGCTGGGTGCTGTGGACCTGTGGCTGGGTGCTGTGGACCTGTGGCTGTGTGCTGTGACTTTCGATAGTGCGGAAGGCCAAGTGGCTAGTGGCTGCGCAACCTTACTTGGCTCAGGTTCCGAGGCTCCAGGAGGCATCATACAGGTTCAGGTGAATGTGTCTTACCGCCTGGGTCTGCACACTGACACTCGATATTACACTGACATACCTAGGTGGGATGATGGGAATGTCAGGCAGACTACTCTCACCCAATTGACTTTTCATTTCTGTATGTCTGTCTGTAGGTTTGTCGGTCGGAGTTTGAATCTCTAATAAAGATTCTTATTCTTCTGCGTTCATCCATAGTTTTTTTTTTCTTTTTTTTTCGGGATGTCATTGAGTTGTGCCTGTTTACAGCAAAGCTGCGTTCTTGCGCCGTTAGGCCGACACATCCGACTTTTGCGGGCATTTGTTGACCGGGTTAACCATCCCGGTAATAAAGATTCTAGATTCACCTGTTATTAGATTGTTCGCTTATAGTCAGGTAGGTGTCTTGGAACAGTGTCAGTCTTCATATGGGCAGGGTCGCCCGGGCACCGTCCTGGGGGAAATGGAGTACAGGATAGACAGAAGTTAATCAAGAACCCAAGTACAATATATCGGCAACCACCGAGAACCAGGCCGGTGTTTTCACAGCCGTTGTAATTATTATTGTTAGTGTGTGTTATGTCTTAGAGATGACTCAGCTACTGTATGACTGTAGACGGTACTACCTGCCTTCTGTTAGCGCCGAATGTTGATGTTTACATTATCATTATTGTTGTTGCTGTCTTGTTGTTGTTGTTATTATTATTATTATTATTATTATTATTATTATTATTATTATTATTATTATTATTATTATTGAACGAGGGGACGGAGCACATATGGGAATGTCCTGAGTGCAGTGATGTCGATTCTTAACTCAACTCAACACCTCAACTGTTATTGTTATTGTGCTAAATATTGTTCTTATTGCTATTGGTGTTTGTGTTATCGTCTTTAGTATTGTTATTGTTGCTGTGTTGTTGTCGTGTTATTACTGTTGTTGTGGTGCTGTTGTTATTATTGTTGTTGTTGTGCTGTTGTTATGGTTGCTGTCGTATTGTTGTTGTTATTATTATTGTCGTTGTTGCTTGTTGTTGTTGTCGTGTTGTTGTTGTTGTTGTTGCTGTTATTATTATTATTATTATTATTATTATTATTATTATTAATATTATTATTATTATTAGTGTTGTTGTTGTTGTTGTTGTTGTTTGTTTGTTGTTACTATTGTAATCAAGTAACAGAATGCCAGACTTACGCAATGTCGATCTCTGCAATCCGCTGTTGGTTGAGCAGCACCAGTTCCCTAGTGACGTCATACAGGGGGATGTCTGCCAGATAAACGTTCATCTCCATCAGCTCGTTCAGTGACGTCAGCCGCGGGGAGCCAATGAAAATCATGTTCTGTGTGTCGCACAGCCAGATCATCTGTCCTGGTGGGGGATTAGAGGCAATCATGTTACATTCATTCTCAAAAATGTTACTGAAAAATTTACTGTAAAAAAAAAAACACTCATCGTCTGCTTATAGTACCTTGCTGTGTAGGACTGTAGGGGAAAACAGGGGGGGGGGGGGAGGGGGGTGGGTCCCTGAGCCTAAAGATTTAAGGCCGGCTAGCGAGTCCAGTTGCTGTGAACTGTGCAGGTTAGGGATTTCTTACTGCTGCCTACAGAAAAATACATTCATACATTACCGAAGATTCGAACCTGGGTCAACCAAAGGCGAACCTGCCATTCTTAGCCACTCGGCCAGCCGCTCCTCAACACATTGTTACTGCTTGAACTAATTTCCTTTCTGCTGCTAATTTACCGCATTCTGCTCAAATTTTATGAATCATGGGGTCTTCTGATAAATATAATGAAATGCAAAATGTAAAGGAATAGAACAAAACGAAAGAACGAACCAACAAACGAACGAAAGAACGAAAGAACAAACGAACAAAAGAACGGATGAACGAACGAACTTTATTTTCAAAGGGTCACAAATTAGGCCCTTATTACATTAAGCCCTTCTAACCACTCATCTCCCGTACATCAATTGACTGGAACTTTGCCGTCTTGCCAGACGATAGTTTGTAAAAGGGAATTAAACCTCTCCATAGCAAAACACCTGTGGTGAATTTGGAGATCATGTACTGCCCATGCAGCATGACCCCTCTCTCGGCCTGTCTAGTTTACTCCAGAGGAAAGGTA